>JBBGZY010000635.1:7270000-7701553 GCA_037952925.1 Lithobates clamitans
TCAATCTTTTGCTGGCCGAAATTCCGCCAGCAAAAGTCAGATGGAGTATACACACAATTGCATTTTCCAACCAAAAGCTCTCATCTGACTTTTGCTGGCGGAATTTCCTATCGTGTGTACGGGGCTTCAGACCCCTTTCACACTGAGGTGCTTTACAGGCGCTATAGTGCTAAAAATAGCACCTGCAAAGCGCCTGTAAAGCGCCTCTCCTCTCACTCCAATATGAAAGCCCGAGGGCTTTGACACACGAGCGGTGCGCTGACAGGACGCTGAAAAAAGTCCTGTAAGCAGCATCTTTGAGGCGCTGTAGGAGCGGTGTATACACTGCTCCTACAGCGCCCCTGCCCATTGAAATCAATAGGTACCACCGCTTTTAACCCTTTTTTGGCCATTAGCGGGGGTTTAAAAGCACCCCACTAGTGGCCAAAAAGCTCCGCAATAAAAATATGGGGGCACTTTACTGCCAATGCCCGGTGCTGCTCAGTGTGAAAGTGCCCTTAAAGTGGTTGCAAATCTAGTTACACCACTTGTACCTACAGGTAATAAGGCATACCTGTAGGTACTGTAAACATCTCCTAAACCTGCACGGTTTAGGCAGGGCCAGATTAAGTGAAAAAATATAAATATAGCACTCGCAAACACGGTATAGTGAAAAAAAGAAATGTAAATATATATATTAAACATAAAAGTCCAAATAAAGTGAATAAAATTGCTCCAATCCAAAGTGAAGAAAAAGCAAAATGCTTCAGAGATATTCAGGTGTACAACAAACACCCCCTCCTGTGTCCCCACTCGCTGGATCCAGACGACCCCCAGCTTTTCAGTCTAGGGGTCACTTTAGGCTTGGTAACAATATCCAGGAATGGCGAATTTGGTGCCAGGTCATCAGATCAAAACTTCTTTGTGAAGATTCTCAGCCGGACAAACAGGTACCCAAAAATGAAAAAGGATTGGACTGATAGTGAAGCACCATTAAAAAAGTCTTTATTGGGAATGGATGGGAATGGATACTTACAAAAGGTAAGATAAAAACAGGCATAAACATGGAGCTGGGAATGCAAAAAACGTGCGTTCCACGAGACCGGAAGTGACGTCAATGATGTCGGAAATTACGTCAACGCGTTTCGCCCTCCCACAGGGCGTCATCAAGGGCCATTATTTTTGTACACCATTAGCGCGAGTATATATTTAGAATAGGGCCAGATTAAGAGCATAATGGGCCTGGTGCTGAGGATTTTGGTGGCCCTTTTTTAGGAATAAATAAAATGAAAACACAAACAATTTTTGTTAACATAAATAAATTATTAAAACAAAATAAATTAAATAGAGATGAGGTAAGGGCAGGTGAGAGAGAGGGGGGCTGAGAGAGAGGAGGGTAAAATATGAGGGAGAGAGAGGGTGTTTCTGGGTAGCTTAAAGAGGCAGTAAACCCTTGATAAACATTTTTTCTTCTCCCTCCCCTGCAAAGTAAAGACATAATGTGCTAGTATGCATCGCTTACCTGTAAACGAAGCCCATGCAGTCTGCATCCATCTTCGCTCCTCTTCCTTCCGGGACCAATGGCTCTGGCTTTGTGATTGGCTGCAGCTTCGTGATGTCACTCCTGAGCATGCGCGCGGGAGCCGCCGGTCATGGCACTTGCTATTGAAAAAACGACACGGGTGCACATTTCTTCAGGGCGCAGCATACTGTATATATCTCCCAAACTGCACACATTTAGGAGATATTTACAGTACCTATAGGTAAGGTACAAAGTGTAAAGGGAGGTTTACAACCCCTAAGTAGATTAGTAATGTGGCTCTTGTAGCGTGCCATGGCAAACTGTGGGTGGGTCCACAATGGGGTAGGAGCGGGGGGGCTTAACGGGGCATAGTTAAACAAAACAAAAGCCTTCTTGTACTCATAAATTATACTGCAATTGCCGTCCTGCAAGCCAAAGTCTCAGGGACATACACAAACCTCAGCACAATCATAAAAATGAAACACTGCCCTTACTTATGATTTTATGTAGACTGAAAATAGAGAGCTAAGACTCCAAACTGTATTCCTTTCTCTGTTACCTCTGGACATCCCCCTTCCCCCATCTGCTCACCTTTGCAGTACAGGCTGATGTCAGGCTCAGTGACAGTGGCAGGCAGGGCATGTTTACATCCCCAATGTCGGCAGCATTCAGCAGCGTTGATGATATATTTATGAATATGCCCTGCAATTTACCTATCAATGCCACCTGCTGCCAGAGCTGGTCTCCCCCACACGCACCCAGTGCCCGAGGCAAAGATACCAAGCTGCACCCCACACACACAGCATAGGGGAAGGGTTGGCAAAGTGGGTCTTGGGGTGAGTGGGGGTGAGGTGGGGTGTATGAGGTGGAAGGTAGGTGCTGTGACCTGGAGGGTGAGAGATTCATGGCACAAAGGCAGTATAATGAAACAGGGTGGGGGGAGATGGATAGGAGGGATGTTCTGGAAGAGGAAAAAGATGGGTAGACTGGGGGTAGCATAATGGAGGAGGAGAGGTTTGCATTCAGATGTGCTGTAATCTGTAAAGTAAAGTAGTTGGTAGAGATGCACAGTGACCAGCGAGAGGTGGGTGGCAGATGCTGTAACTGAGTAGAGAAGGAGAGTTGATATGGGGGGTTATGGTGGTAGGGAGTCGCTGTGACTAGGAGAGGGGGTGGACTGTAATGAAAATGGGGCTGGAGGGAGGTGTTGTAATTATGGGACCTTGTCAATGTTATCACTAGCTTCCTCCAGAGGTATATTTTGCTTAGTAGACTCCTGACTCAATGAGCTCCTCCTCCATATCCAGGGCTGCTGATCCTGCTTTTCACAGAGAATGCCAGCAAATCCACTAACTTTTCCTGCAGTAATTAGTGCTTCTGGTCAGCCTGGACCAGTGGTAGAGCTTGCTGTTGTCCCACCTGCTGTGATATCATTACCTGCACTGCGGCTAAAGTGCGGGAGAGATTTCAGTGAGTGTGTGTAGTGGTTTCATTTTTGGAGAGCCAGTGACACTGTGCTGCCAGTTGCCTAAAATGATATCACAACTGCTGTCAGCACACCTTTGTCAGGGAGCATGCAATCAGTAGACGCCATCAACAAAATGTCCTTGGGTACATTGTTCTCCTCCTTCTACACTTTAGCAGCACAATGCAGGGACTGATATTGCAGCAGGCAGCCTGCAGTAGTCACAGGACCCTATACAGAATGACAGGGCCCCCTCAGCTCATTGCCCTGTGGCTCCCCTCTGCTATGGTATATATAGCAATGGTTTGGGGAAGGGGGGAAGGTTTTGTTAAAGTCGGCCGTACATGGATTCAAATTTGGCCAATTCAGCAGAGACTGGGCAAACTTTAATTCATGTACAGGCTAGCTTGTTGTAAACAAGTTGATCTATCGATCGTCTTGTGTGCAACCAGCCTATCAGATTGTTCCCAAATGACTAGTGCCACCAGCTATAGCTGGCAGCACTGATCATTGTATTCTGATGGCAGGGAGGGCTCCCCACCAGCAGAATATAAAAGCACAACAGCAGTAATTATGGATGGGGGAATCAGCTCTTTTTTTTTTTTCATTCAACACGCTGGTTGAAAAAGAAAAAAAAAAGAGTATTGTCTGGTCTGCCTTACACTCGCTATAAAGATCATCAATTCATTGGGAAGGAGGAAATGTTGTCTTTGACACAGCTGCTAACACTTGGGGTCCGTGCACACCAGTGGGTGTGCGTTATGATCCATTTGATGCGTGCTCTCTGTTGTGTGCAATTGGTAAAATGCTTTGCATTGTTTAATTGTTCCTTTTTTTAAAATCTAGTCAAAGTTAATGAAAGACAATTAAAAAAATGCAGACATGTTTTCTCTGTTGAAAAAAAATGCAGATATGTTGCATTTTTTTTTTCAACCAATAAAAAGTTTTTTATTAATGAGAACACAAGGCATTACATGGTATATTTGCATAGGTATACAATCCAGTGACAGGAGTCTTGATCCTCACAGCAATATATAAGTGGTGGTAAATGTATAGCCATCTTATTTATCATATGACTAAGAATCATTGTATAATGCCCTGAATTCCTTGCACTTTTAACAAAGGGAAGTGCAACATTCAAACAAAATAGTCAGAAAAGAAGAACTAATTAAATTAAATTATAAGGAAAACACTAGTAATGTGCATACAGGTATTTATGTTCTAAAGAACTAGCAAATCTCTCTTGGCGGGTCACCTATTCTTTCATATAATACTCTGAAATTAGCCCACTAAGCCAACTATCCCATCAGTAATCTGTCTAAAGCCATCTGCGGGGAGTTCAACTAGCTCTCATGCTGCATTTTTATACAACATACCACAGCTCATGAATGGTGTGAACAGAGCACATAGAGAGTCATTGGTTTCTCTCTGTACTTATGGTGAGTCTGCATTCTTCTTCCTAAAGGTAAAATATATATATACAAAGCTTGCTAATATAGTAAGGGAGGAATGCACTTAAAATTTGCTGGAAGATGTTCAGATGTCATGATTTTTTTTCCTCATATTTTTACTATGGTGGTCATTCATTCTTCCTGCTGTCACCTTTTCAGTTAGAAGATGTTTGCACAAAACACAGATAGATCTGTTGATTGCATGAGAAGTAGACTGGGCACCGCACCCTCTTCCTTCACTCATGGGGCGCTGCTTTGTTTGTGTGTTCTCCCCCACAACGCACTGCTGAGATACAGGGGGCAGAGCTAGTATAGTGTAGTGAAGTGTACTGATGGTACCCTCAGCCAATCAGAGTGTGTGGATCCTTCCTCACACTCCCTCCACCAGCAAAAGACAAGTGTGGGTCTGCTGCCCCCGATTTACATAACAATACAGCCCACAATTAATCGTGTACACACACAGAGCAAACAGTATTAATGACTCACTGGGCTGGGCCTATTTCAAGGTAGGGGTCTGGAGCTACAGCTCCAATACCCCTATGTTAATCCGGCCCTGGGTTTAGGAAATATTTACCATATACGCTTGCGCCGACATCATTGGCTCATGCGCACTGAAGAAAGAGCCCGCTCGTGCCGTTTCTTCAGCAGCCGAGCCGTGACTGGTGGCTCCCGCGTAGGAACCCAGAAATAACTTTGGGAGACATGTTGCCGGTCATAGCGGTGTGCGGGGCTGCTGCAACAGCTTCGATCTAAGGTAAGTGCTTCATAATGAGCTAGTATGCGATGCATACTAGCTCATTATGCCTTTGTCTTACAGGTTTGTTTTTTTTTTTTTTTTTTTCGGGTTTACAACCACTTTAACACACTGCGCATCACAAAATATGTAGCTGACAAGACCACTGGGGGGAGACAAAACCTAATATTAAAAAAACATTTAACTATGCATAGAGATGCGGCAGCCAAAATAAGGGCTCCTGTTTCAGGCATTTGTCTGCATTGAGCTCATTTTCTTTCAACATATGTAAATGTAAAGGCAAAATCTATTTAAAATAACTAACCATTAGCTCAAAGCAACTCCTTAAGCAAATCAAAGGGGCATTAAAACAACTCAGAAGCAAACCATTTTTCTCTTGCTTGCTTCTAAATCTGATGCCTCTGTGCATTTAATTTACCATTTTTTATTATCTTCACAGGTTTATCTTTGGTCTGTATTTGTTGTATATGTTGTATCCCTGGAGTATCCTTCCTCTTTGTGCATAAATGCACCCGTGTGAATTTGAGTAAAAAAAAAGGGTGAGACAAAAAGAAAAAAGGGGCAGGAAGGAACCGAGGAATAGGGGAGAAGACAGGTGGGCATGATGGAGCTAAGGAAGGGAAAAGAAGAAATGATGGAAGAAGAAAACTTAGGAAGAAGAGAAAGTAAAGAGGGCAGGAAGGGACTAAGGAAGAGGAGAGATAGATGGATGGATGAGCAAGATGGGCATGAGTAAACTAAGGGAGGGGAAAGAAGAAAGTATGGAAGGAGGAAACTTAAGATACAATAAGACAAATACTTTATTGTCATTGCAATGCAAATTACAATGAAATTCTAGAAAAGCTCCACACATATGTAAACATATAACATTCTCAACATATACACAAGTAGACAATTTTACCCCCGTATAAAAAAACTTACAAAGGAACCCCAGCAGCAAGCCAAGTCACCTACAGTAAAATATTATTTTTACAAATTACCATTTAGGGCCTTGATAGGGCTTGGAAAGAAACTTTCCTTGAATCATTTTGTCCTCACCTTTATATTTCTGAAACTCCTGCATGATGGCTGTAGTTCAAAAAGATAGGTTCCAGGGTGGGATGGGTCACTCACTATTTTGCCTGCCCTATTGACACAATGGGACTTATACATTTCGTTTAGAAGAGCTAATCTGCATCCCATAACCCTCTGTGCAGCATTTATTATTTTCTGAACTAAGCTTTTTCTGCTAATGTGCAGTTGGGATACCAGGCTAAAATGCAATATGTCAGCCACTGTGTGGCTGGTTTACTCTGTGGTGAAAAACAGGACAATAAAAGAAATACATCAGCTAGAGCCAGAAAATCAGTGCTTTATCATCACATTGAGCCATAGCAAAACGTTAAGTGAAAACGGTGGTTCAGGCATCTAGAGAACAGGTAAATATTTCAGCACCATAATGCCCCGTACACACGAGCGGAATTTCCGTTGGAAAAATCTTGGATGGTTTTTACGACAGAATTCCGCTCAAGCTTGGCTTGCATACACACGGTTACATAAAAGTTCTCTGAATTTTCGACCGTCAAGAACACGGTGATATACAACACTACGACGAGCCGAGAAAATGAAGTTCAATGCTTCCGAGCATGCGTCAAATTGTTTCCGAGCATGCGTGATTTTTTGAACGTCCAAATTGCATACAGACGAACACATTTTCGGATAGAGAACCTGCTCTCAATCTTTTGCTGGCTGGAATTCTGCCAGCAAAAGTCCTATGGAGCATACACACGGTCGAAATTTCCGACCAAAAGCTCTCATCGGACTTTTGCTGGTGGAATTTCCGCTTGTGTGTACGGGGCATTAGTGCCTTTTTTTTTTTTACAGGAAAACCACTTAGTATGGCAGACCTGAAGTCAACATTTGAGTTTAAAGTCCAACAACATGAAAATACAAAATCAGCCCTTGCAGTGCCCCCCACCATCCCCCACACTGCAAGGATTAATTGCTCATTGTATCTAGGTGATTTCAGAAAAGGCTATATCATCCACCTTATATGTTTCTCCAGCCATCTCACTAAACCTTTGGTTATTGTCAATGATCCGGAGGAGCTTGAGGTAGAAGTCATCTTAGACACCAGAAGGATTCAGAAGTTGCTTCAATACCTCATCCAGTGGAAGGGTCTGGCCCAGAAAAACATTGTTGGGTGCCAGTTTAAACTGTTCATGTTGATTCTCTGGTAAGAATTGATTGTCTTCATGCCTTATCACTCTGATAACCTTCCTTCTTTGGGGCTAGAGGTCTTGGTAGGGGGGGGGTGGTCTTGTTGGGGTTTATTTAGGATCATCTAACATGCTCTCCCTCTCCCCACAGCTACTGCCATTCCTACTGTCTACAGATTGTTCCTGCAGTGTATTGGTTGTCAAGCAATGCCCCATCTACTTCTATTGGCCAAAGAAGACACTCCCCTTGGGTGTTTTTTTCTTTACTAGTCAATGAGCCAGCTCCATCTGACTAGCCCCTTTTCTCCTGATAGGCTGGCAGTGATGTGGTGCTTTATTTAAACATCACAAACTCAGGGCTTAGAGATTGTGATAGTGTTTGTTACCTGGCTCTTGTACCTCGTGCTTTGTTTGCTTTGCCTTAACTCAGGATCACTTCAGTTACTGACCCTCAGTATGCAACCTCACTTTATGGGTTTTTAAAAGCAACCCAAATACACTTTTTTTGTATAAAAAACATTAAATTCTTTGTTCTTTAAAAATACTAAAAAGTAATCAAATGTATAAAATCTTTTTGTACAACCATAGTTTTACATACATACATGAACAGTATACACCATAACAACACATCTGTATTGCAACAAGTGGTATTATCCTGCTACATGCTGTTCAACTGCACCACCATATGAAACAGTAGATGGTTCCAAGCGTTGGGGATTTCCAATGCGTTTAGAAATAAAGGTACAAATAATTTCTTCTTCAGGGATTTTATACCACTCTGCAACATAGAACAACTTTGTTTTAGAGTCAATGCATCATGCTCAAATAAACTTAGCTCATTAAAGCGGAGTTCTGCTGGGGGAAAAAATACAAATACTGTAGCTGCTGACTTTTAATATATGGACACTTACCTGACCAGGGAGCCCGCGATGTCGGCACCTCAGCTGATTTTCGGATCGGCTGGCGGTGCTGCCACCGCCATTCCTGGTAAGGGAAACCGGCAGTGAAGCCTTTTGGCTTCAGAGCCGGTTCCCTACTGCGCATGCACGAAGCGTGCTGTGCTTTCTAACTGGCCTGGCGGCGGAGGAAGGAAGAGGGGGACTGAACTTCTGAGGGACAGCACCGTGGCGCTGTCTCCCGGAAGAGGGGAAGGGTACCTGTAAAAAACAAGTACCCGTTCCCACCTCCCCCCTGAAAGGTGCCAAATGGCACTGGAGGGGGGAGGAAGCAGATAAGCAGGGGTTCAACTTCCACATTTCACATATTTTCAGAGAAATATATAGTAGTTCTCCCATGGCTTATTAGTTACAGTATCTCAAAATAGTGAGTATACCCCTCACATTTTTGTAAATATTTGATTATATCTTTTTATGTGACAACACTAAAGAAATGACACTTTGCTACAATGTAAAGTAGTGAGTGTACAGCTTGTATAACAGTGTAAATTTTCTGTCCCCTCAAAATAACTCAACAAACAGCCATTAATGTCTAAACTGCTGGCAACAAAAGGGACTACATCCCTAAGTGAAAATTTGCAAATTTGGCCCAAAGTGTCAATATTTTGTGTGGCCACCATTATTTTCCAGCACTGCCTTAGCTCTCTTGGACATGGAGTTCACCAGAGCTTCACAGGTTGCCACTGGAGTCCTCTTCCACTCCTCTATGATGACATCATGGAGCTGGTGGATGTTAAAGACCTTCCACCTTCCATTTGAGGATGCCCCACAGATGCTCAATAGGGTTTAGGTCTGGAGACATGCTTGGCCAGTCCATCAACTTTATCCTCAGCTTCTTTAGCAAGGCAGTGGTCATCTTGGAGGTGTGTTTGGGGTTGTTATGTTGAAATACTGCCCTGCGGCCCAGTCTCCAAAGGGAGGGGATCATGCTCTGCTTCAGTATGTCACAGTACATGTTGGAATTCATGGTTCCCTCAATGAACTGTAGCTCCCCAGTGCAGGTAGCACTTATGCAGCCCCAGACCATGACACTCCCACCACCATGCTAGACTGTAGGCAAGACACACTTGTCTTGGAAAAGAGTGAACTCCCAAGGATTGATGCAAAAATTGCCACCATCCCAAAGCAGTACAAAGAGAACCTAAAAAAGTGGGATTTTAAGGGCAATGTCGAATTAATTAGAGAAATTATATATAAAAAATATATATATATATATATTATAAAATATATAAAAAATGAAGATAACACAGTTACAATGTATTACAGTGATGGCAAAAAATCCCACTACATAGATGTTCCTTATTCATGAATGAGAGTCCAATGCGTTTCGAAATAATTAATTATACAATCTTCCTCAGGGACAATTTTGCCATTTCTGAAAGGTTCAAAATACAATATAAGTATATAAAGAAATATATACAGAAATATCCTTTAGCATACATCTAAAGCATATATCAAAATGTACAAAGGACTTACATATCAAAAAATAGTGATTCGAATAAAAAGTTCCTATACTCCATCAGACATCCACCAAGCTTGTGTTAGCCTTTCAGCATGCAAAAGAACCCCCGGATATTATAATCCAACAAAGGCACCAAATTAGTAAAACGTAAAACTGCCTTGAAATATCTAAGAGCAGCAATGATGAGGGGACCTGCGAGAGAAACACACAGCACGTGGTAAAGCTCAAAAAAAAAAAAAAAACTTACAAACTGTAACATTCAAATCCAAAAAAATCTCTAGTGGGATTTACTCCAAAGGGGAAATCCAAGCCACTAGGAAGGTGGAAAAGGAAATTCCCAACCCTAAAAGATGATGGGGAGGGAAAATGTAGGGATCATCTAAAGAATAAAAAACACAAAATAGCTATAAAAAAAAGGAGATTCCAAAATTGTAACTAACATAATAAAGAAAATACACTCCACTAAGTTAAAAGCACACAGTGGGCAAAATATCACTCCCCAAGGGGAACCTTCAACAGCTCCCCTCCACAAGTGAAGCCCAGAGTCTTGAAACATAGGAGTGAAATAAATGTGTCCAAAATGACTGAGCTTACCAACACTGCTGAAGGCCCCCCCCCCCCCCGCAGATCGATCCAAAATCCGCAATAGCATCTAAGTAATGGAGAGGTTACACCTCTTTCATTCAAAATCTGAGCAGCATTGTGTTTTTCCCCCCAAAGTGTCAGAGGGTGAGGATGGCGGCTGTAGGGTTCCCGGCGTCCTCCTTTTATGACCCATGCTTTTCACTATCAGAGCTTCACAGAGCGTCGGGGGGCGGCGCCACATCACGTGAAGGCGATGACATCATCCCCGAGCGCCGCTCATATGGAGATCCATCATTGGAACAAGGCGTGTTCAGGACAGGATGCAAGGAGAGCGTGGCCAGCACATACAACCACGCCCCCCCCTGCAATCCCGGACATAGAAACAAAAACCATCCCTGCTGACAGTGAGTTCACAGCAGGTCATAAAGCATCATGAAGGTCATGACACTTGTCTTTGTACTCCTCCCCTGGTTGCTGCCGCACACGCTTAACATCATCTGAACAAAATAAGTTTATCTTGGTCTCATCAGACTACAGAACATGGTTCCAGTAATCCATGTCCTTAGTCTGCTTGTCTTCAGCAAACCAGCAAACCATTGCGGGCTTTCTTGTGCATCATCTTTAGAAGAGGCTTCCTTCTGGAATAACAGCCATGCAGACCAATTTGATGTAGTGTGTGGCGTATGGTCTGAGCACTAACAGGCTTACCCCCCACCTCTTCAACCTCTGCATCAATGCTGGCAGCACTCATACGTCTATTTCCCAAAGACAACCTCTGGATATGACGCTGAGCACGTGCACTCAACTTCTTTGGTCGACCATGGCGAGGCCTATTCTGAGAGGAACCTGTCCTGTTAATCCACCGTATGGTCTTGGTCACCATGCTGCAGCTCAGTTTTAGGCAATCTTCTTATAGCCTAGGCCATCTTTATGTAGAGCAACAATTCTTTTTTTCAGATCCTCAGAGAGAGTTTCATGCCATGGGGTGCCATGTTGAACTTCCAGTGACTAGTATGAGAGAGTGAGAGCGATAACACCAAATTTAACACACCTGCTCCCCATTCACACCTAGGACCTTGTGAATGAGTCACATGACACTGCGGAGGGAAAATGGCTAATTGGGCCCAATTTGGACATTTTCACTTAGGGGTGTACTCACTTTTGTTGCCAGCAGTTTAGACATTAATGGCTGTTTGTTGAGTTTTTTTGGACAGTAAATTTACACTGTTATACAAGCTGTACACTCACTACTTTACATTGTAGCAAAGTGTAATTTCTTCAGTGTTGTCACATGAAAAGATATAATAAAATATTTACAAAAATGTGAGGGGTGTACTCACTTTTGTTGCCAGCAGTTTAGACATTAATGGCTGTTTGTTGAGTTTTTTTTGAGGGGGCAGTAAATGTACACTGTTATACAAGCTGTACACTCACTACTTTACATTGTAGCAAAGTGTCATTTCTTCAGTGTTGTCACATGAAAAGATATAATAAAATATTTACAAAAATGTGAGGGGTGTACTCACTTTTGTGAGATACTGTATGTAGTGATGTGATCATTTCTTTGCCCATTTACTAAGTGTATACTCTTGTTATGCAGTGTTTGTTTGCCCTTTTCCAAATGGTCGCTATGCTCTCTCTCTCACCAAGGATGAGGTCATCAAGAAGAGCAGAGGATGGCAAGGGGTTTTGTGGGTAAGTAGCTAGAGAGAGAGACATGTGGAGAGGAGAACAGTAGATTCCTGCTAAAGGGAGAAAGACTGTAAGTGCTGCAACTTCACCTCACTCACATTGAGACTGTTAATGATTTTATGTTCCTGTTTGGAAAATACTTTATGTTGGAGGGTTCACTGAATGTTATTTCTTCAATACATGTACTTTCAAATACAATGCTGTGTGATTTACTGTCTATGTGAAGATATATTTCACAATTGGGATTTCACTTGCTATTCACAAGCCCCAACTGAGTGGAGGCACTGTGCTTGTTAAAGATCCTGTCCTGATCACACAGATTATGAAGACTCTGCTCCTAAATACTATACAGGTGGTGCCATCATACCTCAGTAGCCGCAGAGAGAGAGAAAAATAGTGCTACATGTATATCGCAGAAAAGTGAAAATGGGGGTACTTACATGTAATATTTATAACATTTCCAATATAGTATAGAGATACAGGCTGCCAAATTGGAGTACAAAGATTCCCTGAAAAATCCCTCAGAGGCTATCCAGTGTTTGTGTTAGCGTTTTATAGCTTTCCTCGCAGAAATATCAGCCCACACCCGCTGGTGGGGAAGGAAAATGTCCTGGTCACTCCTGCTCAAAGCATTCACCTTTAACTTTACCATCTTGAAGCTCTGGTTTGCTGAGGAGCATTCCAGTTCTGCAAATATGACACTGACATGTGCAAGCACCATGTCAGCTGGCATAAGGTGAGGGCAGTTGCTATAGATGAAATAGTGCTTTTGCCTTACTAATTTTTCAGAACAGGACACAAACCAGTAAAACCTATATCATTGAGATTGGATAGCTGCTACAAACGTGCGTTGTTTTTAATAGGTTGGTCATCTCACAAACGTGCATAGTCAGAAATAACAGTAAAGTGCAAACATTTGTGTAGGATTGGAAAGTGGAAAGAAGAGATTGCATAAGTAACAAGCAAACATGGATGTCCCCGTGTACATAAATAATTACACATTGTCATGGAAATGAACAGTTAAAAACCAACTCTAGAGAGAAAGATTGGTGGGGAGCGCTAATGATAAAGTGACATAATACTACTAAAAAATAATGAAAATTAATGAAATTACAATATATGGTAAAAAATATATAGATATAAAAAAGTGGTAAACCACTGCACACCAGCCTGCCTAATATAAGCTACAAAATGAAACCAAAACACCAATAACTGGTAAATAGGGTAATGTGCCTAAATAGTCCAATGGTAATGATAACCAAATGAGTGCAAAACAATGTGCTTAAATTCACAAATTCCAAAAACCAAGATGGTCATATGTGTCCCATAGTGTCCCATAGTGTACCATATACAGTCGTATGCAAACATTTAGGAACCCCTGACAATTTCCATGAGTATCATTTATAAATATTTGGGTGTTTGGATCAGCAATTTCATTTTGATCTATCAAATAACTGAAGGACACAGTAATATTTCAGTAGTGAAATGAGGTTTATTGGATTAACAGAAAATGCGCAATATGCATCAAAACAAAATTAGACAGGTGCATAAATTTGGCTACCCCAACGGAAAAATCACATCAATATTTAGTAGAGCCTCCTTTAGCGGAAATAGCAGCCTCTAGACACTTCCTATAGCCTGTAATGAGTGTCTGAATTCTGGATGAATGTATTTCGGACCATTCCTCCTTAAAAAACATCTCCGGTTCAGTTAGGTTTGATGGTTGCCGAGCATGGACAGCCCGCTTCAAATCACCCCACAGATGTTCAATGATATTCAGGTCTGGGGACTGGGATGGTCATTCCAGAATGTTGTACTTGTTCCTCTGCATAAATACCTGAGTAGATTTTGAGCAGTGTTTTGGGTCGTTGCTCCTCCTTTAGCGGAAATAGCAGCCTCTAGACACTTCGTATAGCCTGTAATGAGTGTCTGAATTCTGGATGAATGTATTTCGGACCATTCCTCCTTAAAAACATCTCCGGTTCAGTTAGGTTTGATGGTTGCGGAGCATGGACAGCCCGCTTCAAATCACCCCACAGATGTTCAATGATATTCAGGTCTGGGGACTGGGATGGTCATTCCAGAACGTTGTACTTGTTCCTCTGCATAAATGCCTGAGTAGATTTTGAGCAGTGTTTTGGGTCGTTGTCTTGTTGAAATATCCAGCCCCGGAGTAACTTCAACTTTGTGACTGATTCCTCAACATTATTCTCAAGAATCTGCTGATATTGAGTGGAATCCATGCAACCCTCAACTTTGACCAGATTCGCAGTACCGGCACTGGCCACACAGTCCCACAGCATGATGGAACCTCCACCAAATTTTACTGTGGGTAGCAAGTGTTTTTCTTGGAATGCTGTGTTCTTTTACCGCCATGCATAATGCCCCTTGTTATGATCAAATAACTCAATCTTTGTTTCATCAATCCACAGCACCTTTTTCCAAAATGAAGCTGGCTTGTCCAAATGTGCGTTTGCATACCTCAAGCGACTCCGTTTGTGGCGTGTGTGCAGAAAAGGCTTCTTTCGCATCACTCTCCCATACAGCTTCTCCCTGTGCAAAGTGCGCTGAATTGTTGAAGGATGCACAGTGACACCATCTGCAGCAAGTTGATGTTGTAGGTCTTTGGAGATGGTCTGCAGGCTGTTTTTGATCGTTCTCACCATCCTTCGCCTTTGCCTCTCCAATATTTTATGTGGCCTGCCAATTCTGGCCTTAACAAGAACTGTGCCTGTGGTCTTCTATTTCCTCACTATGTTCCTCACAGTGGACACTGACAGCTGATATCTCTGTGATAACTTTTTGTAGCCTTCCCCTAAACCATAATATAGAACAATCTTTGTTTTCAGGTCATTTGAGAGTTGTTTTGAGGCCCCCATATTTTCACTCTTCAGAGGAGAATCAAAGAGAACAACAACTTGCAATTGGCCACCTTAAATACTTTTTCTCATGATTGGATGCACCTGTCTATGAAGTTCTAGGCTTAATGAGCTCACCAAACCGATTGTGTGTTCCAATTAATCAGTGTTAAATAGTTACAGGTATTCAAATCAACAAAATGACAAGGGTGCCCAAATTTATGCACCTGTCTAATTTCGTTTTGATGCATATTGCGCATTTTCTGTTAATCCAATAAACCTCATTTCACTACCGAAATATTACTGTGTCCTTCAGTTATTTGATAGATCAAAATGAAATTGCTTATCCAAACACCCAAATATTTATAAATGACAATCATGGAAATTGTCAGGGGTTCCTAAACTTTTGCATACCACTGTAGCATATCATATAAAACACACATAAAACGTGTATCCATATAAGTCCATAGGTGAGTAAATCTTGTGCCTGGATCTTGTATTCAAACAAACAGTGAAACATTGAGATGTCACCCAAAAGTGCTCAAGAAATGGGTATCAGCTTACCAGACGTAGTTGATCTAACTAATGAAAAAAAGGTCAAATAGGCTTTAGCATACTGTTCGTAATAGCTTTAGAAAGCAGTATAAAAATGAGAAAAAAATATAAAAAAATAAATAAAAAATGAAAAATATTGCACATATAAATATATAGATACTATAGAAGAATCAAAGGGAATACAGATTGATAGTATTTGGGTAAAAAGTTAATCAATTGGTAGAAAAACAACTAGTTTTTGGGAAGTTGTTTTTCTACCAATTGATTAATTCTTTTACCCAAATACTATCAATCTATATTCCCTTTGATTCTTCTATAGTATCTATATATTTATATCTGCAATATTTCTCATTTTTTATTTATTCTTTTATATTTTTTTCTCATTTTTATACTGCTTTCTAAAGCTATTATGAACGGTATGGGTTAATCCATTACTTTCACACTATCACTACAAACATTTTTAGCATTATCATGTATGGGAAGATGCATTTTTAATTGTATAGGATTCAATATATATCCAGGTTTATTAATGCTTTATTGTATTTGTGACATCTTTGTAAGATTTGTATTTGTTTAAGGGACAGTCTGTAAGTGTGCCTGTGAGTGGCGCTGAGGCTGTCAAGCATCAAAACTCCTCCCTCCCCGTATGTTAATCGATTAGCAGTATTTAAAAGCCATCTCCATAGTGACCAAGTACGCTTCCTAAAGACGTGTTTAACGAAACGTTCGTCGAGGCGGTACTTGGTCACGCGATTACCCCTGGTTGCTCAACCATCGTAGGTGGAACGCACGCTATTGTTGCCAGTATCCATTGTGGGACATTCATTGACACGCTACACTTTCCAGCCGCAGTGCCGGGCGATGGCAATGTAAGCAGCCATTTGGCTTTGTTGGTTTTAATCTTTTTTAAATAAAACCGGATTACACTATTTTGGTTCCTTCCTTCATTGTTTAATATCCCATTCGCGAGGTCCTTATGGTGTGTGGGCAGGATTCCAGTCTACAGATTTCTCCATTGCAGCAAGCAATATCTTGCTAAAGCCTATTTGACCTCTTTTTCATTAATTAGGTCAACTACATCTGGTAAGCTGATACCCAGTTCTTGAGCACTTTTGGGTGACATCCCTAGGCGGTGAAGGTGTTCCACTGTTTGTTTGAATACAAGATCCAGGCACAAGATTTACTCAACTATAGACTTATATGGATACACGTTTTATGTGTGTTTTATATGATATGCTATATGGTACACTATGGGACACATATGACCATCATGTTTTTTGGAATTTGTAAATTTAAGCACATTTCTTTGCACTTTTTTTGGTTATCATTACCATTGGACTATTTAGGCACATTACCCATTTACAGTTATTGGTGTTTTGGTTTCATTTTGTAGTTTATATTAGGCAGGCTGGTGTGCAGTGGGTTACCACTTTTTTATATTTATATATTTTTTACCATATATTGTAATTTAATTCATTTTCAATTTTTTTTTAGTAGTATTATGTCACTTTATCACTAGCGCCCCCCAACAATCTTTCTCTCTATGTGCACTAGTGATTTATCATTACTTTGGGGTTAGCCGCTATCTATCTTCTGCTAAGAATTAAAAAAAGCAGCTCCAGCTGCTATACTCACCTTGGCTTTCAGTGCAGACCATCGCAGACTCCCCAGTCACCCATCCAGCGATACTTGTCTTCTGATTAATTTTCAGTTCGGTGTCATTCAACCCATTTACTGCAACCCCAAGGCATCAAGGCCCATCAAGAATGCTGCAGAGAGTGTTGCCATATCATTAACTCCAATAATTAATCTCTGCAAGATTTAGGATCGCACCATCTCTGGAGGAAGAAGAGCACGAAGAAGAACAAAAATGTCATCAGACCCAGCCAATGATACCTGGAAAAAAGGTACGGTAAGTTTATTTTAACAATACAAAGGAAAAAAGCGAACGACTGCCCTAGTGTGATGCAGTTTATTGATAAAATATTTATGTTCAAACCACCATAGATGCACTCACATGATAGCAGGTTAACAAGGCATGTCTCCACTCATCGCACCTCTCCTCGATAGCAACTGTAAGATCCACGGTTAAGAGCTCCCAATGGAGCCTGCTGACAGCTGCAAGCCAAAATGCCGGTTCTCGCCCTACACTCTCTGCTACTGCAAATGCTAAGATGGACACAATGCCAACATGAGGCATACAGACACAAGGTGGGGAAGAGCTATTAGGTTCTGGTCTGGTCACTGACCTGCATTGCATCAGAAACAAGATATACCTGTGATCAAATCCAAATAACTTGTACGTACATTTAAACTATCAGGTGCTAAAGGGGTGTGACCACATGTTAACACTACACAATTTGAGCACAGGTATATCTTGTTTCTGTTGCAATGCAGGTCTTATTTGCAGGGCTTTTTTCGGAGTAGGGCTTGTGCTGTCTTCTCTCCCCATCTCCCTCCTTGCCTGTCAGGAATTACCAGTGGAACTGAGTAAAAGTTCTTGTAAAATCCTAGAATGCACTGTATTACAGTATTATTTGATGTAAACTGTGCATGTTTCTGTAATGTCATCCCCGCTTCGAGCACTGCAGGGGGAGGAGGGCCCGAGATCCCCTACTGATAGCTGGGAGAAGAGGAGGGGAGCAGCAGGGGATCAGCTGAGTGCCGAGCGGCACTTCCATGGCCCCCCTGAGCTGTCTTCCCCGCTCCAAGCACTGCAGAGGGGGGGACCAAGATCCCCCACTGACAGCTGGGAGAAGAGGAGGAGAGCAGCAGGGGATCAGCTGAGCGCCGACCAGTGCTGTAACAAAGGTATGTATTACAAATATATTACAGAAACATACAGTTTTCATTAGATACAGTGCATTTTAGGATTTTACAACCACTTTAAACTAGGGCTTATTTTCGGGTAGGGCTTATATTGCAGCCCTCCCCCAAAAATCACAGTAGGGCTCATTTTTGGGGTAGGTCTTATTTTCAGGGAAACACGGTAGTAGCTCTCCTCTACCATGTGTCTTTAAGCCCCATGTTGGCTTTGTGTCCACCGTAGTATCTGCAGTGGCAGAGCAGCGTAGGACTGGCCTTAAGAGGGATTACTTTGATGCAGTTGGCCAGCTTAAACATTTATTGCAATATGTGTGAGCTAAAAATCCCAGTTTTCATTGCATAGTTTGCTGGAAAGGGTGCATAGGAGTGTGCAGAGGGTTCAAGAAATTCTGGCGTATAGAAGACTCAGTTCTTTTTTTATTAATAACTGTTTTTCTTTAATAAATGTATATCCTTTTTTTGGGTCTAAGTCTATTCCTCTTTTCATATTAAAAATATGAATGCATATTGATAAAATTATTTAGCCACTTAAGGACCGGAAGGATTTGCCCCCTTAATGGCCAGGCCACTTTTTGCGATACAGTACTGCGTCACTTTAACTGACAATTGCACGGTTGTGCAAGGCTGTACCTAAGCAAAATTGATGTCCTGTTTTTTCCCACAAATAGAGCTTTCTTTTGGTGGTATTTGATCATCTGCGGTTTTTATTTTTGTGCTATAAACAAAAAAAGAGTGACAATTTTTTTGTAAAAAAAACAACATTTTTACTTTTTGCTATAATAAATATCCCAATTTAAAAAAAACAAACATATTTCTTTATCAGTTTAAATCACAATAAGCGTATATTGATTGGTTTGCGTAAAAGTTATAGCGTCTACAAAATAGGGGATAGATTTATGGCATTATTATTATTCACTTATTTTTTACAAGTAATGGCAGCAATCTGCGATTTTTAGCGTGACTGCGACATTGCAGCGGACAGATCGGACACTTTTTACACTTTTTTTGGGGCCAGTGACATTTATACAGCGATCAGAGCTAAAAATAGCCACTTATTACCATATACATGTCACTGTCAGGGAAGGGGTTAACACTAGGGGGCGATCAAGGGGTTAAGTGTTCCCTAGGAAGGTGTTTCTAACTGTGGAGGCAGTGTACTGACTGGAGGAGGAGAGAGATCGCTGTTCCTGATCACTAGGAACAGCAGATCTCTCTCTTCTCCCCTGTCAGAACGGGGATCTGTCTGTTTACATTGACAGATCCCCATTCTGGCTCTCTGTGGAGCGATCGCAGGTGGCTGCCGGACATTGGGGCCGCTAGCAACAAGCATCGGCTCCGGCGTCGCATGCTCCCCTATCGCACTTAAAGTGGCCGACGTACACCTACAGCAATTCGCGCAGTGCCACAAAATAGATGATCTGCACTTGCAGCTTGGTTATTTAATGCTTTCCAAGTTTTTAGCATTTTACATTTAGTTTAGGCATATTATGAATTAAACAGTTGGAGGACCTAAATATTTATTCACTAATAAAAGATCTATGACATTGACCTGAACATACTTTAAAAACTTAGCTGTAAAGTTGTCAAAAGAAACAAAATAATCTTTTATTTCAATCTGATTTCACAGCCACGTATTTTGAAAATATTCAGACTACTCTATAAAATTGATATATGATTCTGCCAATTTATTTTGACATTTAGGCAATCATCATATAAAAAAAATCAATTAGAAAATACTACAGTCTGAAAGGTGTATCTCTTGTTGCATACACTCTAATCCTGATGATCATTCATAATCGTAACTTCTGAATACATTTTCAAATTTATCTTTCATAATACCAAGATATATTTTAAAGCATGTCCAGTCAATTTTTCAGGTTATCTTTTGCAATAAATGTTATCTCATTTCATTGGCCAGCTTAACTATAGTCCTTTCCCTAGCACTGACCTTAAAGTGTATGCAAAGCCAAAACTTTTTTATTTTTGAATAGATTGGGGGGGGGTGGAGTTTGTGTTAAACCACCTGGGCGGCTGTTTTATTGCCTTACTATTTGTACTGATGAGCATTGTCACAGGGACTGAACGTAATGTGAAATCCAATATTTCCAAATTGTCAAGAGAATTAGAGGGGAACCTTCTAATGCAGGTACAGCTGGTGACAGCTTTTTAAGGGGGGCAGTCCCCTGCTTTGGAGAGATTTCCTCCTACTTCCTATTGTGTCTCTGGGGGAAGAAGTAAAGGGAAATCTTACTGATGTGCCACAGAAATGAAGAAACCCAACCGGGCACCTTAATTGTTCACCATTCTATACAACACTAACAAAATTGACTTTTACATACACTTTACACATAAAAAAGAATAATTTTGCACAGAGAATGAATCCATCAGCCAGGTACCAGCAGGCATCACCATAATTTCCCTATTCAGCCCAATCTCAAGGATATACAATACAGGGAAACGCTCAGATTGTGATTTACACTGGTGCATAAGAAACAAGATTTTTCTTGGTATATAAGCAACATGAGATTAATTTAAAAAGACCAGGCTATCTGTAAAGAAAATAAGTCTGGTTCTCACTAAACTCTTGTGTATTTTCCTGTTTCTGTCTACTCAGGAAGCAAGGGGTGTGGGGACTTGTAAGTTCCAATTAAAATGGCTGCAAAATACTTCCAGGCTCAAAAGGATGGACATCCACCCACGTGTATAGGGTTTTAGAGGATGCTCTACATGGCAGTGAGTGTAGGCTACCTTCAGGGATGTTTGCTAACCAGCGTATCTGGCACTTGACAATTTGTTTTCTAAATGTTTTCAAAATGCTAGAAAAACACTATTTCATTAATTTTTAATATTCATAGCAAATTCACCCATTCATCCATGTCTCCTTGCTTTAGTTTGTTGAGAAATCACTTTGAAATCACTCCCTCTAGCATTTTAGCCATGGTCATTTTGGGTAAGAGCACATGATTCATGTAGCATCTACTTCCTGCAATCCATCTGCCCGTAGCTCAGACATGCAGACAGGAGGGTGTGCTTAAAGTGTTTATTAACCTAAAAAAATAAAATAAAGATCCTGTTCCTTTAAAGCATGTTATACAGCACAGTGCTTGTGTTGTGTCATTTGCCCCCCTGTAACACCTGAAATACCTAGTTGATCCTGCCAGTTTCTGCCCTCCCCTATGTAAACTGACCATGGTACATCATGGCTACTGAGCCCTGACATCGTGGTCAGTTTACGTGCCTCCGTCATCTGCTGTGTCTCCTGTCTCTCCTCTGTGCTCTCCTCCATCCTCTCCCCCCTCCCTTCCCTGCCTGTCAGCTCTGTGTCCATGCCCACCCCCTCCCCTCCTGCTGCTCAAATTAGCGTTAAATTTACATTACCCTCTCGGTTGATTCATGAAATGCCCCCCTGTGACTTTGCTTTATAAAAACTGCAGCTATATACCTGTTTACAGAGCGCAGATCTGTGCTCACATGACCCGCCACCTCTTTCCTCTCTTGCATGACAGCTGCAGTGGGTGGGGCCGCCTCTCTCCTCTTCCCCTCCAGACTGACATCAGTGGGGGATCCTCAGCCCCGCCTGCTGCAGCTGTCAGGCCGAGAGAGGTGAGCGCCGATCTGTGCTCTGTAAATAGGTATATAGCTGCATTATTTTATAAAGCACAGTTACAGGGGGACATTACATGAATCAACCGAGAGGATAATTTAAATTTACCCTGTGGGTTAACAACCATGTTAACTGAGAAAACCCCTCCTCCAGATGAAAGAGAAAAAAATGCCCATGAAGACTAATAGAATGTATGCCATCATTTTGGTCTAGGCCAGAAACCAGGAAGCAACTGAAGAAATGTAAAATAAAAGCTCAAAAAAGTAAATATAAAATGCCTTACTATCTATTTATTAATCATATGATTAGCATAAGCATAAGGATTAACCGCTTCCAGACCAGCCGCTGCAGTTATACTGCGGCAGGTTGGCTCCTCTGCGTGAGCCGTCTTAGCTGTACGCCAGCTCTTTAACCACTTGACCACTGGGCACTTAAACTTCCTTCCCAAACAGATCAATTTTCAGCTTTCAGTGCTCTCACATTTTGAATGACAATTACTCAGTCATGAAACACTGTACCCATATGAAATTTTTGTCCTTTTTTTCCCACAAATAGAGCTTTCTTTTGGTGGTATTTAATCACCGCTGGGTTTTTTATTTTTTGTGCTATAAAAGAAAAAAGACTGAAAATTCTGTAAAAAAATGCATTTTTCTTTGTTTCTGTTATAAAATTAGAGAGGCCCAACATGCAGGGAGCGCCATCAGGTGTTCTGGAGCATAAATTACACATCTAATTTCATGACTACTTCTAATGCAATGTACACAAGGTCGGACTTTTCGACTGGACTTTTGACAGACTTCCGCCGGCCTTTTTTTACGAACGGACTTGCCTACACACGGCCCGACTACGGACGGACTTGCCTACATACGACCGGACTTTCCGGCAGACTATGTCCGCCAGTCTTCCCGACGGAGTTACGACGGACTTTCCGAATGAACGCACTTGCCCACACACGAACAAGTCCATTCATTTTGAACGCGACTCGGGTACGACAGGACTAGAAAAGGAAGTTAATCTTGCCGCTTTTATCGGCGAGATTGACACCTTGCGAGCCCGGTCACGGGGCATACCAGGCCCTTAGGTCTGGTATGGATTTTAAGGGGAACCCCCTACGCCGAAAAAACGGCGTGGGGTCCCCCCAAAATCCATACCAGACCCCTATCTGAGCACGCAGCCCGGCCGGTCAGGAAAGGGGGTGGGGACGAGCGAGCGCCCCCCCTCCTGAACAGTACCAGGCTGATTGCCCTCAACATGAGGGGCTGGGTGCTTTGGGGGAGGGGGGTGCCCTGCGGTCCCCCCACCCCAAAGCCCCTTGTCCCCATGTTGATGAGGACAAGGGCCTCTTCCCGAAACCCTGGCCGTTGGTTGTCGGGGTCTGCGGGTGGGGGGCTTATCGAAATCCGGGAGCTGCCTTTAATAAGGGGGCCCCCAGATCCCTGCCCCCCACCCTATGTGAATGAGTATGGGGTACATCGTACCCCTACCCATTCACCTAGGGAAAAAGTGTCAATAAAAAAAACACACTAGGCAGGTTTTAAAAGTAATTTATTAGACAGCCCTGGGGGTCTTATTCCGACTTCGGGGGTCTTCTTCCAACTTCGCCGCTGTCTCAGGCCTCTTCTCCTGGTGTCCAGTTCTTCTCCCGCTCTCCGGCCTCTTCTCCCAGTTTTCAACCTCTTCTACCGGTGTCTGGTTCTTCTTCCGGCTCCTCCGCTATCTTCTGCCGCTCTTTTGCTAGTGGTGGCCTTTACTTCTGCATCGTCTTCTTCCCTCTTCTCTTCTTCCGATGTTGACATGACGCTCTCTCCCGCTGTAATGCTGTGTGAGCGGTGCTTGATGACTTATATAGGCGGTGACCCCGTCCCCTTATAACGTCACAGTCCCTGGGCATGCTGGGACTGTGACGTCATAAGGGGGTGTGGTCACCGGGTGATGTTGACCATGCCCCCTTATGATGTCACAGTCCCAGCATGCCCAGGGACTGTGATGTTATAAGGGGGCGGGGTCACCGCCTATATAAGTCATCGGGCACCGCTCACACAGCATTACAGCGGGAGAGAGTGTCGTGTCAACATCGGAAGAAGAGAAGAGGGAAGAAGATGACGCAGAAGTCCGGGCCACTGCTAGCAAAAGAGCGGCAGAAGATAGCGGAGGAGCCGGCAGAAGAACTGGACACCGGGAGAAGAGGTCGAACATCTGGAGAAGAGGTAGGAGAGCGGGAGAAGAACCGGACACCAGGAGAAGGAGCCGGAGAAAGCGGCGAAGTCAGAAGAAAACCCCCGAAGTCAGAAGAAGACCCCCGGAGCTGTCTAATAAATTACTTTTAAAACCTGTCTAGTGTGGTTTTTTTAATTGACACTTTTTCCCTAGGTGAATGGATAGGGGTACGATGTACCCCATACTCATTCACATAGGGTGGGGGCCAGGATCTGGGGCCCCCTTATTAAAGGGGGCTCAGGATTCCGATAAGCCCCCACCCGCAGACCCCGACAACCAACGACCAGGGTTGTCGGAAGAGGCCCTTGTCCTCATCAACATGGGGACAAGGTGCTTTGGGGTGGGGGGCCTCAGGGCGCCCCCCTCCCCCAAAGCACCCACCCCCCCATTTTGAGGGCATGCGGCCTGGTACGGTTCAGGAGGGGGGCGCTCGCTCGTCCCCACCCCCTTTCCTGACCGGCCGGGCTGCGTGCTCGGATAGGGGTCTGGTATGGATTTTGGGGGGACCCCACGCCAGTTTTTCAGCGTAGGGGGTTCCTCTTAAAATCCATACCAGACCTAAGGGACATCGTCGCCTCGCCCTCTCGCTCGCCGCAATAGGAAAATTTGTTTTTCCTATTGCAGCGAGCGCGAGATGCAGTGCCCTGCCCTTGCGTCGTATCTGGTCAGTCGGACCAGCATACAGATGAACGGGCTTTCCGTTAGGAACTGAGTCCGGCGGAATTACGACGTAAAAATTTGAAGCAGATTTCAAATCTAAAGTCCGTCGGATTTCCGACCGAAACGGTCCGTCGGAAGTCCGATCGGAAAGTCCGCCCGTGTGTACACGGCATTACACTTTTGAAGGCCCTGGAGCACCAGGACAATGGCAACGCCCCAAAAATGACCCCATTTTGGAAAGTAAACACCCCAATGTATAATCTATGAGGCATAATGAGTCTTTTGAACATGTCATTTTTTTCTACAAATTTTTGGAAAATGTGGAAAGAAATTCCACATTTATAGTTATCCATTTATACAATATTTCTAACACATAGCATGTACATACCAAAAATGACACCCCAAAATAGATACTCCTACTCCTCCTGAGTATGGCGATACCACATGTGGGCGACTTCCACAGCTTGGCCGCATACAGAGGCCGAGCACGGCTGGGTATGGCTGAGCATGGCTGGGTATGGCTGAGCATGGCTGGGTACAGCTGGGTATGGCTGAGTATGGCTGAGCATGGCTGGGTATCGCTGGGTATGGCTGAGTATGGCTGGGTATCGCTGAGCATGGCTGAGCCTGGCTGGGTACAGCTCGGTGCAGCTGAGTATGGCTGGGTACGGCTGAGTATGGCTGGGTACGGCTGGGTATGGCTGGGTATGGTTGAATATGGCTAGGTACGGCTGGGTATGGCTGAGTACGGCTGGGTATCGCCAAATATGGCTGAGCATGGCTGGGTACAGCTCGGTATGGCTGAGTATGGCTGGATACGGCTGGGTATGGCTGAGAATGGCTGGGTATGGCTGAGTATGGCTGGGTACGGCTGAGTATGGCTGGGGGGGGGATGAGATGGCTGATCATGGATGGATGGTTGAGTATTGCTGAGTATGGATGGCTGAGCATGGATGGGTGGATAAGTATGACAGAGGGATGGCTGACTATGGATGGATGAGTATGGATGGCGGGATGAATGAGTGTGGATGGCGGGATGGCTGAGCGTGGATGGCGGGATGGCTGAGCGTGGATGGCGGGATGGATGAGCGTGGATGGCGGGATGGATGAGCGTGGATGGCTGAGCATGGATGGCGGGATGGCTGAGCGTGGATGGCGGGATGGCTGAGTGTGGATGGTGGGATGGCAGGATGGATGAGTGTGGATGGCTATTACAGAGGGATAGATGGATGGAGGGCAGAGGCTGCAGTGTGCATGGCTAATACAGAGGGATGGATGGCACGGGCTGCAGTGTGGATGGCTAAAAGGGATGGATGGATGGCTGGATTAGGCTGCAGTTGTCACTGAGCAGCACTGTGGGCACTCCCTTTTCTGCTTACACTGTACGTAGAGGGGAGAGAGGAACCGGATATCACGCCGGTTTGTTTACATGTGAACGCTCCGTCATTTCACAAAGCGATCACGTGGTAAAGGCCGCTGTCAGCGGCCATTTACCGTGATCCATGATGTGCCTGGGGCATCTGGACGGATACTTCCGTGTGCATGCCCCAGGGAGTGTGCGGCAAGAAAGATTCTGGGAGAACGTCATAGTACGCCCTCCCAGAGTTATCGAACCGCCCTGTAGCCGTCATTCGGCTATGGGCCAGTGGTTAAGATGTCTCCGGCAGCGTGCGCGCGCACCCGAAGCTTGTCCCCGGAGCTGATGCAAGTGCCCGGCTGGCGCGATGACTGCCGGGCACCCTCAATCGCTTGTGACAGAGCGAGAACCGGGATCGCTCGTGACAGAGCGAGAACCAGGATATTTTTTTATAGTGTTTTTAATAAGCCTTGCTGAAGGTAAATGTCTTTTTGCATGTGTGCGCTGTAATATTTTGTTCTGTTCTCCCTCATTAAGTACCTCTCATTAGTGTCCACTTGTGTCATGGGTGGAGACCTCAAAGTTCTCCCATATAGAAGAGTTTATTGCTCTCATGGTTCAGAGAAGCAGGATCTCCAAATCTATGGATAGTGTAGGACCCACTAATCATGGGGTACTTTGTCGCAGTAAGTGGGCTTAAGCACCATACAGCAATATGGTGTAACCAAATCCCCATATTTTTTAATAATGTTTTTTGTGTCTTAATAATTATTTAATAATGTTTTTTGTGTCTTAATTTTGTGTCTTAATTAATGTGTCTTTTTGTGTGTTAATAATGTTTTATAGTGTCTAGGTGTTTTTAATAAGCCTTGCTGGAGGTAAATGTCTTTTTTGCATGTGTGCGCTGTAATATTTTGTTCTGTGTGTGTAAACACACAAATCCTGTTTCTCTCAGGGGAGAGGAGAGAGATCGTGTGTTCATACTAAGTATGTTCGTGTGTTCATACTAAGTTCATACTAAGTATGAACACCGATCTCTCTCCTCCCCTAGTCAGTCCCATCCCCCTACAGTTAGAACACACCTAGGGAACACAGTTAACTCCTTGATTGCCCCTGGTGTTAAACCCTTCCCTACCAGTGTAATTTATACAGTAATCAGTGCATTTTTATAGCCCTGATCGCTGTATAAATGTCACTGGTCCCAAAAATGTTTCAAAAGTGTCCGACTTGTCCGCCGCCATATCGCAGTCCCGATAAAAATCGCAGATCGCCGCCATTACTAGTAAAATAAATAATAATAAAAAATGTCATAAATCTATCCCCTGTTTTGTAGACGCTATAACTTTTGCGCAAACCAATCAATATACACCTATTGTGATTTGTTTACCAAAAATATGTAGAAGAATACATATTGGCCTAAACTGAGGATTTTTTTTTTTTCAATTGGGATATTTATTATAGCTAAAAGTAAAAGATAATGTGGGTTATTTACGAAAGGCAAATCCACTTTGCACTAAAAGTGCACTTGAAATTGCACTGAAAGTGAACTTGGAAATGTAGTCGCTTTAAATCTGGGGGTAGATTTGAAATGAGGGAAGCTCTGCTGATTTTTTTTTTATCCAATCGCGTGCAAGCTAAAATGCTGTTTTTTATTGTAATTGCATGTCCCCCTCGGATCTACAGAGACTGTACTTCCAAGTGCACTTTCAGTGCAATTTCAAGTGCACTTTGCACCTGTAGTTTGCACTTATAGTGCAAAGTGGATTTGCCTTTAGTAAATAACCCCCATTGTGTTTTTTGTCGCCCTTCTTTTGTTTATAGCGCAAAAAATAAAAACCACAGAAGTGATCAAATACCACCAATCAGAGGAGAAATTTTAGGGGACATGGTAGAGGTAGAGCAAGGCCGCTCTATAATACACACCATACCCAAGGGGGGAATGGAGGGAGTGGAGAGAACCTTTTAAAAATTGTGCAGTCAGGCCATCCACAGAGGGGGAATCACTATCCCCACCCACAGAGGGGGATTCAGTACCCCTACCCCTTCTCGAGCATCCCTCGTCCGATCGAACACGCAGGAGAGGATGCAGAGGGGGCAGAAAAGAAAAGAAAAAGAGAAGTCTAACCACAGGCATTTTCAACCTCACTGATATTTCATTCACTGAGGAGGAACTTCTCATTTTCAGTGAGGGTTTGAAATTTGCTCCAGCCAAGTTTTTGGATAAGTTTGAAGCATTCATTGACTTGGAAAAGTTTGCCAGGAAATTGAATGTCAAATTTTTTTTTGAAGAACATCCCAATTCCAACAACACAACGGTTCCGCAGTGTCATACCTGTCAGGGATCTGCTTTGATATGGGTACCAGCACAACCCGGACGGCAGTGTGTGCGCGAGGGTGTGCGCCGAACGCGTGTGTGCACGTGTGCACGGGGGCACGCGTCAGATGCGTGTGCGCGCCTATTAGATGCTGCTTGGCGCCAATAGGCCTTTAAAAGGACAGCAGAAAGAGGCAAAATATTTACTACCCAGAGTCCCAAAAAATCCTAGTTATCTACCAAATTCCCAAGATACATAAGAATATGTTTACTCCCCCAGGCAGACCCATTGTCAGTGGGATAGATTCCCCTTACTCTAGGTTAGGCGAATATATCGATATTTTTTTACAGCCTATAGCCACAAGGGGTAAAGCATACCTAAAAGATAGCAAGGACCTTATTAATAGGAATAGGCAAATGGGAATAGAAGAGCACACATTGTTGGTCACAGTGGACGTTAAATCCCTATTTACCAACATCATACAGCATGATGCCCTCAATGCCGTGTTATGGGAAGAAGTATTCAGACCTTAAAACCCCCCCAAAGAAAATTCCTTGTGGAGGCCTTGGAAATGGCAATGACTAACAACTTTTTATTGCATTCATGAGATTTCTTTAACGAAATGAAAGGGGTGGCTATGGGGGCAAAGTACGCACCCAGCATTGCTAATATCTTTCTAAATAAGTGGGAGGAAGAATGCATTTTTGTCGACCAGTGGCTCCAAATACAAATCTACCAAAGGTACATACATGATATTTTTATTGTTTGGGAGGGTTAAAAGGAGGAGCTGGATGGCTTTCTAGTGTATATGAATAACAATAAATATCAAATAAGGTACCAGTACTTGGCACCAATCGTGCATCCAGTTCTCGAGGTCTTTAGGATGGGTTCTGGTTTGTGGACTCGGACCCATTTTAAGAAAACTGATCGGAATAGATACATTTCCACCCACAGCTGCCATCATCCTAATTGGGTTAGAGCGATCCCAAAGGGCCAATCCCTTAGAATTAGAAGGAATTGTGCAGGTGAGGATGATTTCATGGCTCAAACCAACATGCTCATTGACAGATTTATAGAAAAAGGGTATGATAAAAGGCAATTGTAAATTACGAGGGAACAAGTTAGGCAAATCAATCGCCTTACCCTTCTGAGGCCCAAAGTCAGGGACCCAGCAGGGGATCAATTTAACCTTGCATTTGTTTCAGGCTTCCATCTCCAATACATAGAGGTGGAAAAGATAATTAAAACTTATTGGCCCATATTACAAAAAGGTCATACCTATAGAAAGACCCTTCCCAATAAACCTAAGTTTATCTACAAAAGAGCCCCAGAGTTACGCAATATGTTGGCCAAAAATGTAACCCGGCCCCTCAAAAAACCTCCTACCTTTCTGGACTGTACATGGTTCTACAAATGTAGGAGATGCAAAGCATGTAGAACTGTCAGGAACAAAACTAGGAAAGCTACCAACTTTCCATCAATGGTTACGGGTGGTGAATATGACATTAGACAGATCATCACCTGTGACAGGAGATATGTCATTTACCTACTTATGTGTCTGTGTAATTTCCAATATGTTGGTAAAACCACAAGAACCATGGCCAAAACAGTGGGAGAACATATACACCACAGCGTATCCAACCATTTTAAGTTGATGCACAACAACCCCTCCCTGCTCAGGTTCTGGGGTTTGATAGGGTTCGCCAGCATTGGAGAGGTACGGACATGAGTAAAAAAGTGTTGCAGATGGAGACTCAGTGGATATATAGACTTCCTATCTATTTATATAGACTATATAGACTCCCAGCCTATGGGATTAAACATTGATATTGATTCAAAATGTTTTTTAACTGATTAATGATTGCAGTAGGATACCTATTTTTATCGGTTGTAGTAGATCTTCAGATTAGACCCTGGGAATACCAGGGTTTTTATTTGAATATTATTTTTGTAGTATCACAACACTCCAAAAAGTCTTTCATGTTTTTATATTCAATCACTTTTATTTTTTATTTGATTATTCACTTCAGGCATGGATGTGTTGTTAATTTTGGCCATATGGATATTCACCACTAGATGGTGCTGTCCTAACTATTTGCTTCATTTTTCAATGTGCCGACTTCAATGTGAACTCGTTTAGTTCTAAATGGTATCCATGCACTAATATATTTTATCCATTCACTATGTAGGTGATTATTGGTTATAGGTTTTTTATATATTAGTCATTTCATTAAATAGTTTCTATGGTTGGCTCTTAACCACTTCAGCCTTGGAAGAATTTACCCCCTTCCTGACCAGAGCACTTTTTGCGATTCGGCACTGCCTTGCTTTAACTGACAACTGCGTGGTCGTGCGACGTGGCTCGCAAACAAAATTGAAGTCCTTTTTTTTCCCATAAATAGAGCTTTCTTTTGGTGGTATTTGATCACCTCTGCAGTTTTTATTTTTTACTCTATAAACAAAAAAATAGCGACAATTTTGAAAAAAACGCATTATTTTTTACTTTTTGTTATAATAAATATCCCCAAAAAATATTTTAAAAAACATGTTTTTTTCCTCAGTTTAGGCCGATACGTATTCTTCTACATATTTTTGGTAAAAAAAATCGCAATAAGCGTTTATTGATTGGTTTGTGCAAAGTTATAGCGTCTACAAAATAGGGGATAGTTTTATGACATTTTTATTGATAATTTTTATTTTACTAGTAATGGCAGCGATCAGTGATTTTTATCGTGACTGCGACATTATGGCGGACACATCAGACATTTTTGACACATTTTTGGGACCATTGTCATTTATACAGCAATCAGTGCTATACAAATGTACTGATTACTGTGTAAATGACACTGGCAGTGAAGGGGTTAACCACTAGGGGGCAGTGTAGGGGTTAAGTATGTCCTGGGGAGTGTTTCTAACTCTGGGGGGGCGTGGCTACTTGTGACATGTCACTAATCTCTGCTCCTGATCACAGGGAGCAGAGATCAGTGACACTGTCACTAGGCAGAACGGGGAGATGCTTGTTTACATTAGCATCTCCCCGTTCTTCCTCTCCGTGAGGCGATCACGGGTATCCCCGCAGCGATCAAGTCCGCTGGACCCACGACCCGCCTCACGGAGCCAGTCGGGAACTGGTTAATGTATGGTGTGGGCAGCATGTGTGCATCAGCGCTCCCTAGAGGCAGATTCCATATCACATTTTTGTCCTCTCCTCCATTTTGGAGGAGCCTCACCATTCACATAAAAGCAAGCAGGAAGCGGCGTTACGTCACTTCCTGAAGACGACAAACACGGCGAAACATGTGTCGGAGCGGAGGATCCGCCACGTCCGGGTCCTAACTTGATACTCCATACTAGGCTTTGCCCTCCGGAGCGAGACATGGAACGCAAGACATCCCCAAGGGATTTGCCGACTTACACACGCTGATTACACCTAGTGCAAGGCCAGGCACTTCAACATGTGAGTGTTACTGCTATTGTTGTTGCTGTTTTATTTACTTTATTAAAAATTACTAAACTACGAGACTTTTATCCCTGTCTCCTGTGGAGTCCTGTAAAAAGGGGTCAAAACATCTCTGGTGAGTGGCCACCTTTATACTGAGCACTCCTGGTGGAAGAACTAGAAATTTTATCTCAGAGCACTTCGATTTGGTGTTGGGATTTATAATTTATGGACTTTTTGCTTGCTATTATGATTTATTTTACCAGTGTACACATTTATGTTTGAGGTATTGTACATTTACTCTTTGTGCATAGTTTTCTATGAACATGTATAGCGCCATATCCTTTATTTCAATATTTTACACAGTTTAGTAATTTGTTCACTTTTAAAGGGGCAGCTGTTTGTTATATGTTCTCATCCCCACAGGGCGCCATTATTAATATACATTTTTTCAGGAATTTTGTTAAATTTGCTGTGTTTTTATCTGATAATGATGATTTTAGTGTATTTTAAGTGAAAATATTGCTTTGATAAACATTTACGCAAATTTCCTTCTGCCCTAAAAATCAATAGCACCTTATTTTTATATTTCTGGTCATGTGCTTACAGAAAATATATGGTTTTGGGGTTCTTTTACAAACTGTAAGGGAAAAATAAAAAAAGCAATGCAAAAATGGTCTGGCCAGCTGAGCTTAAAAATGGACCACAGGGCCGGGCAGTGAAAGGGTTAAAGAGGCAGTCTTCACCCTAAAGGAATAGATTTGTTTTAGTGTCCTAGTGGCAGGTTAGGGTAGTATAGTGGTAGGTTAGGGTAGTATAGTAGCTGGTTAGGGCAGTATAGTGGCAGGTTAGGGTAGTATAGTGTCAGATTAGGGCATTATAGTGGCAGGTTAGTGTAGTATCGTGACAAGTTAGGGCTGACAGAAACAGTGTGATAGTGATAATGACAGTGTCCTCAGTCACTTACCCCATGGCTTTAAAAAAACAAATGGGGAAGCGCTGATCCAAAGTGTGATAAATAAACCATGATGAAAGTCCCAAATGTAATGAAAATTCTTTATTGGCAAAGAGACAAAAAGGTGTTTGACTGCCAGAAAATGTGTTATAAATCCAGAGCAATGATCAATAAAAAAGTTAAAAGTACCAAATAAAAGTAATAGAGTTGGAAAAAGGCTTGCTTTTGCATGCACAGAACTTACAGTGACTGCAGGAACACTCAGGGTCCAGGAGATGTGGAGAGGAGACTGTCCCTCGTCCCTGGCACTTCAGTTCCAGTGTCCTTTCTGAACATCTCCAACCCTATTACTTCTATTTGGTACTTTTAACTTTTTATTGATAATTTACTGGATTTACAGTATAATAAATTTTCTGGCAGTCAATCACATTTTTGTCTCCTTGCCAATAAAGAATTTTCATTACATTTTGGACTTCCATCATGGTGCATTTATGACCCTTTGGATCAGCGCTTCCCCATTTGTTTTTTATATGTTCTTTCTCATCTGGTCTGTTGAGTTTGGGAGTTCCGGCCTCTGCTGATCCGATCATCGATGTAGATGGGCAGTACATTTACTAGTACATTTACAAAGCTGCAAGGAGAGGGAAAGTGCAGCTGTATGGGGAACATTTGTGGGGGAGGTGGTTGGCTTCGGGGGGCACAACTAAAATCTGGGGGGAATACCCACCACAGCACCCCCCCTAAATCCAGCCATGTTAAAATTTGCAGAGAGCTCGTCTTAAGATCCAGGACACAGTCGATTCAAGTATAGAAACTGACTGATACTGCAGGCAGAAACACAGTATTCAGGATACAGTAAGTACAAGCCTTCTGGACTTAGAGACGTTCTTTGGCCTCATTTGGCAGAGCTTTTTCTCTGTACATCCAGGCCTATACTTCTGTTGAGAAGTCTCTGTTAAGTACCAGTTTACCTTCACTTTAAAGGGGCAGCCCTCACCCTGAAGCAATAGATCAGTTTTAGAATCCTCTATTACAGTTTGTTTGAAGTTTATTGGATCCCTAGGCTCACTCTCACCCTATCCCAGTTCTCTAACAAACTAAAAACCACAAAAAGACATGCACAGCCTGTTCTCTGACATGAGTGACTGTGAACTACTGTGCCTGGCTGTTGTGTGCCTATCAGGGAATGGAAGCTGGGAACAAACAGCTAGACCAGTCCCAGCTTTGCCCTACATATGGTAGGTGAGGGGGAGAAAAAAGGAGGTAAGTAGATCCTGCTGGGTAGGAGGGCAATAAAGGGGGAGTTTGCATTTTCACAAAACCTGAATGAGTTAAGTAAATCTATATAAAGTTCTAAATAATCTACAGTATATAAAATGTTAACTAAACACCCTCCCCATACCCTTAGTTCCCACTGCACTCACCTCCTTAGATGACTATCTTCTGCCACTCCTGCCTGAGGATGTAGTGGTCTGTGCATTTGAAAATTGCACTCTTCTGCAGCATTCCTTCTTCCGGGACGCCAATTTGTAAGAAAGAGGGCTTAGAGACATACCCATTGGTCATCACAGTCACGTGCCAGTGCTGACAAATGCCCACTCACCAATGGGAGCTTTATAAAACTACACAGCCTTCAGGCTGTCTAATGCCGCGTACACGCAAGCGGACTTTACGGCAGACTTTGCCCGGCGGACTGGATTTCGTCAGACAATTCGATCGTGTGTGGGCTCCAGCAGACTTTGTTTTCTCAAAAGTTGGACGGACTTAGATTTGAAACATGTTTTAAATCAATCCATCGAAATCGAGTCCGGTCGAAAAGTCCCCTCGTCTGTATGCTAGTTCGACATACAAAAAGCCACGCTAGGGCAGCTATTGGCTACTGGCTATGAACCTCCTTGTTTTAGTCCGGTCGTACGTCATCGCGTACTAATTTGACAGACTTTGGTGGATTGTGTGTAGGCAAGTCCGTTCATTCACAAAGTCCGTCGTAAAGTCCGTTGAAAAGTCCGCCGGGCAAAGTCTGCCGTAAAGTCCGACCGTGTGTACGCGGCATTAGGCATTTTTTTTTAAATGCCCGGGCTGCTCACCAGAAGCAATGGACAGCAGAAGATAATCATCCAAGGTTGTGAAGTGGGGACAGGGGGTGTGGGGAAAGTGCTGTGAGTTCTGCTTTTCATGATTGTGAAAAGATGAACTAACCCTTTAAACTGAACACATTAGTAAGACTGATCAGCCTTTCAGTGCTGATCTCCTTTTCAAAATGCTAGTTGCCTGACTGTCTTTGGTTTTAGTACTTATCATGGAACAGTCATGGAGCAAGTGAAGTCTAAATCCTGATTTGCATGTTTGTTTTTCATTAACAATCCAGTATTTTCATTGACTGGTGGCAGGGGGAAAAAAAAAAGTTCAGGTCCCCTCCTAAACTTTGTGACATTTCCTGAGCCTGGGTTCATATATGCTGTGCCACCAATTAGCAGGATGTATTGGAGGTGTAAGTCTATAAATACATTTCATGTAAGAATCACATGTTGGCTGCTATCCCATTGCAGGAAAACAGGTAAACACATTAACTAGAAATTCATAGGGACTTCTATGTCTTCAAATTTGACATCAATATGCTGAATTTTAATTATGCAGGAAGTTGAAGGTGGAGAATGTGTCTTCAGCCGTGTGCCACAAAACTTTTCACTGTATATTTTTTCTAACAGAGTTGTAGTAAAACCTTGTGTTTTAAAAATATATTTTTTTCCTTAGTAACCTGGCTTTTAGTAAAACAACTAAAGAGAACCCCTGAGGACAGAGATTTGGGAGTTGTCATTTCTGACTTGTTCACTCTGGCCAGGGATCCCCCACCTCCTCTAACTATCTGGTATGTATGATATTATTATCTTTGAAGTCTGCTATTTACTGGAATCAGATATTGTATGCAAATGGATAAATACCCTTTCACCTTTCAATACATTACTTGTATATTCATTTTTATATTCCTGACCTTTTACTTTTATATTTATGACCTTTGTACATGTTTGCAGCCCTGATGAAGGGGTGTGTGTTCAAATGTGTTGAATTTTTTCTACTAATAATATTTTAGCATTAAAAACCTTGGACTCTTGGACATTTGTTTGGACAATTATTTGGTGCTGTCATTGAACTGTGTATGTGGATTCTCAACTTTGGGTCCTTTACCTGGTCCTGAGGGGGTACCTGTTTTGTGGAGTGCTACTAAGCCAGAGCCAGTTTTCCCAGTGACGATTTCAATGACCCTTATGGCCAGTTCATACCACATGCAGTCCAGTTCATATTTTTTCTGCATCAAAAAACGCATGGAAAGTAGGTTATATGATTTCCAGTGGCATAGTTCACACCAGTGCTTGCAGTTCTAGAAAAAAATTAGAACATGCTACACTTTTCCTGCACTGGACTGTACTGTAAAGCTGTAATACGCATCAAAAACGCACTGGAACGAACCAAAAACGCACTGAAACACGCATATCCTTATTTAAGGTTAAGAAAAAATAGAGGGGAAAAATGCATTGGACTACATCAAAAACAGACCAAAAACGCATGAAAATCGCACTGGAATGCCAAGTACGTTTCACCAAGAATGAAAGTGAAAGAAAATGCAATATTTCAGGCTGTCAACAAAACAGGAATAAAGGGGAACTCTTCTGGTGACAACCAGGAATTCCATTAGTTTGGAGGAATTTCCTCCTGTTTTGGCTATGGGACAAGCAGTAAAGGCAAAATCTCCCCAGTGGGTCAAAAAAAAAAAAAATCTGACGGGGGATATAACCCTCCCTATCCAAAATGAAAAAAGTTTTGCTTTTAGTTCTACTTCCCTCTTTCCCCATCTCTTCTTTTTATTTTAATTTCTCTCCCTTCCATTCCCTCCCTTTCTTTCCCTTTCCCCCTCTTCCTACTGTGTGTTCCTCTGTCCCCTTCTTTTTTATTTTATTTTCCTCCCTTTTTTGACTCTCCTGGTCCTCGCCTTTCTACCTTCACCCCCTCCTCCACCTCCTCCCTTGGACCCCTTTCACACTGAGACGGTTTTCAGGTGTTGTAGAACTAGAAATAGCACCTGTAAAGCGCCTGAAAACTGCCTATCATTCACTTCAATGTGTGCTTTCACACTGGGGCGGTGCGCTTGCGGGACAGTAAAAAAAGTCCTGCAAGCAGCATCTTTGGGGCAGGTTTGGAGCTTTAAAAATAGCGCTCCAAAAACACCTCTTTCATTGAAATGAATGGGCAACGCTACCAAAGCGCCACAAAAGCGCTTTGAAAACGGCGCAAAACGGGGTTTTTTTCCATTTTTTTTTTTTAAGGTCACATTGTCACGTGACCTTAAAAAACCCGGCCCGCTACTGCCCGAAAAGCCCCCCAAACGCTCTGTCAAAACGCCAATAAAGCACCGTAAAAACCACCGGCGCTTCAGTGTGAAAGTAGCCTTACCCTTTCTTCTTTTTTCACACAAATTCTTTATCTGACCCTATAAAAAGGATTTGCTTTGATACTACTTTTTTCACAGTGGACCTCCATATACAAGAGTGTTACTTCTTTTCTGGTTCTGCTGACCCTTGTGTGGTGTCGGCCCCCACAGCTTGTTTCTATTAGGCCCGCATCTCCGCAGCTGCCTTTGTCCCCTGGATGTATACTTGTGGGGTGGACTTTATGAGGTATGAATTACTATATCGATATGGATTTTTTCAATACTTTTTTCCTCTCTCCCCCTCCTATCGTGTGTATCAATGCTATATGGTATATGTTAACATGTACCTCTACCAATAGGTAGGTGCTAGTAATAGGGTTTTACTAGGAGACTGTCAGCACAGGCTTTAGGCAGGCCTATGCTGCAAGCTAGGCCTGTCTATTTTGATCTGTGGGCTGGGAGTGGTCAGAGTAGCAGTGGGTGTGGCCACCTGTGCTCTGGTTCTGGGGCGCCTCCCCTGCTTCCAGGGAGAATGTTCTGGGCAGGGCATAGAACTGGAGTGGCAGGCAGCTTGTGTAGGAGCCCTGACCAATCCCCAATTAGAATTGGCAGGGGGCGGGCCTCCTATATAAGCTGAGGTAACATGCCACTGCGGAGAGTTGTCGGCTGAGTGACGTGGAGGATGGAATACTAGGCAGCAGGAGGAGGGCACCCCCATCTGGAGTGGGGTGCGCCGATCGTGGGAGGAGGCCCAGGGAGAGCTGTGAAGGAACTTTGTCATTACATGGTCATTGGCAATGTCTTTACTATTACACGGTCATTGGTAAAGAACTCCTGGAACAGAGGGGCAGGTGAAGCTGTCAGAACGTATGGTCTGGTTAAGTTCTCCATCAAGGACTCAGGGCAGAGAAAGGTCGGTGAGTGTACCACAGTGGAGGGCTGGATGTGCCAGGAAGTCTGTGAGGGAACTTTGCTTCTACACGGTCATTAGCAAAGTCTTCATCATTTCACAGTCAATGATGGGGAGTCCTGGATCAGAGGAGAGACTGTGGGGAGATGTGTCAAATCGATGTAGCCTGAGGGCACAGGATTTGCAGGCTGGGCTGGCTGGGAACAGTAGTCCACCATCCAACAATGTGCTTTTAATCTACTAGACCTTCGGGGAGAGGTGCTGCAGGCCTCTGGCCTAGTAGCTGCGAGCCACCAGAGCCAGCTTAAAGGATTTATTCAGAGTGGGTCCTTCTAGCTTTTAGAAGAAGATGTGACATTACTTTACTTCAATATAAGATTTGTGCAGGAGGAGAGAAGTTCTGGGAACATCACCCTTACACAGTCTAGAGTGAGGTTCTCATCCCTTACACGGTAATGGATGGGGAACACCTGGAAGCAAAAGTCTGCGAGAGCTAAGCAGAGGAGGAGCAACGGTCTGCATGGTGATGCAGGAGGAAAGATCATAGCCATAAATACATGCACATCACCTCTTCTGGCTCTAATTATGTACTAACTTTTACAACCTTGAAATATGATATCAATTCAACTGTCCTATCTGCATCCCATATACCATTTTCCCCCAACCAAGTTGTACCCCCCCCCCCCCCAAATAAACAAAACAAAACCAGCAAAAGACTGTTCATTGTCTCTGCAAGTGATGTATGGGAGTCTGGCAGCGGGTGATTTGGTGGATGTTTGTTACTAGTGGCAACTACACCGCTACAATTACAAATATGTTTTGTATATATACTGTATGTTTCAATGTACTTTATTTTGTATTGTATATTATGATTTGTCACATTTGATTTTGTCTTAGGCTGTAACAATGCATGTGTGAGTTGATTCAGGTAATATCCGATTTCCTCTCGGGGATCGCAAAGGAATTTTTTCCCCTGCTGGAGCAAATTGCAGCATGCTTTTTCTGGATTTTTTCTTCCTCTGGATCAACTGTGGATATAAGATTGTGTATATAGGATTGTAATTTTTTTCCCCTTTTATTGGTTATACTAGATGGACTGGTGTCTTTTTTTCAGACAGACTAACTATGTAACTATGTGAGACCAGAAAAAGTCCTCAAGAAGCAGATGTCTAACTGCAAAATGTGTAGACTTTGGTTCTCATTTATGAATCTACTCTGTTTTACTCTCTAAGGTCTCTTTGATGAACCTAATTTTTCAATTGATGTTTTTATACTGACTTTGGTCCAACTTTTATTAAAAGTTGGACCAAAGGTAAGGTAATTTTTTTAAAATAAAAAACATGGCTATACTCATCCGCTCTGTGCAATGGAATTGCACAGAGCGGCTGCAAACCTCCTGTATTCGTGTCCACCACCGGCGCTCCTGGCCCCTTTCCTTTGTCCAGTGCCCCCATTCGAAGCAGGAAGCACCCGAGCCCTGCTGCTGCGTCCATTGATACAGACAGCAGGACTCATCCCTGCCCCCCACTCCATCGTTACTGGGTTTGATTGACAGCACTGAAAGTCAGTGGCTCCCGATGCCCCAGCAAAGCCAGCAAGACCCAGAAGTGAGAGGAGAGAAGACCTTCAGACGTGCATGGAGCTGGATCAAATGAGGGCTCAGATAAATAAAAGGGGAGGTGAGGGGGGTGCTGACACCTAAACATTTTTTTTACCTTAATGCATTTAGGATTTACAACTATTTTAAGGATTTTTTGAATAATAAAAATAATATTTTATAAAGTGGTGTCTGTGAACTACCTCTGGAGATATAGTTAAAGTCCCTGTTGTTTTGTCTGTGAATTGGTATAGGCTGAAAAAAGGCTTGTTGTTAGGCTTTAAAAGTTATGACTCCCATTTTCCTATACCCATATGTTCCATTTAAACATTGTTTGTATCACTATTACCAAAGTATTAAAAAAAAAAAGAAGATTTCACATTGATATCATGTATAGCTGTTGAATACATATTCATATACAGTATCTCACAAAAGTGAGTACACCCCTCACATTTTTGCAAATATTTTATTATATCTTTTTCATGTGACAACACTGAGAAAATTACACTTTGCTACAATGTAAAGTAGTGAGTGTACAGCTTGTATAAAAGTGTAAATTTGCAGTCCCCTCAAAATAACTCAACACACAGCCATTAATGTCTAAACAGCTGACAACAAAAGTGAGTACACCCCTAATTGAAAATTGGGCACAAAGTGTCAATATTTTGTGTGGCCACCATTATTTTTTAGCACTGCCTTAACCCTCTTGGGCAAGGTGTTCACCAGAGCTTCACAGGTTGCCAGTGGTCATCTTTGGGGTTGATATCATGTTGGAAAACTGCCCTGCGGCCCAGTCTACGAAGGGAGGGGATCATGCTCTGCTTCAGTATGTCACAGTACATGTTGGCATTCATTGTTCTCTCAATGAACTTTAGCTTCCCAGTGCCGGCAGCACTCATGCAGCCCCAGACCATGACACTCCCACCACCATGCTAGACTGTAGGCAAGACACACTTGTTTTTGTACTCTTCACCTGGATTCCGCCACACACACTTGACACTATCTGAACAAAATAAGTTTATCTTAGTCTCTTTAGACCACATTACATGGTTCCAGTAATCCTTGTCCTTAGTCTGCTTGTCTTCAGCAAACTGTTTGCGGGCTTTCTTGTGCATCATCTTTACAAGAGGCTTCCTTCTGGGATGACAGCCATGCAGATGAATTTGATGCAGTGTGCGGTGTATGGTCTACACAATCCTTCACCCACAGTTAATCCAAAGGAAGGTGAAAAACCCCAGCAAAGCATGCTCCAATTTGCTACAGCAGGGGAAAAAATTCCTTCCTGATCTCCAGAGAGGCAATCGGATTTTCCCTGAATCAACTTTACCTATAAATGTCAGTACCCAGTTATATTATGTACATTTAAGAAAGAATCCAGACCTTTTTTAAAGTAATCTACTGAGCTGGCCAGAACCACTTCCAGAGGGAGTCTATTCCACATTTTCACAGCTCTTACTCTGAAGAAACCTTTCCGTATTTGGAGATGACATTTTTTTTCCTCTAGACGTAAAGCGTGCCCCCTTGTCCTTTGTGATGACCTTAAAGTGAACTCAACACCAATTTCACTATATGGACCACTTATGTATTTGTACATGTTGATCATATCCCCCCTTAATCTCCTCTTCTCAAGAGGGAATAGATTCATTCCTCGAATCTTTACTCATAGCTGAGCTCCTCCATGCCTCTTATCAGTTTGGTTGATTCACTCCAGTTCCCCAAAAACCTTTTTTGAGAACTGGTGCCCAAAGTTGAACTGCATATTCCAGATGCAGTCTTACTAATGATTTGTACAGAGGCAAAATTATATCTCTCTGTCTGGAGTCCACACCTCTCTTAATACAAGAAAGGACTTGGAACTTGGAAAGGACTTGGATCGCTTTGGAAACCACAGCTTGGCATTGCATGCTATGATTGAGCTTGTGACCCACCAAAACCCCCAGATCCTTCTCCACCATTGATTGCATGCATATTCTTAGCCCCCAAGTGCATAATTTTACATTTATTAACATTGCCCCTCATTTGCCACTTAGTTGCCTAAGTAGACAGTGTATTGAGGTTGGCTTGTAAATTGGAGACATCCTGTAGGGACATTATTCCACTGCATAGCATAATGTCATCTGCAAAGACAGAAATGTTACTCTTAATCCCAGACCCTATATAATTTATAAAGGTATTAAAAAGTAAGGGTCCCAACACTGGACCTTGGGGTACACCACTGATAACCTTAGACCATTCAGAGTAAGAATCATTTACCACTGCTCTCCGAATTCTGTCTTTTAGCCAGTTTTCAATCCATTTACAAATTGATATTTCCAAGCCTGTAGACTTTACCTTACCATTAAGCTGTGTGTGGGGAACTATGTCAAATGCTTTTACAAAATACAGGTATACCACATCCACAGCCACCCCTCTGTCCAAGGTTTCACTTAGAAATCAGGTTTTACTAAGAAATCAGGTTTATTTGACAACTTCTGTCTTTCATTAATCCATGCTGTTTGCTGTTTGTTGCTTAAAATATTTTTTTCCAGCAAGAACTTTAATAAACTCTCCAGTATCTTCCGACTATAGAAGTTAAACTAACAATACTATAGGTACTTGGTAAAGACTTTGATCCCCTTTTAAATATGGGCACCATCCAGTGGTACCATTTCAGTCATTAACGAGTCCCTAAATATTAGAAACAATGGTCTTGAAATGACAGAGCTCAATTCTTTTAGGATCCGTGGGTGGGTGCCATCTGGTCCAGGTGATTTATCCACCTTTATTCTGTCTAAATATTTCTGGACCATATCGCTTTTGAGCCATTGTGGATCATTAGGGGCTGTGTCACTACCATCCTCATTATGGACATGAGCTCCCCCATGCTCCTTTGTATACATAGGGCTGAAGAAAGTATTTAATAAATTTGCCTTCTCTTTGTCACCAGTCACCCAATTTTTGCGGGTTTGTCCTACTATCTTTTGCAATCTGTCATTCGTGCCCTTTAACTGTCCCAGCAGTGCCATTACTCCAGTCAATTTCCAGGTAGTTAAAATCCCCCATTATTATCACTGTCCCAGCCCTTACAGCCCTTCCTATCTGTGCAAGGAGCTGAATCTCCACCTACTTACTAACACTGGGAGGTCTATAACAAACGCCAATGATAACCTTTGTAGTACGCACACCCATGTACAGTTCCACCCATAATGCTTCAGACTCATCACACTCTCCATCAACTAGGTCCTCTTTCACACTTGCTTTGAGATCACTTCCCACATAGAGACAGACACCACCTACCCTCTGTTTTACCCTGAGTGAGAGTGATAACTTCAAATTGAACACAACTGCTCCCCATTCACACCTGAGACCTTGTAACACTAACGAGTCACATGACACCGGGGAGAAAAAATGGCGAATTGGGCCCAATTTGGACATTTTCACTTAGGGGTGTACTCACTTTTGTTGCCAGTGGTTTAAACATTAATGGGTGTGTGTTGAGTTATTTTGAGGGGACAGCAAATTTACACTGTTATACAAGCTGTACACTCACTACTACTTACTACTGCTACATTGTAGCAAAGTGTCATTTCTTCAGTGTTGTCACATGAAAAGATATAATAAAATATTTACAAAAATGTGAGGGGTGTACTCACTTTTGTGAGATACTGTACATACATACTTTGCTTACATAAAATAGTATTCTTATATATCCAATAGCGTCATTTCTCACTGATGAGTATCAACAATGAACACATTGTTTATGAGAAAGAGGAAAAGGTAACAAGATATTATCAGCAAAAAGATATGTTCAGCGTTGTAGTAGGTTTTTCATTTTCACAGCTGTTTTAGAACTGTAAATGAGAAGTTTTTTTGACATAGTGGAGCCTTTTGGCAAAAGTGGAAGGCTATAGGACCCTGTTGATTTCTTGTTTGACCACAAGTAGCTGTCAGTAATAGCTTCCGCTTAAGACTTTATACATGTTTCTTTCTGCCGAGATGTTTGTTAACCACACTCCTCGCTTCTGCATGGTGGTCTCATTTAAAATCTACCTAATGTGACCATATATTTTTGCTGGCCTTACAAAATGGAGCAGAGGGAGGTTCTTCAGCGATATCTTGATGGTTACCTGAGAAAAAAAGAAAATGCAGACGAGTTTACCAACGATTTTATGGTAAGATTTTTATATAATGTCATACACCAATACTGTCTGTTTAGGTATATCTTTGTGTATAACGTTGTCATATGTTGTCAGCATGGTAAAGTCATGAGCTCCTGGGTTGCTATTCAAAGCCCAGTCTCAAAGTGACCATATGCAATATGAGGGTCTCGTTGAATGGACATACATGTATTATTTAGGATAGCCCCACAATATGTAGTACTTGATCAATGTTGCACAAACCAAACTATGTATAGCTAGCTGTAAATGGATAGTCCTCTGTTTCTGACAGCATCTAAAATCTCCATGTTCCCGAAATGGATACAATGCCCCAAAGTTCCCAGCAATACCTAACTATGTACATTTTATGATTAAACACAAATGAGAACAATCTATATTTAACAAATAAAAAAGAGCATTTCCTTTATTGCTTAACAGTTGCAAGATCTAAGAATTTGACCTTCCTAACCCATGACTCCTCGTTTGTGAACCACCACACTGCTCGATTATAACTAGTCAAGTTTATGTTGTTTTTTCAATTAGCCAACCTGATTGGCAGACCTTATGTATAAGTCCAGTGAAGCCTATGCATATGTCTAGAACCCAGCCCTTTGTATTTCATTTACTCTTAACACAGTTTGCTCTTTCAAGTTAATGTAGGTTTGTGTAGCTGGAATATTTATTTATTTTTTAGGTAATCCCCTCCTTAGTCATCCTCTGTAATTATAAAATCACATGGAGAAAATTGTTTTGTACTAAATAATAGAGTGAACTTTGATCCTCAGGGATTTATTTAGTGCTCTTCAAAAGCTAACAAAGCACTTTAAGAAAATGATTACAAGCAGTGAATAGTGCAATGGAGTTTTCACAACCGTTTATGTACATTAAAACATCATAAGCATTGTCAGCTGGCTGCCTGTTTGTGCAACCACAGAGGATCCGCTTTACAATAAGCACTTCTGCCTATCATCAATTCATGTAATGGCCTGTGGCCCTTTGCCACTTGTGCAGCCCTCAGAGCCCCTTCAGGAAGTAGTCTGTGTTTTCCTTACTTATCCTTTTCAGGCTAGCAAAGGAAAATATTCTTTGGACTGGGTTCTAGTAATTAAATGGCTTGTTTTTTTTTCACACTATCTTACTTTTTTCAGTACTGTCTATCCCTTTTCTTCTTTTCTTTGATCTTTTATAATAGAGATATTGCTGAGAAAAAAAAACTAAATTGTGTAATATGCTATATGTAAAGCTGGGTATGCACACATAGATTATTTTTATGTGTGTAACACAGATTCCCCCATCCATGCTATACAGCGCAGATGGATGAATCTCCCATTATAGCTATTGCAATCTGACAGCTGCCACTAGCAGAATACCTGAACAGTGGCTGAATCTGACTTGATGCTGCAGCTGTTCAACTGACAACTTTACTCAGCTGTTGATGATATCCCGCTCGTCAGTCCTGCCTACTTAAGCCGTCCAGTCCAGAAGAGTTCTGCCTTCGCCTTGGTCATGTCACAGAAACTCCTCGATCTCCTGCGATCCTGTTCAAGACTTGTTTTGCTGATGTTCCTTCTGGATCCAGATCCTGCTTGCTGTTCCACTACATTGATCCCTTACTTCAGGCTTGGCTGACTATCCGTTCCAGTTACTGAATTTTGGCTATGTTTTGACTATGTTTGTTCTTTTTACTTTTATTATTAAACAAGTGTGATTTAACTGTACTTCTGTCTCGGCCTGATTTCATGGTTTCTGACAGTAGGCGAAGGCCATGAATTCAGAAGATGCAGTCAATCCACTTGTTGGTAATATATTTTCCAGATTGGATGAGATGGATCACCGCATGGATCAGTTTGCCATGGAGTTACAAATGCTCCAGAGTTGCACACCTTACCTGGAATCTCGCACTGTGGCCGCCCCGGTACAACCTATGTTACAGGCCGACCCTGCTGCTGCTCCAGTCTCTGTGCAGGCACCTGCCTCGAGTTTTACCTCTAAGTCTGGTTCCGCTCCACTTCCTCAGTGATTTGGGGGCGATCCAGTCCAATGCAGAGGGTTTCTTAACCAGGTTGAGATATACTTTGAGATGCTGCCCCAGGCATTTCCCATGGACAGAAGCAAAGAAAGTTTTGTGATATCTTTGCTTTCTGAGAGAGCCTTGGCCTGGGCAAACCCTCTATGGGAGACACAAAAACCTGTTGTCTTGAGCTACCCTGAGTTTGTGGCTTTGTTTAAAAGAGTATTTGATGTTCCCACACGCTACACTTATGCTGGCAAGTGACTCATGTCCATCGAACAGAGTACGAGAACTGTTGCCGACTATGCCACTGAGTTCCATACTCATGGCTGCTTTTTCTCATGGTCTCTCGGATACCATCAAGAATGAGATAGCAGCCTGAGATATACCCACTGAGCTGGTGAAGTTGATCACGTTTGCCATCCTCATTGACTCCAGACTCAGAGAAAGACTCTCTTTCAAGGAGCGCTTCCCTCACCTCCCATGCCTCCTGGTACCGAGTCAGTCAGTGAAGGTGAACCCTTGCACTTGGGTTTCACGAGTCTCTCTGTGGATGAGAGAGCCTTTAGGAGGAGGGAGAGATTGTGCCTTTATCGTGGCCAGGCAGGTCACTTTTTGAAGTCTTGTCCTACCCGTCCAGGGAACACCTGAACCTTGAGGTCCTGTCACGGACAGACCTTAGATGGTGTTGTTTCATCCCCAGTTATCCAGAAGGATAAGCCCCTGGTTTCGGTCACCCTTTATTGGGCTGAGTCGTCCATCAAGATACAGGTTCTAATCGACTCTGGGGCTGCAGGCCTGTTCATTGATGCTGCCTATGTATCGAAGCACTCGATTCTGTTGCAGCTGTTTGACACTCCATTTGCCATTGAGGCTCTTGACGGGAGACCTCTACAGCCTGCCCATGTAACTCATGAGATGGTTCTGTTGTCCATGGCCGTAGGGACTCTTCACCATGAGATAATCCAATTCCAAGTTATTTCCTCACCTAAGTTTCCGCTGGTTATTGGTTACCCTTGGTTACAGAGGCACAACCCCTCTTTTGATTGGCTCCGTGCTAAGGTTCTCTCCTGGTCACCACAATGCAGTGAGACATGCTTCCAGAAGGTAGCCAAGGTCCTGTGCACCACTTCACTGTCCTCCCTGCCGGAGGAGTACTGCGATTTTAGCAATGTCTTTGACAAAGGTCAAGCTGTTAGTTTGCCTCCACACCGGCCGTATGATTGTGCAATTGACCTTGAACCTGGTGCCATACCCCCTTGTGGCCGGGCTTACCCTTTGTCGATCTTGGAGGATAACGCCATGGAGGAGTATGTTGCAGACGCACTTTCTCGAGGTTTATTCGCAAATCTCGTCTCCTGCTGGTGCTGTTTTTTTCTTTGTGAAGAAGAAGAGTGGTGAACTATGACCTTGTATTGATTATAGGGGTCTCAATCATTTCACGATTAAGAATGCCTATCCGATTTCATTGATTCAGAATTATTTGACCGCCTCAAGGGAGCAGCGGTTTTCACAAAGCTTCATTTGAGAGGGGCATACAATCTCGTAAGGATTAAGGAGGGCGACGAGTGGAAAACTGCGTTTTAATACCAGAACAGGCCATTATGAGTACCTTGTAATGCCTTTTGGCCTTTGTAATGCCTCGACAGTTTTCCAGGAATTTATTAACAATGTCCTCAGAGATTTGTTGCAGTTATGTGTGGTGGTTTATCTCGATGATATCCCCATATTTTCCAAGTCCCTGGAGAGCCACCACACAGATGTCTGTCATGTGCTTTAGAAACGAAGAGAGAACAATCTCTATTGTAAACTGGAGAAGTGCAAGTTCCACCGTGAACAGGTTAAATTCCTGGGTTATGTCATTTCCACTGCTGGTTTTTCAATGGACCCAGAGAAACTTTCGGCAGTTCTACAGTAGCCCCTACCCATGGGTTTACGTCCTCTGCAGCATTTCCTGGGTTTTGCCAACTATTATCGCAAGTTTATTCGTAACTTCTCGTCTCTGGTCAAGCCCCTGACTGATATGACTAGAAAGGACGGTAACCCACAGAGTAGGTCTCCGGAGTCCATTAAGGCCTTTGAGAGTCTCAAGGCTGCCTTTGTTTCTGCTCCTGTGTTGGCACATCCTGATCCTACATTACCTTTTATCCTTGAGGTTGATGCTTCTGAGACTGGTGTTGACATCCTTCTGTCTCAACTTCCTACCTCTGAGAGCGCTATGCATTCTTTTGGATACTTTTCCAAGAAATTGTAACCTGCGGAGTGCAATTACAAGATTGGTGACAGAGAGCTGTTGGTGATCATTTTAGACCTAAAAGAATGGAGACATCTCCTCGCAGGTACCACTGTGCCGGTTCTCATTCTTACTGACCATAAGAATCTGACATTCTTGTCTGAGGCTAAGCACCTCTCTCCCAGAAGGGCGTGATAGGCTCTTTTCTTGTTGAGTTTTAATCACATTGTCTCATACTTACCCGGTACTAAGAATGTAAGGGCTGACGCCTTGTCATGACAATTTTCCTCCACTTCCAAGTTGGAGTCGGTTCCGGTTCCTGTGATTCCTCCTGATCGTATTCTGGTTATGGTTCGCACCAGTCTTACTTCTCCTTTGGGTGACAAAATTCTTGCTGCTCAGGTCCATGCTCCTCCTGAGAAACCTTGTGACCGCTGCTTTGTCCCAGAGAGTCTCCGTACTGCCGTACTCCAGACTTACCATTCTCCCGAGGCTGCTGGCCACCCTGGGAGGAATCAACTCTTTTGGGCCATTTCTCAACATTTCTGGTGGCCTAGTCTACGTGCTGATGTAACTGCCTTCCTAGCTGCCTGTTCCATGTGTGCTCAGAGTAAGACTCCACAACACCTTTCAGTGGGCCTCCTACAACCCATACCCAATAGAGAGAGGCCCTGGCCCCACCTGTCTATGGATTTCATTCTGGAGTTACCCAACTGCCAGGGCTTCTAAGGAACTGGCTTCCATTTTTGCTCAGGAGATATTTCACTTACATGGGCTACCCAAGGTGATTGTCTCGGACAGGGGTAGTCAGTTTGTGTCACGGTTCTGGCGAGCCTTTTGTGCACAGTTGGGAATTCAGCTTGCTTTCTCCTCTGCGTATCCCCCGCAGTCTAATGGGGCCGCAGAACGAGCCAATCAGTCCTTGGAGCAATTCCAACGTTGCTATATTTCTGACCATCATAACAACTGGTCAGACCTATTACCGTGGGCAGAGTTTGCTCACAACAGTGCCTTGAATTCTGCTTCCCGATTGTCCCTGTTTATGGAGAATTATGGTTTCCAACCTTCCATATTGTCTGACTCGTTTGTTCCGCATAATATTCCTGCGTTAGAGGAGCATCTCCGTGGTCTTTGTTCCACTTGGGCACAAGTCCAGGAGGCTTTGCGACATGCTAATTATAGGTACAGACTCCATGCTGCCTGCCTGCACCTTCCTACCAGGTTGGGGACAGGGTCTGGCTGTCATCTCACAACCTCCGACTTCGTGTTCCCTCACTGAAGTTCGCACCTCAGTTTATTGGGCCTTTCTGTATTCTTCGCAGGATTAACCCAGTGGCTTACGCATCGGACCTTCCTTCTAATATGCGTATTTCAAATGTATTTCATGTCTCCTTATTAAAACCTTTGGTCTGCAACCGCTTTACCACCTCGGTGCCACGTCCTCACCCTGTACAGGTTGAGAACCATGAGGAGTATGAAGTACAGTCCATTGTTGACTCCTGTAGGTTCTGTGGGCGCATACAGTACCTAGTGCATTGGAAAGGGTACAGTCCGGAGGAACGCTCTTGGGTCTCATCCTCAGACGTACATGCCCTTGTCCTCCTCCGTGATTTCCATAGATGTTTTCCCCTCAAGCCTGGTGGTCCTCTGAGGGGGAGGGGTCATTGAGGAGGGGGTACTGTCAGGGCTTGGCTCAGCCCTTCCTTCTCTGAGCTGGCCTCTCAGCCGTCGGCTAATTGCCAACTCCTATCTCTCCACAGTTACTCAGCTGTTGATTATATCCTGCTCGTCAGTCCTGCCTACTTAAGCCGTCCGGTCCAGAGGAGCTCTGCCTTCACCTTGGTCACATCACAGAAACTATCTCCTGCGATCCTGTTCAAGACTTGCTTTGCCGACGTTCCTTTCCGGCTCCAGATCCTGCTTGCTGTTCCACTACATTGACCCCGGATTTCTGGCTTGGCTGACTATCCGTTCTGGTTACTGAACTTTGGCTATGTTTTGACTATGTTTGTTCTTTTTACTTTTATTATTAAACAAGTGTGATTTAACTGTACGTCTGTCTCGGCCTGATTTCATGGTTTCTGACACACACTCTCTGGTTTAGGGGACAACAAGTTGAAATAGATGGCTGTCTACATTGGTCGAGGTCAACAGGATTTTTTCCTGATCTCTTTTTAATTTCTAGTGGGACAAGTCAGGACCGTCTTCTGTCCCCTCTCCTTTTTGTGCTCACCCTAGAACTCATCCTATGCAAAACGAGGGACAACCCAAACATACAAGGTTTACATATCCGTGGTCTCTGACAGCTTTCTGTAACATTACATTCACTGGATATCATGGGTAGCCCTGTGGTGATCTCAGAGGCCACACTAAAGACCCCCTTTATTTATTTTTAGGATAATTATGCTCTTATTTTTACTGGAAAGCATGTCTTTTCCATAGTTTGTACTTTATTCCTATTTTGGAGGGTTATATACTGTATGTTCAAACAGGGGAGCTGCACACCAGCATCAGTTGGTTTAATGTCATCCAGTCAAGTGGGCTCCAAATACCTCTGCGCACATGATTCAATTCCAACAAGGACCAGGAGCAAACATCTGACAGTAAAGAATACATTTATATCAGGAATTTTTCTTCACATACCCTGTTTCCCCGAAAATAAGACCTAGCGTGATTGTCGGTGATGGCTGCAATATAAGCCCTACCCCCCAAATAAGCCCTAGTTAGTAAGACCTTGTAGGTCTTATTTTCAGGGTAGGGCTTATTTTCGGGGAAACAGGGTAGGGCTTATTTGGGGGGTAGGGCTTATATTGCAGCCATCACTGACAATCACGCTAGGTCTTATTTTCGGGGAAACAGGGTAACACATTGAACCATTAAAGTGGTTGTAACCCCACTTTAGCATTTTCAGGCAAATCCCCTGTGTTAGATAATGCTCCACTGTATGTGCTTTATTTAAAAAATGCCTTTGTATACCTTATTTATGAGCGCCGCTCGACCCTCACATGACTGGCCACTATTCCGTCTCCCGATCTGACAGCTAGAGTGGGAGGGGCTGAGAATCCCCCGCTGACATTAGTCAGGAGGAGGAGGGGTGAGGAGGAGACAGGCGGCCGGTCACATGAGTGGTGCTCAGAAATAAGGTATACAGAGGCATTTTTTAAATAAAGTATATACAGTGGAGACATAGCATTACAGTGCCTTGCAAAAGTATTCACCCCCCTTGGCATTTTTCGTGTTTTGTTGCCTCACAACCTGGAATTAACATGGATTGTTTGAGGATTTGCATCATTTAATTTACAGAACATGCCCACAACTTTAAAGATGTTTTTTTTTATTGTGAAGCAAACAACAAATAGGACAAAATATAAGAAAAAGTCAATGTGCATAACTATTCACCCCCCTAAAGTCAATACTTTGTAGAGCCACCTTTTGCGGCTATCACAGCTCCAAGTCGCTTTCAATAAGTCTCTATGAGCTTGCCACATCTTACCACTGGGATTTTTGCACATTCTTCCAGCTCCTTCAAGTTGGATGGTTTGCGCTTGGGAACAGCAATCTTTAAGTCTGACCACAGATTTTCTATTGGATTGAGGTCTAGGCTTTGACTAGGTCATGCCAACACATTTACATGTTTCCCCTTAAACCACCCAAGTGTTACTTTAGCAGTGTGTTTGGGGTCATTGTCCTGCTTGAAGGTGAACCTCCGTCCTAGCCTCAAATCACACACAGAGTGATACAGGTTTTACTCAAGAATATCCCTGTATTTAGCACCATCCATCTTTCCCTCAACTCTGACCAGTTTCCCAGTCCTGACTGCTGAAAAACATCCCCACAGCATGATGCTGCCACCACCATGTTTCATTGTGGGGACGGTGTTCTTTGGGTGATGTGATGTGTTGGGTTTGCGCCAGACATAGCGTTTTTTTTGATGGCCAAAATGTTCAATGTTTTTCTCATTAGACCAGAGCACCTTCCTCCATACATTTTGGGAGTCTCCCACATGCCTTTTCGCAAACTCGAAACGTGCCATTTTGTTTTTTGCTGAAAGTAATGGCTTTCTTCTGGCAACTCTGCCATAAAGCCCAACTCTATGATGCGTATGGCTTGTTGTCATCCTATGTACAGATACTCCAGTCTCTGCTGTAGAACTCTGCAGCTCCTCTAGGGTTACCCTAGGTCTCTGTGCTGCCTCTCGGATCAATGCCCCCCTTGCCCGGCCTGTAAGTTTTGGCATGCGGCCGTCTCGTGGCAGGTTTGCTGTTGTGCCATGTTCTTTCTATTTGGTTATGATAGATTTGATGGTGCTCCTAGGAATCATCAAAGATTTGGATATTTTTTTATAACCTAACCCTGACTTGTACTTCTCAACAACATTGTCCCTTACTTGTTTGGAGAGTTCCTTGGTCTTCATGGCAGTGTTTGGTTAGTGGTGCCTCTTGCTTAGGTGTTGCAGCCTCTGGGGCCTTTCAAAAAGCTGTGTATATGTAATGACAGATCATGTGACACTTAGATTGCACACAGGTGGACATCATTTCACTAATTATGTGACTTCTAAAGACAATTGGTTGCACCAGAGCTTTTTATGGGCTTCATAACAAAGGGGGTGAATACATACTCACATGCCAATTATCAGTTTTTTATTTCTGTAAAATAGTTTTATGTATACATTTTTCTAATTTTACTTCACCAACTTAGACTATTGTGTTCTGATCCATCACATATAATTCAGATAAAAAAAATATTAAACTAAAGGCTGTAATGTAACAAAATAGGTAAAAAGCCAAAGGGGGTGAATACTTTTGCAAGGTGCTGCATCTAACACAAGGATTGCCTGAAAATGCTAAAGTTATTTCAGCATCAGGAGGGGAAGGAGTGGGCACTGGCTTGAGCTAACAGGCAGGGAGGGGAGGGGGAGAGGAAGACAGAGGAGAGAGCAGATGATGGAGACATGTAAACTGACCACGGTGTCAGGGCTCAGCAGCCATGATAAACTGTGGTCAGTTTACAGGGAGGAGGGCAGAACCAGGCAGGATCAGCGAGGTATTTTAGATGATACAGAGGGCCAAATTACACAGCATAAACACTGTGCTGTTATTCATGCTTTAGAGGGACAGGATCTTTTTTTTTAGGGTAACAAACACTTTATTAAGTTTTGGGTATCTCCACATTTTCTTAAGTTCAGTTATGTATTTTTAAGGGTTAGTTAAACAACATGCAAGAGTGCATGTTTTTAACCACTTAAGGACCAGCCTCGTTTTGGATTTTAGGTGTTTACATGTTTAAAACAGGTTTTTTTTGCTAGAAACTTACTTAGAACCCCCAAACATTATATAGTGTTTTTTTTCTAACACCCTAGAGAATAAAATGGCAGTCAATGCAATACTTTTTTTTTGCACCGTATTTGCGCAGCGGTCTTATAAGCGCACTTTTTTTTGAAAAAAATTCACTTTTTTGAATAAAAAAATAAGACAACAGTAAAGTTAGCCCAATTTTTTTTTTTTTTTGTGAAATATAATGTTATGCCAAGTAAATTGATACCCAACATGTCACGCTTCAAAATTGCGCCCGCTCGTGGAATGGCGTCAAACTTTTACCCTCAAAAATCTCCATAGGCGATGTTTAAAACATTCTACAGGTTGCATGTTTTGCGTTACAGAGGAGGTCTAGGGCTAGAATTATTGCTCTCGCTCTAGCGGTTGCGTCGATACCTCACATGTGTGGTTTGACCACCGTTTTCATATGCCGGAGCTACTCATGTATGCGTTCGCTTCTGCGCGCGAGCTCCTTGGGATGGGGGGTTTAAAATTTTTTTTTTTGTTTTTATTATTTATTTTACATTATTTATTTTTACACTGTTAAAAAAAACAAAAAAAACTTGTGTCATTTTTATTCCTTTTACAAGGAATGTAAACATCCCTTGTAATAGAAAAAAGTATGACAGGACCTCTTAAATATGAGATCTGGGGTCAAAAAGACCTCACATCTCATATTTACACTTAAATGCAATAAAAAAAAAAAAAAAGTCATTTAAAAAAAATGACATTGAAAAAAATGTGCCTTTAAGAGGCGTTTTGACGTCGCTTCCGCCCAGCAGTGTCATGGAGACGAGTGGGTGCCATCTTAGCCTCACTCATCTCCAGGCACAGAAGGGAGACGGACGCGATCACTTCCACTGCTACCGACGGCCTTGGTAAGCGCCGGATGGCACCGGATCGCGGCGGGAGGGGGCCCCTCTCCCGCCACCGATAAAAGTGATCTCGCGGCGAATCCGCCACAGGGACCACTTTTATCTGAAAGCCGACCGCCGTACGAAAACGGGGATACCGGGATTATGACAGCTAGCTGCTGCCTTAACAACGATATCTGCCGCCAAAGTTTGAACGTACATCAGCGTGCGGCGGTCGACAAGTGGTTAATAAAGCTATTGTCCTCATTTACACAGGCGCTGAAGCCATAGAGCATTAATAGTCTATGGGTTTTTGTGTCATGTACTGCGTGCATAAACCTGTCATCTGAGTAATACAGAGACTACCATAGCTGACTCACTTCTAAAAAGGCTTCTGAAGTTGACCACTTGACTTCAATACTACCCATATAGCTGACATGAAAACTGTATGCTGATCATGGGAGTGTACACCCCATTAACACCCACCACACCATAAAATTCCTAAATAATATAAAAATGAATAAAGGAAAACTTTAGGCTGTAACCCAATTATTGGGTTAAAATCAATTTTAATTAGATAAACTTTAACCTTTAATACTAAAGAGAACAAAACAGACCAACATGCTTAGTTACCAAGACTCAAGCAGTAATATCATACACCAAGCATATAACAGTTTACCAACCACTGTCCACCCACACAATGGACAGCATTACCCCCCCCCCCCCCCAGCAGGATCTACAGTGATGAGGGGAAACAGAGCAACGGGGATGGTGGACAGGGGAACAGAACAAACGATCCAAAAGGAAGGCTGAAGATAATCCAGAGGTGAGTCCAGATGACAGACCTGAGGTAAATGCTGACACTGCCTAGGAGAGGATATATAAGTGCACTCTCTGGTCAGCTGATTTGTCTCCAGAGCTCAGCACTGACTGAAGATCTGCCTAGCAACCAAAGTAAATCTTCCTAGCAACCACAGACAGCTTGTAATCTGAAACACAAAAAAGAGAGAACTAGCAAACATGCCCCAGAGAGTCATGTACTTCAATCACCATAGCCCTCTATTAGGAATAGAACCTCAGAGGGCCAATTCTCTGTTTTTTTTCCTTTTGTGGCCTTAATAGGAGTATAGGAGAAAAGTCATATGTAATAAAGAGAGACTGTGGAATGAACTAAGCTTCCTACACCATTATAATGGCATAAGGAAGTGTCAAAAGTGGCATGCGCCACATTACCTAACTTCCAGTTAATGCTTCTGTTTCAGGTCTATTTGCGCCAACCGTGCCAGTTTCTATTCTAGAGTGAAACAGAAACTGGCACAGGGTCTGCCCCTAATTAACAGAGGAAGTACAGCTGTTTTCCATATAGAAAACTTCTGCAGATCCTTGCCAGGTTCTACCTTTTTGTATGGGATTTGAGCTTTTAGCTGACCTGTAGCGATGGCCCCGCAGGGTTGCTACGTGTTACAGCATCCACACATTTCACCCTGCTCCCAGACCTCCATTAGACATACTTTTCAGTCAATGAACAGTGTTTTGCTTGTTTTTGTTGTTTTTATTGGGGGATTGAACTTGGTTGGGGAAAAGGGATATGGGATGCCCATAGGATAAATTGTACTTATAGAGTAAAGTAACTGCGTCACACAACCAAGCAGCACCCAAGCTGGTGAGCAGGCGGATGCAGGATCTTGGGTGGTCGGGTAGGCAGAATTCGGTAATACCCAAGCAGCAGAGGTACAGAATTGGATCCAGAGCAGAGTCAGGGCTAAGCCAGGGTCAGTATCAGGCGTGCAAAGAAGGCACAGGAACTTTAGACAAAAGGCAGAGTTTAGTCAGCAACAAGGTTTCAGGAACGAGCAGAGTCAAACAAGCCGGGTATACACAGGAACAAACACAGGATCAGGTCTCAGACATTAGAAGCTGATGACCACTCAGCAATCTTCTGGTCTCTGGAGCCACTTTACCTAGGCAAGTGAATGCCAAGTATTCATGCACGCTCACACTAATGCGAATGTGCACGTGTGAGTGCGAGTTAGGGAACCTCTAGTTGTCACTCGAGAATTATTATGAATAAGTGCACATCTTTGTGCATACGGTTTCCCTGACATTTCTCTGACATGATTGCTCCTAATTAACAAAGGGGTTTGCACCCCTTTGTTAATTAAGCTCTGCTCCATTTTTGCATGTGCTTGCAACACTCTTTTTTAATTCCACCCAGTGTGTCAGTATGACAACAAGGCAACTTGCATTTTTAGAAGGAGATGTCAGTAATGGCAACCTCTATGTTCTTTCATGACCGGTCTAGTTTAAAGTCTTTTAGAAAATCATCTGCATGTCATTTTATTATCACATATGAATGTGTTTAAAATAAGAAACTGGGTGCCCATAGCAACCAATCAGCTTACTGGCACATAAAAGGGAAAATCTTTTTGCTTTGGACACAGTTCAGGTTTATGCACAATATAAGACTTATGTCTTTATGTGGATATGATGCATAAAGCAATTTTAGCTTATCATCTACATACACATGTAACACATGACAGTGAGGCATGGTAGATATGGAAACAGAATTTTGTTAATAATAAACACTGTAATGAAATTATACAAATTTAGAATTTAAGGCTTGTTTATACTGGCAGCTATTATTGCTACCCCTCTGAAAAGTGATCCACAGTGGATATCTTTTTAGAGGGTGTTTGAAACAGTAATATGTCACTTCCTAAGCATCTGTTTTAACTCTCACACCAACCTACTGTGCCGCAACCACATTTTACAGGACAATTGTGGTGCTGCCCCCTTCACATGAATTGGTACCATCTGCTAAATGTAACATGCTAATTAATTTTTGCTGTGGCCAAGAAGCAAAACGTTGCAGCCTTGACATGTATACAGCCCTGAGCAGCTGCATTTCTTAGCTGGGTGGTAAAACCACATTTAAACCACCTGCTTTTACTCCCACCCAGACTGTGTGAATGAGCCCTTGGTGGCATCATTAGAAGTATATAACACAGGAGCAAGGTATACAAAGGAGACAACTAACAAAATGTCTTCTGTATACATGCTCATCTGTTGGCAGCAAGTACAGTGTATCTATAGGATTTCCCAGTGTATGTATAGGCATTATCCAGAAACCCCTATGTTGTTACTGTATGCAGTCTATGTGCAGGTGTCCCTAAGGCCTCATTCAAAGGGAATTTAACTAACAGCTGCAGCAAGAATCAAGTGTGTTCCTGCGACTGGATTCAAACAATTATGTGGTTAGGAATAGATGATCACCCCTGGCTGCAAATTGATCATCTTTCTTTTGACCCATGTGCAATTACATCCAGATAGCTGAGGCCACCGTCAGCCTGTCATTGCTTTGTACAGGATTCACATCCATCTGTCTATCCACCAGCAGGATTATGCTTTATTCTTGCTGCAGCCGTTAGTTAAATCCTGTGTGAATGAGGCCTAAACTTTCTGTCTTGCTGATAATAGACACCAGAACAAAAAGATGGGCGAATCTCTCCAGCAGGGACAAAGACACTAATAAAAGCATCACAGAGGACCAAACCCTTCCTCTACTCTCTCCAAAAAAAAAAAAAAAAAAGTTTCACTCTTCTTGTTTCTGTTATTTTGAATTACCCACTTAAGGACCAGGCCTCGTGGAATGGTGACAAACTTTGACCCGTAAAAATCACCATAGGCGACGTTTAAAAATGTCTACAGGTTACCAGTTTTGAGTTACAGAGGAGGTCTTTTGCTAGAATTATTGCTTTCGCTCTAATGATCATAGCGATACCCCACATATGCGTTCACTTCTGCATGCGAGTAAGGAGGGACGGGCGCTTTCATTTTTTTTTTTTATATTATTATTATTTATTTTACTTTCTATTTTGTATTTTTAAACTGTCCTTTAAAAAAAAAATGGGATCACTTTTATTCCTATTACAAGTAATGTAAACATATTTAATGCGAGATCTGGGGTCAAAAAGGCCTCAGATCTCACTTTTACACTTAGTAAAAGCAATTAAAAAAAAAAGTATTTTTTTTTTATGGAAAAAAAAAATTGTCCCTTTAAGGCTGTTGGGCAGAAGTGTTGTTTGACGTCGCTCCTGCCATCCAATGATATGGAGTTGAGTGGGGGCCATCATTCCCTCACTCGACTTCCTGCCTCTGAGGGGAAAGGCCTGGGTTGCAGCAGGAGGGGTGTGGGCACCTCTCCCACAGGGGAGGGGTATGGGCACCTCTCCTGCCGCTGATAAAAGTGATCTCGCAGCAAATCAGCTGCAGAGACCACTTTTAGCTTAAAGCAGACCGCCCGCCGTTAAAAGACGGTATTTAATGTCAAAGGACCAAAGGACCAGGAGCTGGTCTGGTACTTTCCCTGCTGAAGGTAAAGCAGACTGCAGAGATGGGTGCTTTTCCTGGGGCCATCCACCAAAGACATTTAAAAGTTAACCTAAAAATGTGATGTGAATGACTGAACCTGTATCATTTCCACTCTTGAGACAGGAGATCCAGGTATTGACAGTTCATTTAAATCTTTAATTATTATTATTTTTAGGAGTTAGTAATAATACACAGATTTGATTTTTGTACACTGCATGCACCATGAAACAGCAGTCAGGGGGTTAAGCTGGGAGTTTGGTCTTTCCCATGACATCAATATAAAGCTGTGTGCAGATATTCACTCCCTTACTCAAAATGTCAGATGACATTAATCAGGGCACAAACCAAAACATGAAGAAAACATTATGATCTGAAAAATAACTGGCAAGCATACTACTGTTCTCACTTTGACATACCTCTCAACATTAGAGTTAGAGAAAAAGGGACACTTAAGGAGGTGGACATGGCTGCGCTGCACTCCATTTTGGGCACCACTAAATAGAGGTGTATAGAGTGCAAAGGTCAGGAATTCAAAATGGTGTATAGAGTGCAGGGGTCAGGAATACAAAATGGTGTATAGAGTGCAAGGGTCATGAATACAAAATGGTGTATTGAGTGCAAGGGTCATGAATGCAAAATGGTGTATAGAGTGCAAGGGTCATGAATACAAAATGGTGTATAGAGTGCAGGGGTCATGAATACAAAATGGTATATAGAGTGCAAGGGTCAGAAATACAAAGTAGTGTATAGAGTACAGGGATCAAGAATACAAAATGGTGTATAGAGTGCAGGGGTCAGGAATACAAAATGGTATATAAGGTGCACGGGTCATGAATACAAAATGGTGTATAGAGTGCACGGGTCAGGAATGCAAAATGGTGTATAGAGTGCACGGGTCGTGAATACAAAATGGTGTATAGAGTGCAAGGGTCATGAATACAAAATGGTGTATAGAGTGCACGGGTCATGAATGCAAAATGGTGTATAGAGTGCAAGGGTCATGAATGCAAAATGGTGTATAGAGTGCAAGGGTCATGAAACCAAATGGTGTATAGAGTGCAGGGGTCAGGAATACAAAATGGTGTATAGAGTGCATGGGTCAGGAATACAAAATGGTGTATAGAGTGCAAGGGTCAGGAATACAAAATGGTGTATAGAGTGCAAGGGTCAGGAATACAAAATGGTGTATAGAGTGCATGGGTCAGGAATACAAAATAGTGTATAGAGTGCAAGGGTCAGGAATACAAAATGGTTTATTGAGTGCAAGGGTCATGAATGCAAAATGGTGTATAGAGTGCAAGAGTCATGAATACAAAATGGTGTATAGAGTTCAGGGGTCATGAATACAAAATGGTGTATAGAGTGCAAGGGTCATGAATACAAAATGGTATATAGAGTGCAAGGGTCAGGAATACAAAGTAGTGTATAGAGTGCAGGGATCAAGAATACAAAATGGTGTATAGAGTGCAGGGGTCAGGAATACAAAATGGTATATAAGGTGCATGGGTCAGGAATACAAAATGGTGTATAGAGTGCACGGGTCATGAATACAAAATGGTTTATAGAGTGCACGGGTCAGGAATACAAAATGGTGTATAGAGCGCAGGGGTCATGAATACGAAATGGTGTTTAGAGTGCAAGGGTCATGAATACAAAATGGTGTATAGAGTGCAGGGGTCATGAATGCAAAATGGTGTATAGAGTGCAAGGGTCATGAAACCAAATGGTGTATAGAGTGCAGGGGTCAGGAATACAAAATGGTGTATAGAGTGCATGGGTCAGGAATACAAAATGGTGTATAGAGTGCAAGGGTCAGGAATACAAAATGGTGTATAGAGTGCAAGGGTCAGGAATACAAAATGGTGTATAGAGTGCATGGGTCAGGAATACAAAATAGTGTATAGAGTGCAAGGGTCAGGAATACAAAATGGTTTATTGAGTGCAAGGGTCATGAATGCAAAATGGTGTATAGAGTGCAAGAGTCATGAATACAAAATGGTGTATAGAGTTCAGGGGTCATGAATACAAAATGGTGTATAGAGTGCAAGGGTCATGAATACAAAATGGTATATAGAGTGCAAGGGTCAGGAATACAAAGTAGTGTATAGAGTGCAGGGATCAAGAATACAAAATGGTGTATAGAGTGCAGGGGTCAGGAATACAAAATGGTATATAAGGTGCATGGGTCAGGAATACAAAATGGTGTATAGAGTGCACGGGTCATGAATACAAAATGGTTTATAGAGTGCACGGGTCAGGAATACAAAATGGTGTATAGAGCGCAGGGGTCATGAATACGAAATGGTGTTTAGAGTGCAAGGGTCATGAATACAAAATGGTGTATAGAGTGCAGGGGTCATGAATACAAAAGGTGTATAGTAATAATAATAAAGGGATTTCGGGCTTCAAATCTATCACATAAAAACATAAACTAACATTAATGTTATCTTGTGCGTGCAGCTATGATAGCTGTTCAAATCTAGGTGTGGTCAGTGAATATGTACAAACAGTGAGAACAAAATAATCCAAATGTGCTAATGTGCATAAATAATCTCTTCATAAATAATAATAAAAAAAGTTCATAATAATGTGTCACATCCACTGGGATCTAATATGAGAGGGAATGATGGTGATATTCTTAATATGGGAGGGATCCGGTGAAGCCGGGCTTTCTAAACTCTCACCTTCAGAAAAGCAAATATAGGCATCAAACAGGTTCTTTGGTAGATGCTGTATGGTGTAGCTTATCAGTTGTTCAGGTAGGACTTCTCTGGTGGCTAGATCATCCTCCCGCTATACAGATACCTATCAAAGTAAAGGGGGTGTTGCCCACCATTCAAGTGGTTAATTCAGCCTGTACTCCGTTGTGTCCCTCCAATACAGCCAGTGTGCGCCGACGACCACTCGGTATGTAAGGGGGTTAAGCTCTGCGCTCGGCTTGTTTTTTGGCTCAAAAAAAAAAAGAAAAAAAAAAAAAAGGGTCAGGAATACAAAATGGTGTATAGAGTGCAGGGGTCATGAATACAAAATGGTGTATTGAGTGCAGGGGTCATGAATACAAAATGGTGTATAGAGTGCAAGGGTCAGGAATACAAAATGGTGTATAAAGTGCAGGGGTCAGGAATACAAAATGGTGTAAAGAGTGCAGGGTTTAGGAATACAAAATGAGAAATTGAGTGCACGGGTCAGGAATACAAAATGGTGTATAAAGTGCAGGGGTCAGGGATTAAAACTGATGTATAGAGTGCAGGGGTTACCTTATTTGAAGTGCTTTGTAATAATTTACATTTTAATTTTCAGAATTTCCTGTCAAAGGAAGGAGGTTGCATTCACACTTGAAAAGCATCAGCTACTTCTCTTTTGAACTGTTTACTATTTTTAATACCACTTCATGTTTATGTCAACTTTGGATTTGGCAATACCAGGCCAACTATTGCCTTCTTAAAGTGGTTCTAAAAGCAGAACATTTTTTACCTTAAAGTAAAAAATGCTTCAGTGAAAGTATCACCCCCTCACCTCCCATTATACTTACCTGTGTCCTATCTAGATCCAGTGTTTTGCCTGTCAGTGGTGCTGATCTCTCTCTCTCTCTCTCTCCCCTCACAGGACAGAGAGGCAGCAGCGGAAGCCATTGGCTCCTGCTGCTGTCAATCAAATCCTGTGAACAGAGGGTGGGGGTGGGACCGTGCCAGGCTGTTTGTGTCTATAGACACACACAGTTCAGCTCGGGAGCAAGCCAGCAGGTGCACCCCCATAGGAAGTGGCTTCCTATGGTGGTTCACTGAGAAGAGGAGAAGCCTGGAGCGCCAACAGGGGACCCTGTGTGTAATACTATTGCACAGATCAAGTAAGTATAACATGTTTATTATGTTAAAAAAAAAAAACTGGGTCTTTTCAGACTCTTTAACTAACATTCATATAGTAGAACTTCTTTCACATGTAATATTCTTTTTATGTGCTAAATGCAGACAAATTTATCCAAAAAAAAGCACACTAAGGTGTCTCAATGTGTGCATGCTGGCCCTTTGCTCTTTCGAAACTTACAGTCATATTAAAGCCAGAAAAAATTTCTTGACTGCAGTCCTCGTTGTGGATGATGTCTATGGTACATTTTGTTCATTTGCTAAATTTTGTCTGCTTCCCATCTAGGAATAAAATGAATGCCCTTGGATGATTACTTTTGGTTTACCCACATCAGATGCTGTTTTACATTTAAGTTTTATAGACTTTACACTCCAGAGACTGCATCTTGAATACAGAAGCAGAAAAATAATCTTCTGTTGCTGTATTTTCACATCCTTGCCCTTTTTGTTAAAAATTATTATTTTTTCTTTAGTTTCTCAGATGGGAGGTTTATTAGGATCTCATGTGCTGGAAATCTTCAGTTGCTGGTGTCATACTTTTGCATGAGTATTCTTTCCAGCAGTCATTCAGTTCCTAAAAAATAGTCCCTGGAGTATACCAATTCGAACAGTCTAATTATAACAATAAAAGCTAAACCAAGTGAGTGTATCATAAAACAAAAGAGAAAATGAAAGTGTGAACAGTGGAAAAAAAACGGAAAATTGTATACTCACCTTTCCGTAATTTTCCTTTCCTGTCGTATCTTCATGGCAGCATACACTTTGGGTTGTGACTCCGCCCTCACAACCTGATAGGACTACATAGCTATAAGTTGTAGAGATGGCCCCTGCCCAGTATTCTCCGTATATATATATATCTCACCTTAGACGGGTGGGAGATTGTATGCTGCCATGAAGATACGACAGGAAAGGAAAATTACGGAAAGGTGAGTATACAATTTTCCGTTTTCCTGTCGCATCATGGCAGCATACACTTTGGGGAGTAACTCGCAAAGACTGGGTGGGAATTCAAACTAAGTTTATTAATCAAATAATAGAGGAATTGGCCTGGATAACGGATCTTCCGAAATCCACCGTGGATAAGCAGGCGGAATCCACCTTGTAATGGGACATGAAGGTGTTCCTGGAGGACCAGGTAGCCGCTCTGCAAATCGTCTCCGCCGAGACTCTACAATATGCCGCCCAGGAGGTTGCCACTGCCCTGGTGGAGTGTGCCCTTAAGCCCTCAGGTACTTGATGGTTACTCAGTGAGTAAGATCTCTTGATGGTCTTTACTAGCCATGAAGCAATGGTGCGTGAGGATGCCGCTTGACCTCTCCTGAAACCGTGTGGGATAATTAGGAGGTTTTCCGACTTTCTAATGGATTTTGTTGCTGAGAGGTATTCTATAACGGTACCCTTAACATCTAGTGGATGAGGGTCTCCCTGATCCGTGCTGAGTGCTGGAAGATTAATCTCCTGATTAAAATGGAATGATGAAGACACCTTGGGGATGAATCGGTCCGAAGGCCTTAGGACTAGCCTGTCTGGAAGAACAACCAAGTATGGTTCGCTAACCATTAGAGCTTGCATCTCTGACACTCGCTTCGCCGATGTTATGGCTATTAAAAATGAAACCTTCAGCGTCAGATCCCAGAGGGATATGCTCTGCATTGGAAAAAAGGGTTCCTTGGATAATGACTCCAGAACAATTGAGAGATCCCAGACCGGGAATGACGGTTTTCTGGGGGGCCTCAGTTTTAGACAGGCCCTCTGAAACTGAACCACCAGAGGCTCTTGCGCCCATTTAACTCCTGTCAAGGCGGACAGGGCCGATACCTGGACCTTCAGGGTGCTTGACCTAAGGCCTTTCTCTAGGCCTGATTGAAGGAACTCCAAGATGTGAGACACCGACGGGGAGGACGAGTCCCAACCTTGCTGGTGGGAGAAGGAGACAAATTTTTCCCAAACTCTCCTGTACGTGATGTTGGTAGTAGGCTTTCTGGCCTGGAGCAAGGTATCCACCACCTTCTGGGAACAGCCCTGCTCTAGGTACCTAGCCCTTTCAGTCTCCAGGCCATCAAGTGTAGCTTCCCCGGGTTCGGGTGAAGAAGATGTCCCTGGGAGAGTAGGTCTGACGTCAATGGGAGAGGCAGAGGCTCTGCCGTGTTCAGCTGCATGAGGGTAGTAAACCATGGCCTCCTCGGCCAGAAAGGGATCACTGCTAGCACCAATGCTGTTGACTTCTTGAGCCTCAAGAGGAATCTCGCTATGAGAGGCGTCGGGGGGAAAATGTACCCCAGGTGAAAGTTCCAGGGGTGTTGGAGGCAGTCCGTCCCCTCTGCCGAAGGAAACGGTGTCCTTGATAGGAATCTCTGGCACTTTGTGTTCTCCGGAGTTGCTGCTAGGTCTATCTCTGGAGGACCCCAGGTTCGGGATATGAGAGCATAGGCTTGTGGACTCAGAGACCATTCGTTGTTGGAGTGGAAATTTCTGCTTAGTGAGTCGGCTAAGGTGTTCTGGACTCCCGGGACATAAACCGCCTTCAGGTCCAGTAGATTCAGCTGCGCCCATTCCAGAACAGGACGGACCTCCTGTAACATGGACCTGCTTCTGGTGCCCCCCTGCCTGTTGATGTAGGCAACGGCCACCTTGTTGTCCATCCTTAGGAGGACATGCTTCCTCCTCAAGTGAGAACTGAAGGTCAGGAGAGCCTGGAACGCTGCTCTCATCTCCAGAACGTTCGACACTGTATCCTGTGCCCTGAAAGGCCAACGACCCTGAGCCGCAAGGTCCTGATAGTGGGCTCCCCATCCCTGTAGACTGGCATCTGAGGTCACGGTTTCTTGATAGGGAGTGACTATCTGCCTGCATCTTCCCAAGTTGTGAGGACGTACCCACCACATCAATGATTGCTTTACCTCCTGAGAGATGAGGATTGGTTGGGACATTGATGTGCCCTTCCACTGACGTAGGAAGGAGATCTGGAGAGGCCTCGAATTCCATTGCGCCCATTGGACCATTGGAATGGTGGAAGCTAGGGAGCCCAGGATACTGAGACAGGTCCTGGCCGGGAGCATTGTAGCGGAGATCGCCCTTTTCACCTTTTGGATTAGAGGAGGGATTTTTTCCCCCGGAAGTTCCACCGTATTCTCCCTTGTGTCCAGTTCGGCCCCCAGAAAGACCATTCTTTGTGTTGGATGGATGTTGCTCTTCCTCCAATTTATCAGCCACCCTAGGGACTGTAATGTGGAGACCAGGATTTCCCTGTGAAGGACAAGAGAGTCCTGGCTGTCTGAGAGAAGTAGGATGTCGTCCAGGTAATGGTGGACCCTCAGCCCGTTTTCTCTCAGGTGGGCTATTACAGGTAATAGGACTTTTGTAAACGTCCTGGGTGCGGTAGAGATCCCGAACGGAAGGCTTCGGAATTGGAAGTGCCGATGATTTAGGGTAAACCGGAGGAATTTTTGGAACTCGGAATGGATAGGGATATGCAAATACGCGTCCTGGAGGTCGATCGACAGCATCCAATCTCCCAAGTTTATTGCTTGGAGGATTGATTGAAGGCTTTCCATCTTGAATGTTTCCAACCGTATTGACCGGTTGAGGTTTTTTAGGTCCAAGACTGGACGAAGGTCCCCTGATTTCTTTTTTACTAAGAAAAGTGGGGAGTAGAAACCTTTGCCTCTTTGGGATGGTGGTACCTCCACTATTGCTTGTTTCTGGAGCAACTCTTGGACATACTGGACTAGGGATAGCCTTTTCTCTTGAGAGGGAGGAAGTCTGGTTGAGCAGAATTGGTCTCTTGGAGGACGACCTCTGAATGCCCACCTGTGTCCGAAATGAATGGTGGACACCGTCCATGGGTCCTTTATCATTCCCGCCCAGACCAACTTGAACTTTGTGAGTCTGGCCCCCACTACCGCTGGTTGGGCGGGCGAACCTTCAAAAGGACTTCTGGTCATTGGAGGCAGGGGTCTTGGGTTTCTGGAACTTAAGGAAGGACGTCTGGGGGTTCTTCCAGCTCCTTCTGTATTCCTTCCCGGGTCTATAGGATTTCGCATCCCTATATCTTTCCGGAAGGTTACGTTTAAAGGGAGGTGGCCTTTGTTGCTTCGGCCTTCTGTCCGATGGTATGAGACCCGACTTCCCGCCTGTTACTTTAGAGATTGCGGTATCCAGCTTTGCTCCAAAGAGGTTCACCCCATCATATGGAATCCTGCACCAGTTTGACTTTGAGGCGGGGTCAGCCGACCAAGGTTTCAGCCATAGCGCCCTTCTGGCCATTACAGAGGCTAACATGGACCTTGATGTGGATCTGATGGTATCTACGGAAGCCTCCGCCACGAAATCTCCCGCAAGGCTAAGTTCTTGTAAGGCCTTAGTGATCTGTTCCTGATCTGCGCCCTCAGTGACGAGCCTCGCTGTAGCTGAGGACCAGCTGGAGATAGCTTTCCCAACCGCCGCTAATGCCACCGCTGGCCTGCAGGCGCCTCCTGCGAACAGGTAAGCTCTCTTAAGGTCTGTATCCACCTTCCTGTCAAGCACGTCTCTGAACGTTACTGCATCTTCAATGGGGAGCGTCACATGCCTGGCTAGACGCATCAAAGATGCATCCACTACTGGAGGAGAAAGTAAAGGAGAAACTTTGGGTTCCTTGAGAGGGTACAGTTTGGTGAGTCTGTTGGACAGACTGAACTTCTTTTCCGGATTCTGCCACTCCTCCTTAATGAGCTCTTCTAACTCGTCGATGAATGGGAAGGCCTCCGGAACCTTCTTGAGGTTTGGGAAATATTTTCTCTGTTTAGGCTGTGTCTCCTCAAGCTCCTCCCAGTTAATCGCTTCCTTAACCGATCTGATGAACGGTTCTATGAGCGCGAAATCAAAGCCAGCTGAAGCTTCCGGCTCCTCATCATCCGACGGTAGGTCTTGCTCTCTTGAAGCACTGGGAATGGTGGGTGAGGTGCTATAGGTCGTAAACTCCACATCAGGAGTTGAGACCTGGGGAGTAGAGACTCCAGTGGGTTCTATGGCATCCGGCTCTTTCTGCCTGGTGGCTTCATCTATGCACTTGCGGCAGGCTAGTTTGTCTGGGAGGGCCGTGGCCCCACATACCCAGCAAGCGTTCCCGGCTGGACGGGAAGGGTGCGTAGAGGATTGGTGTCCTCGTGCAGGGGATCTTCTGCGGTGGGAACGGCTATGCCTTGAGTGGGATCGACTCCGTCTGCGACTCCCCTTGCGGCCTGAGCGGCTTCTTCCGCGTGAGCGGCTGCGTCTATGGCCGGAGCGGCTTCTCCTGTGCGAAGATTCTCTTCGTGATTTAGATGATCTTGCGGACCTGACAGGGCTGACCAATTAGGTAGCATTAGTACGGTCCTGCTCTCTTTTTCAATCTTCTCTACTTACCGCTGGAATCCCCCCCCCTTACCTATTAGGCTGGTGGTGATCTGCTGGGGCAGCGGCCTCCATAGGAGAAGAAGGTGAATACCTGAGAAAGGTATAGGAAGGTAAGAGCATGCAGCCAGGTCCCAAAAAACAGTGTATAAGTATTAGACACTTACCCAGAGGGAGAGGGTAGCTTAGGAATGCAGAAGTTCAAAACAGCAGCAGTCAAAAGTCTTCCAGGGAGCAAGGAGAGCTCAGAAATGACAAACAGGGCTTTTAAATCTGCCGCCATGGCCGCCGAGGTCACGACCCGCTCGCACATGCGCAGTAGCGGCGCGAAGCGCCCGGCGCCATCTTGGAAACTGGCAAAAACGAAAGTACGCCCTGACGGCGCGCACTGCGCATGCGCGGAAGTGCCGAGACGCTCGGGAAGCCTGTAGGGAGCACAGAGGGACCACAGAGCCCAGCATAGAGGGAAAAAGACCAGAAAAGTGAGGAAAGGAGGCATGGCGACCGCTGCACAACAACTAAGCCTGTTTAAGGCTTATATCAGACCGCAACATACCCCCGAGATCACCAGAGCGGGGCTCCTTCCATCTAGCTCGTTTAGAGGCTGTACAGGTAAGGACTTCCACCCAGGAGAGGCTAGAACCTGGCTGGGGCGAATTCGGTAAGGGGGTGCTTCTGATATGTTCAGTCCTTCAGGTGAGGAAAAATAAGAGAATACTGGGCAGGGGCCATCTCTACAACTTATAGCTATGTAGTCCTATCAGGTTGTGAGAGCGGAGTCACAACCCAAAGTGTATGCTGCCATGATGCGACAGGAAAATGAATTACTGAATATATAAATAAGTGAGTGGGGATATATGAATGTGTCTCCAATCACGTGTGACTCTGTAAATATGCCAAAATAAAATAAAGTGCAAGAAAAAACTAAAATGGCATAAAGGGACAGGTGTGTATCATCTGTGATGTTACCTCCAGTATATATCCTCAATAAAACTATGAATGGAGGCACGTGAACAACAGTAAAAAAATTTGTAAAACTGACAAAAAATATGTATATATATATATATATATATATATATATATATATATATATATATATATATATATATATATATATATATACAATGACCAGGCAACAGAGTAATGGATAAAAAATAAAAAATGAAAAAAAGTGAAAAAATTATAAAATTATATATACGTGACTGTATATATAAAGAAAGTCCCAAAAACAATCAATCAGATGTCCATTGGTAAATGACTAAGTGTATGGAAAATATATAATGACAAAAGTCCCAAAACAATAATTCAAATAACGATCTGTGAATAGTGGACTGTGCACACATAAATAAAAAACTCTTCAGTGCTCCCCTCTTCCAACCGCATGCCCCTCTTGTTATTGCACTCACCAGAGTGCCTCACCCCTGCAGGGGTAACAGGCGTATAAGCTGAATCCAGATGGAGATGTCCCCCTGGGTAAGAAATCCCTCTGGTGTCACACAGCTCCCAACAGCCTCTCTATGTGGTTACGAGTTCCTCAGCACTTTTGGATATTCATATATGGATGGAAGAAACAAGCCTCATAGCGTGAATCCGTAGAACCGAAGTTTTTTATTAATTAAATTTCCATAAAAATAATGGTATGATAAAACTATTAATAGCATAAAACCCACACTTAGGAGAGCTGTACTGCTCCATCTAGTGTGATGTGAGGCACATACGCAGTTCCGCTGTGTGGTCCCGGCGTGCGTTCCACAGCCGAGGGTACGAAAAACGGAAATACAGGTAAAAGGAATTAATAAAAGACTTTGGTTCTACGGATTCACACTATGAGGCTTGTTTCTTCCATCCATATATGGATATCCGAAAGTGCTGAGGAACTCGTAACAGCGGTGCTGTTACAGTGGGGACGGAAAGTATTCCGACCCCCTTAAATTTTTCACTCTTTGTTATATTGCAGCCATTTGCTAAAATCATTTAGGTTCATTTTTTTTCCTCATTAATGTACACACAGCACCCCATATTGACAGAAAAACACAGACTTGTTGAAATTTTTGCAGATTTATTAAAAAAGAAAAACTGAAATATCACATGGTCCTAAGTATTCAGACCCTTTGCTCAGTATTTAGTAGAAGCACCCCTTTGATCTAATACAGCCATGAGTCTTTTTGGGAAAGATGCAACAAGTTTTTCACACCTGGATTTGGGGATCCTCTGCCATTCCTCCTTGCAGATCCTCTCCAGTTCTGTCAGGTTGGATGGTAAACATTGGTGGACAGCCATTTTTAGGTCTCTCCAGAGATGCTCAATTGGGTTTAAGTCAGGGCTCTGGCTGGGCCATTCAAGAACAGTCATGGAGTTTTTGTGAAGCCACTCCTTCGTTATTTTAGCTGTGTTCTTAGGGTCATTGTCTTGTTGGAAGGTAAACCTTCGGCCCAGTCTGAGGTCCTGAGCACTCTGGAGCAGGTTTTAATCCAGGATATCCCTGTACTTGGTCGCATTCATCTTTCCTTCAATTGCAACCAGTCATCCTGTCCCTGCAGCTGAAAAACACCCCCACAGCATGATGCTGCCACCCCCATGCTTCACTGTTCGGACTGTATTGGACAGGTGATGAGCAGTGCCTGGTTTTCTCCACACATACCGCTAAGAATTAAGGCCAAAAAGTTCTATCTTGGTCTCATCAGACCAGAGAATCTTATTTCTCACCATCTTGGAGTCCTTCAGGTGTTTTTTTAGCAAACTCCATGCGGGCTTTCATGTGTCTTGCACTGAGGAGAGGCTTCCGTCGGGCCACTCTGCCATAAAGCCCCGACTGGTGGAGGGCTGCAGTGATGGTTGACTTTCTACAACTTTCTCCCATCTCCCGACTGCATCTCTGGAGCTCAGCCACAGTGATCTTTGGGTTCTTCTTTATCTCTCTCACCAAGGCTCTTCTCTCCTGATAGCTCAGTTTGGCCGGACGGCCAGCTCTAGGAAGGGTTCTGGTCATCCCAAATGTCTTCCATTTAAGGATTATGGAGGCCACTGTGCTCTTAGGAACCTTAAAGTGGGGTTCCACCCAAAAAAAAAAAAACTACATGAAAAATCTTAAAAAAAAAAATTGGATATTTTTTTTTTACTTACCTCTAAATGCCTGTTGCTAGGGAGTCCCTCGTAGTCTGCTTCTTTCAGTGCCTGGGCTGGTGACATCACTTCCCCCTCGGCACAGGAAGGGCTCAGCTCTGCTCCCTCCCTCCTGTCAATCATCTGGGACCCATTACAGGTCCCAGGTGACTGAGTGGCCAATCACGGCCCGCAGCGCCGCTCGCGCATGCGCAGTGGGTGCCAGGCTGTGAAGCCACAGCCCGGCGCCCACAGTTGCAATGCCGGCGCCGCTGAAGGAGGGGGAGACGAGCGGGGCTTCGATCCCCCGCATCGCTGGACCCTGGGACAGGTAAGTGTCCAATTAAAAGTCAGCAGCTGCAGTATTTGTAGCTGCTGACTTTTAATTTTTTTTTTTTGACTGGACCTCGGGTGGAACTCCTCTTTAAGTGCAGTAGAAATTATTTTGTAAACTTGGCCAGATCTGTGCCTTGCCACAATTCTGTCTCTGAGCTCCTCAGGCAGTTCCTTTGACCTCATGATTCTCATTTGCTCTGACATGCACTGTGAGCTGTAAGGTCTTATATAAACAGGTGTGTGGTTTTCCTAATCAAGTCCAATCAGTATAATCAAACACAGCTGGACTCAAATGAAAGTGTAGAACCATCTCAAGGATGATCAGAAGAAATAGACAGCATCTGAGTTAAATATATGAGTGTCACAACAATGGGTCTGAATACTTAGGACCATGTGATATTTCAGTTTTTCTTTTTTAATAAATCTGCAAAAATGTCAACAATTCTGTGTTTTTCTGTCAATATGGGGTGCTGTATGTACATTAATGCGGAAAAAAAATTGACTTAAATGATTTTAGCAAATGACTGCAATATAATAAAGAGTGAAAAATTTAAGGGGGTCTGAATACTTTCCATCCCCACTGTATATATTATATAGTTTTTTCTTGCACTTTATTTTATTTTTGCATATTTACAGAGTCACACGTGATTGGAGACACATTCATATATCCCCACTCACTTATTTATATATTCAGTAACTCATTTTTCTTCACTGTTCACACTTTCATTTTCTCTTTTATTTTATGATACACTCACTTGGTTTAGCTTTTATTGTTATAATTTGGGCCGTATATATAAAGTTTTATACATTATTTAATCAGAGGTTCTGTCTAACAAAAATATTTTACTCTCACGAACAGCGCCAGTTCCCCTTTTTTGTACTATTTAATTATCCTGGACTCCACCTGGTGGTGTTCTTCATAGGGGGGCTGCAGTTCCTTCATTTCCTAAGTGCGGAAAATTTGCCCTTAATATACCAGTAAGTTATATCCACAATTAAAATGTTTTTATTTGCTTTAAATGCATAGAGTGAAATGATTATAGGTCTTCAGAGAACAATTTAAATCAGTAACTTTTAACCTCTGACTCACTCAAAAGGTAACCAGAAACCAGAAAACATTTGGTGTTACAATACTTCCAGGACCATGGTGGAGAAAAAAGTTCAGAAACCAAAAAAAATATTTTTTAAACGGTACTGCATGATATATGTTTGTATGATAGCGTAAAAAAAGTTTTCGTTTTATAGTACAAAAGTTAATTATAAAAAAAGAAAAAAAATCCATATCAATGCCCTTATTCATCCCACAAGCAAACACCTATAGAATTAATGTCCTTTATCGTAAAGTATTCCACTGCTGCCAAGTAATTCCACTGCTGCCTTTAGTATGATTACTCCTTTGATATGTGGAGGTATGTTATGTATATGAAATTTTGACTGAGGGGATTCTAGATGGTTGGGTAATTTATTTATTTATAGATGCTTTACCATCTATTTCAGATTGCCTGATTGGGATTTTGACCTGTAGGAGGCAGCAGTCCGACAGAACCCCAAGATAAATCAAACACTATTTAAGTTGCATGTTTGTGTTGATTGAGGGGTATGCCTATCATGTCTGCCTTGTCTGGTCATTCCCACTTATCTATTTTGAAAGTAGACAAGTTTGTGTTCACTATGTGTGCAAGTATTTTTTCTTCAGTTTCTTGATGTCTATTTAACAATGAACATTGTTTTTTGGTATTTATGTGCCCCTTAGATATTTACTATTGTTTTGGGTTTAAGGGAATTGATGGTCCCCTACCCATCCCTATTAACGCCACTTGGAGGTGATCAGGGGCATTGCTAGGTCTACAAAAGATCTGGGGCTAGAGCCCATAGCAGAGTAGTAAAGAAAGTCATAAGCTTGGGTGGGCATACACATGTATATACAGTAATATACGTGTCTATATGTGTATATACCCCCAGAGAGCCTCCTTTTACATCAGGGTCCCCAGAGAGCCCCCCTTACACCTGGGCCCCCAGAGAGCCTCCTTTTACATCAGGGTCCCCAGAGAGCCCCCCTTACACCTGGGTCCCCAGAGAGCCCCCCCTTACATCAGGGTCCCCAGAGAGCCCCCATCTACATTAGGGTCCCCAGAGAGCCTCCCCCTTAAAATCAGAGTCCCAGAGAGCCTCCCCTTGCATCAGGGTCCCCAGAGAGCCCCCCACTTACATCAGGGTCCCCAGAGAGCCCCCCCTTGGGGACCCCTGCAGAGACTTGGGGCTATGGGCCCCAGATTCGGGGCTATAGCCCCAAAAGCCACCCCCTAGCAACGCCACTGGAGGTGATGCTGGATATGTTGGTTCTCTTGGCCCATTGCCCTGGAATTATTGTTTTTCTACAGCAATGTTTACTAACAAAGAAATAGCTGACATGGTAGATTAGATGGTAATGAAATATTACATTTATATGTGTTTGATTGAAGATTTGATGTATACTGTTCTGTCAAATAATACATTTATGTACAGTATATATGCTAGAGATTGAATGTCTCTATCCTACTCCTGATGAAGTTGATTGGAAGCTCAATGAAACATGACATTTGAGGCTCAAAGATATTGCATGCTTTGTGTTTCACATCATGTACACACAAAAATTTGCTAATGATGGCAAACAATGTTATATAGGCTAGGGGTTGAGCTTGGAGGAGGTGTCCATCTATATAATCTTTTAGAACTTGTATGTGTTATATTTTTTTTTTCTGGTGAACTTTTGTACAATAAAACTTTTTAAGATATCCTGTGAATGTTTCGGGCAGTACCATTTTTTGGAGTCTATTCTTTTCTTTCCTTATGTGTATTGGGGATGTATGTATGGGAATAACAGATGTAGGATCTATATCACATGTTAAGAATTCTGCTAGGAATACCAGAATTTATGCCAGTACTTCAAATGGTACAAATTGAATTTTTGCCAGTACTGCCAATGGTGCTAGCATAATCCCTGCCAGTACTTCCTGAAACAAGGTGGAGCATGTCATTTGACCCAAAGGGTATTTAAGTATCAGCCCTGGAGGTGACTGGTGCTGTGTCTTCTTGTCAGCTACCAGGGGAATGCTAGAAAAGAGCTTTTATACTTAGCTGTTACTTTGACATTTGCCAACCCAGATTGCCCTGACCATTCTGCTGTTTTCCTTGCCCATCGATGACCTTTTCCTGGGCCTGACCACTCTCTGCCTGCTACCTGCCATAGCCTCTGCCTGGATCTTACCACTCTGCCTACCACCTGCCATGACCTCTGACTGGGCCTGTTTTTTTTGCCAACCTCCTAGTGTACAGCTTCCCGACCATAGCCTTCCTATCCTCACTCACACCTTGGTGGGACGATCCTGAGGCCTGCACCTGGTAACATCCCACAGCAAAGAGCTCTGGGCGATTTGTGGTCCTGGTTTACCTTCACTATCAAAAGCTCTGGTAAGAACCAGCTAGTGTTTACACGTCTTGCTTCGGGTGAGCCTTAGTCACCTGCCATGGAAATTGCCCTAACACTTAGTCAAATCCACTCCAATGGGGAAATAATTTCTGCTTGATCCCTAGGGCGATTGGATACTACCTGAATCATCAGCTTAGATTGCCCAATTAATATTCCTTTAAAATGTTAATAATGTAGAGACAGGTTAATAACATCAAGGGAAACACATTCATAAATATATAGAAGCCTTTATGTTAAAAAGGGGGACTTTTAACGTATGCTCATCGGTACAATATAGTTAAAAGCATAATTTGTATTTATCATTTACAGATTAAAATACTTACAAGCCTAAAAACATTGTAGCAACAACAATTTTACTTTCCTATTACCAAAACATTTCTACATATTACCTCATACACCCCCAACCAGCTGTGTGTATTACAGATTATTGAATTCAAAATACATCCATGTCACACTGATGTTTTTCCATAAAATAGTGCTAAGTAAGCAGTGAAATGGGGATACACATTTTTCAAATGCAAGATCTGCTTTTTCATAAGGATAATGGAGGTATATCTATAACAATCAAATGGAAACTAAAAAGAAAATTAGATACAAGTCACAATCACTATTTAGATATTAAATCAATAAAAAATTATCTTATACATACTTCAATTCATACACACCCGGTAGTTGTGCCACAGTTCAGATCATTATCATGATCATGGGTGAACACAGGGACATTATCATGTACCTGGTTAGAGGCAGAAGTGGCGGGAGGGCTTCCCTTACAGCTCTGTTCCAAACATCTCTGGAAATGGTTACTGGGAGTGAAAGGGCACAAAGTGGCCTGGGTGCCGACAGTCCAGTCCACAGGTGACCAATTCTGGTAGGTAACTTTGCAGAGAGGTACTGTAGACTATAGAGGAGACTACTAAAGAAGTGGGTGAAGCAGCCATAGAGGTACAGACTGGAACATGCAGTTGACAGAAGCACCAGAACCTACAACAGGCAAGAGGAAGAGTTGGAGGAGGCCAGTGGTTGACAACCCAGAAGGTTGGCATAAGGCAAGACAAAAGGCAGAGGCACGGTCAGGAGCTAAGCCAAGTTCAGCAACAGAGAGCAGTGTTATGGTCAGGAGGCAAGTTGAGATCAGCAAAGGATAGGCAGCAGGATTAGCAGGATTATGCTCAGGAAGCAAGCTGAGGTCAGCAACAAGTAATTAGCAGGATCACGGTCATGGAGTAAGATTTATATGGACTTGGCTAACAAATTAAAGCCAAACTCTAGCTTAGACTTTTAAAGCTTTTACAGCAAGTTGTTTTTCAAATAAAGGTTTTAAATAAATGAATAAAAGCTGACCATTGTAAGGACCCCTGTCAGTGTTATATGGTTTGTCTGACACTCTTCCTGGACAGCTTGAGCTGTTAATTGAAGATGAAATATTAAAGGCTTACTGGCAAGATCACCAGTTTAAAATATAGGGAAAATTCCAAAAAAATAAAAAGATTGCAGCCACCACATCTAAGAATTAGTAGTGTGCAATATAACAAATTTTAGTTTTTTGGGTTTAATGCTGCTTTAAAGAGGTTAACCCTGTAAAGCAAATAGCACTTGCCTGTCCAGGGATCCAGCACTTTCCTCACCCAGACCCATTCTTCACCAGTCTGTGGGTCCCCGGCACTGGCATGTTTATTGTGGGAAGCTGGCTGTGACTCCTTCATGGCCAGCTTTGCACTGTGCAAACCATGCTGCGCTTTGGTAATGGTCCCACAGCCCTCTGGGACCTGTGAAATGTCCCAGAAGACTGCGGCCAACGAGAGGGGGGAACAAAGTTCCACTAAGATTTTGCCTAGGCGACCAAAACTAGGTACCCCTTCCCCCCCAAAAAAAGTTAAATGTCCCAAATGTGGAAGAGGGGGAGGGAGGAGGATTTAAAGCAGAGGTTGAAGTTCTGCTTTAAGGACAACATCATTTGAACAGATTAGCAGAAAAGCAGTCCAAAGAACAGGTTAACGGTTGTTTAAGCACTCTATATGTATTAGGGCTCATGGCAGTCAACCCTTCTGTGTCTTTGCTGACCTTAACTTTAATCACTGTAAATTTTACATACACCCAGGCAGAGAAAATTACTCATAGTAATTTCCCGGCAAAAGATAATCACAGTTTCTGAATTCTAATATGCAGTTTTAGTTATCTATTATAGCAAGAAAACTCTTATTTGCATCATATTATGTGCCAGCATCTGGAATCACAACCATAATCATAATAATAAATAGAATAAATATGATTGAGACCTGTTCAGTCTACTACAGTATTTTACTAGTTATTTTTTTTATCTAAATCATCAGAAGATTATATCAAATTAAAATAGATGTATACATGCCCTTATTAGCTATTGCTTGGCTTTAAAGACACTGTGGAAACATTAATGGGTACATTATTAGTGTTAACTTCCTCTTACTTGCTCAGATGCTTGCTTGTGTGATTTAAATAATGTCAGATATTTTCTACTCCTGCTTTGCACAGGGGCATTTACACAATTAAACAGTATTATCACATAACTATTATCAAAACGAGTTTAGAAGATAAGGATAGTTTTAAAAACCACTGCCTATATATTATGGCGCCAGGCATTTTGAGAGCTGGGTAATATTTCCCACACTGTGATGAACTCCAATGTTACTTGCAGCAATTGCATTGAAGGGATTCTCTATACAGAAATTGCACTCCTCTGTGAGACTGCATTGCAAAAAGAGACACACTTGCCAAAAGTAATGATGGTGGTAGGAAGCAAGGGGCTCGGTGGTTGCTTTAAAGAGGAGCTTCAGCCAGGTTCCAAAAAAATAAAAGTCAACAGCTACAAAAACTGTAGCTGCTGACTTTTATTAAACAGACACTTACCTCTCCAGGAATCCAGTCCAGTCATCACCCAGGCTGGTTCTTCACTGGCCCCCGGGGACGACATATTTACTTTGGGAAGCCAGCTGTGACTCCTTGGGGCTTCATAGCCAGCTTCCCACTGCACATGCTTAAGCTGTGCTGTGCCCTGTGAATGGTACCCCAGCCATGGTCCCCCAGTGCCTGGGACATGTGACATGAAGGGGGGGCAAACTGCAGGCTGCCATAGACTATCATACTATCAACATTGTCCTTTGCATTACTGAGCAAGCCTGTTATTGTTTTGACAGGTTTGCATCCTCATGTCTCATGCCTCCGTACTACAGCTGTCATTCTTTAAAGGGTATTTTTAACTATTGTTTCTTCTTTTTGTTACTTCGTTGTTTTTTACATTTTAACAAGTGAATCATGTGGTTTACTATAAGTGAGTCAGTGTCACTTGTTTTCTGGAACTTTCTTTAAAAACAGATTACTTTATTGTTTAAAATAATTCATGCTTACTATTTACAGTTTTTAAAGCACCCACCATATTACTATTACGTCCAATACAGTGACTAATGTCACTTTGTTTATAGTGCAGCTCTAATGCTTGTTAATCTGCCCCAAATGACTGGTATTGTCAAGCAAAGTGATCAAACATAATTGATATGCGATAGATACAGTGCTAAGCTTTTACAAAAGGATACAGTTTTTTATTTTTAGGCATGTCACTGTAATTTTCTGTTCTCATTTAACTTTTCTGTCACCTGTTCCAAGTCGACCAGTTGTGGCCTTTTGGATGTACCACACACCCCCTAAAAAAGTTGATCCAAATACTTTGGGTGTGTGTGAAATGGCCTGCTTCTCTACCTGCCCGGCTTCTCAATAGCTGCTTGAAATGCTGAAAAATGACAGCCAGAACTCTTTTTGTTTTACAGAAGCAGCTGCGGCTTAGCTGTTCTTGCATGAATTGAACAGTTTCCGCAGTGTTAATAAAACTACAATGTAGCAGCATTGCTTTGCTATATTGTAATTACACTGGTTATTTCATAGCAAATCAAATTTTGAATCTCTATACGATGTCAGTTAAATCAATCTTGCAAATATAAAAAAATAAATAAACTGTGTTCTTAATTAACCCCTAATATCTCTTATAACATGCCCTATTTAACTTTTTTAACTATTTAACCCTTTTCCATTAATGTTTAAAATCTACTGTTTTGTTCTTTAACAGTTTTAGTGACTAATTTTAAAAAATGCACAAAACTGTAAAAAAAAGGGCCTTCATTCCATTTGTATATAATTCCTCCAAGCTTTGTAATAGATGTAGCCAGGTGCTGGGCTACACAGCGGTATGGAGAAGGAGACTTTGTCTGTTATTCTTCTTTCCATCTACTGAGATACTAATGTTATGCTGCACCGTTTCCCTCTGGCCACCAGGGGGAAAGCTAAAGCCAAGCAAACCCATAGACTTCAATGCAGAATGCTGGGACTCCTGGAAGTTGTAGTATGAGACAGCATCCATATAATGGGATGAATAAACTACAGATCCCAATAGGCACTGTGCAGTAGGAGGGTGGAGAATTTTTTTTTATTAAACTACCTGGGAATGTTCTTCCTCTTGGCAACAAGGGAGTTACGATATTCGCCTGCCAGCGGGAGACCATACCAGTGCAGATCTGAGCATGAGACCGGGAGTTAGGACACCTTGGGCAGCATACCACTGCCCACGTCACAGCACCTGCATCCCTGCTGCAGAGGGGAGACTAGAGTTTCCACCCACCCTCTGGTTCCTACTGCTGATCACCAGAGTTTTTTTGAGAAAATAATCAAGGCCCCCCACATAGCGAGAGGTCCTAAGAATGGGTGAGAGGGCTATTTATCCATTGTTGATACTGCTAGCAGGGACTGAGAGCAGGGCACCAAGTGTACCCAATCCATACTGCACTCTATACCATACTTTTTCCAAACCAACACAGAACCTATACCAACCCTATTCCACATTATACTGAACCTTTACTGCATCTGAAGCATGTGTACATAGCACCTGTGCCGAGACTATACTGCACCTATACTGTACCTATAGTGCATGCAGGTTAACTGGGACTGTCATTAAGTGTACCGATACTCTTATAGGGCCCCAATGATAACGGGCAGAAGAATATCTCAAAGGACTACCTGTCAGGAAGGGCAAGCCAGTAACCAAAATGTCAGAAGAACATCTGTGCAGGGGTTCCCAGTAAAAAGAGCCGCATGGCGCACATGCATGCGCACATGCGCGAATGGCGGTGCACGTGCCCACACGCATTGTGACAGTTCTTGGCTCCAGATGCACTATTTAAAGGAGACTGATGCCCAGGTTCATTGCTGTCTGGTCTACAGCATTCCCTGTGGCCCCTGCTACCCGTTGATCTTGAATACCTGTTCCAGTTGACTTTCAGCTTGTTCCTGCCTTCAGCCTGCCTCTGATCCCGGCTTGTTCTGACTTTGCTCCTGATTCTGTTCCTTGGTCTTCTTGCTGCCACCTGTTACCGACTTGGCCTGTACCTTGACTCTGCTCCAGCTACCGCACTTGGACCTGATCTATCCGCTAGTGTATGACCCGGCTTGCCTGTACCTGTCTGTGTTCCGATCCACAGAACACCTCCTCGCTGACTACTGAGTCCTGCTTTCCATCTGATCCTGTCTCCAGCCTCCAGTTTCTACACTCAACCTGGTGTGTCAGAGGGGCTGAGGTTCTTGAGAAGGTTGAGGCAAAGAACAAAGAACCCATCCTATCCAGCATCTCCTATGGGGGAAACACTACATAGTAAAGTAATTTTAGTGTCATTATAAACACAACAATTTGTAGACTAAGATGTATAATTTTTATCTGTAGTGACACTAGATGTCTTTAAACTAACACTGGTCAAAGTAGAAAGAAAATATTTTTTCTTTGTAATGTTGAAACTCTTGTCTAAAGCGTGCAATAAAAATTAAGGAATTACTATCCTATACTTACTGTTATTTTTCTTTTCTGATGGACTTCATGGCAGCATAATAGTGGGTAGACTTTACCCTTCAATTTCCCCATAAGACAGATCATTACTAAATTCCACTCAGAGTCATTTATAGTGTTCTCCTGGGGTACTCCTAGCACATGGCTGATAATGTGTGTTGCCATGGAGTCTATATGGAAAGAAAAATTATGGTAAGAAAAGTATAGGAATCTGCCCTATTTCTGAGGTCTCCATGTCAATATACGAGTAGGTAATAACTAGGAACATGGAGGGTGCCAGTCAATTAATATTAATAATGTACAGCGGTGGACACCCAAAATTTACAGTTGGTAAGGGGCTGGTTCTACCCTATAATGTGTAAGAAAATTGCAACGAGTTAACTAGAAAGTGACTAGGTGCGCTTCTCATTCAATTATCAATAATCACAAATATGACAAAACATTGAAACATATAACAAAATAATTTTTAAGTGAGTCCATCAAAGTGATACATATACACATGCATCCAGGAATGACAGTCCGTTTAGATGATAGATATCCCAGTAATTGAATGTGCAAAGAAACAGCAAAACAAAAAGTTACAGGGTGCTTTTACAAGACTGTCCCTACATCACACTCACACCTCTTACCAGAGACTTTGGATCTCAAATTATAGATATCTAAATCGCTTTTGGTCTCCACACATCCCTGTAATTATCGGGAGGGAGAAGGTATCATCCACATATAGGTTCAGCCTTATTACCATCCAAGGATAATATCCAATGCTCAACCCAGCACATATAAAACAATCCTCAGTAGTTTTCATGCATAAAAGGAAGAGGGAAGCTCTGTACTCACAAGCCAGCTGACGAGGTCCACGGTCGTGTTTGTTTGCTTTATTCTCTGCTGTTTTTGGTCATCTTAACTGTAAGTCAGGGGTCAAGTCCTGGGAAAAAATGTGTGGGAACTCACCCAAGATCCCCCCCACCTCAAAATTAAAAATGTGTGTGTGTGTATGTGTGTGTGTATATATATATATATATATATATATATATATATATATATATATATATAATATATATATAAAATACTTGCTCCTTTTTTAACAAATAAAATGCAACATTTATTGTAAAGTGGCAGTTTATGAAGACACCTCCAAAATTCACATGCATTAAACAAATAAATATAGCACATATGTAACAACAAATTAATTTAACCTGTATGCTATACCAGTGCTTAACAAATTTGCTTAGAATCTAGGAGCCAGCTGAAAAAGTTAGGAGACAGTTTTTAAAATCAGCTTCCCAGCACCCAGAACTTCATGTCCGGGGCGTCGGGCAATAAGAATTGCTCACGCCTGAGAAAAAAGACTGAATATTTAAAAAAAAACAAAAAAAAACTTTTTTGTTATAAGATGTTGCAAATAAGTTATTTTTCTCCTTCAATGATGTATGCTGATAGACGGCACTAATGAGGTGGTACTGACAGGTGGCAGTGATAGGCAGCACTGAGGTGGCACTGACAGGTGGCACTAATGGGCAGCACTGAGGTGGCACTGATGGACACTGACAGGCAGCACTGAGGTGGCAATTATGGGCACTGACTAGTGGCACTAAGGTGGCAATTATGGGCACTGATAGGTGTCACTGATAGAAAACACTAAGGTGGCACTGATGGGCACTGACAGGTGGCAATGATGGCCACTAACAGGAGGCATTGATAGGCAACACTGAGGTGGCACTGATGGGCACTGTCAGATGGCACTGATAGGCAGCACTAATGGGCACTGGTAGGCAGCACTGAGGTGGCACTGACAGGCGGAACTGAGAGGCAGCACTGGTGTGGCACTGATTGGCACTGACAGGTGGAATTGATAGGCAACACTGAGGTGGCACTGATAGGTGTCACTGATAGGCGGCACTGACAGGTGGCAATAATGGGCACTGAGGTGGCACTGATAGGCAGCACTGAGATGGTACTGACAGGTGGCACTGATGGGCAGAACTGAGGTGGCACTGATGGGCACTGACAGGTGGCACTGATAGGCGGCCCTGACAGGTGGCAATAATGGGCACTGAGATGGCACTGACAGGTGGCACTAATAGGCAGCACTGAAATGGTACTGACAGGTGGCACTGATGGACATCACTGAGGTGGCACTGATGGGCACTGACAGGCAGCACTGAGGTGGCAATGATGGGCACTGACAGGTGGCACTGATAGGCAACACTGAGATGGCACTGATGGGCACTGACAGGTGGCACTGATGGGCACTGGCAGGTGGCATTGATAGGCAACACTGAGGTGGCACTGATGGACACTGATAGGCAGCACTGACAGGTAGCACTAATGGGCACTGATAGGCAGCACTGAGGTGGCACTGATAGGCAGCTCTGAGATGGCACTGATGGGCACTGAAAGGTGGCATTGATAGGCAACACTGAGATGGCACTGATGAGCACTGACATGTGGCACTAATGGGCACTGATAGGCAGCACTGAGATGCCACTGATAGACAGCCCTGAGATGGCACTGATAGGCAGCACTGAGATTGCACTGACAGGTGGCACTGATAAGTAGCACTGAGATGCCACTGACAGGTGGCACTGATGGACACTGACAGGCAGCACTGAGGTGGCACTTATTTGCACTGACAGGTAGCATTGATAGGCAACACTGAGGTGGCACTGGTGGGCACTGGCAGGTGGCACTGAAATGGTACTGACAGGTGGCACTGATGGACAGCACTGGGGTGGCACTTATGGGCACTGACAGGCAGCACTGAGGTGGCAATGATGGGCACTGACAGGTGGCACTAATAGGCAACACTGAGATTGCACTGATGGGCACTGACAGGTGGCACTGATGGGCACTGGCAGGTGGCATTGATAGGCAACACTGAGGTGGCACTGATGGGCACTGATAGGCAGCACTAACAGGTAGCACTAATGGGTACTGATAGGCAGCACTGAGGTGGCACTGATAGGCAGCTCTGAGATGGCATTGATGGGCACTGAAAGGTGGCATTGATAGGCAACACTGAGATGGCACTGATGAGCACTGACATGTGGCACTAATGGGCACTGATAGGCAGCACTGAGATGCCACTGATAGACAGCCCTGAGATGGCACTGATAGGCAGCACTGAGGTGGCACTGATGGGCACTGATAGGCAGCACTAACAGGTAGCACTAATGGGTACTGATAGGCAGCACTGAGGTGGCACTGATAGGCAGCTCTGAGATGGCATTGATGGGCACTGAAAGGTGGCATTGATAGGCAACACTGAGATGGCACTGATGAGCACTGACATGTGGCACTAATGGGCACTAATAGACAGCCCTGAGATGGCACTGATAGGCAGCACTTAGATGGCACTGACAGGTGGCACTGATAAGTAGCACTGAGATGCCACTGACAGGTGGCACTGATGGACACTGACAGGCAATACTGAGGTGGCATTTATTTGCACTGACAGGTAGCATTGATAGGCAACACTGAGGTGGCACTGGTGGGCACTGGCAGGTGGCACTAATGGACACTGACAGGTGGCACTGATAGGCAGCACTGATGGGCAGCACTGAGGTGGCACTGATAGGCAGCACTGAGATGGCAATGAACGGCACTGACAGGTGGCACTGATGGGCAACACTGAGGTGGCGCTGATAGGCAGCACTAATGGGCACTGACAGGTGGCACTGATGGGCAGCACTGAGGTGGCGCTGACAGGCAGCACTGAGATGGCAATGATGGGCAACACTGAGGTGTTACTGATGGTTACTGATGGGCACTGATAGGTGTCACTGATAGGCGGCTTTGACAGGTGGCACTGTATTATATACTGTGTACACCGCTTGCACTGTATTAGAAACTCTACACCAGCTGCACTGTATTATATACTGTGTACACCGCCTGAAGTGTATTAGAATCTGTACACACTTTATTCCATACTGTGTACACCGCCTGCACTGTTATAGAAACTGTACACCGGCTGCACTGTATTATATACTGTGTACACCACCTGAAGTGTATTGGAAACTGCACACACTGTATTCTATACTGTGTACACCACCTGCACTGTATTAGAAACTGTACACCGGCTGCACTATATTATATATTGTGTACACTGCCTGAAGTGTATTAGAAATAGTACACACTGTAGTAAAAACTGTGTACACCGCCTGAAGTGTATTAGAAACTGTACACTGGCTGCACTGTATTATATACTGTGTACACAGCCTGAAGTGTATTATATACTGTACACCACCGAATGCACTGTACATATAGTCTACACTGAATGCAGAGTATATATATATATATATATATATATATATATATATATATACAGTGGGGACGGAAAGACATATTCAGACCCCCTTAAATTTTTTTGCAGCCATTTGCTAAAATCATTTAAGTTTACCGGTATTTATTTTTTCCTCATTAATGTACACACAGCACCCCTGTAGACAAAAAAAGACAGAATTGTTGACATTTTTGCATATTTACTATAAAAGAAAAACTGAACTATCACATGGTCCTAAGTATTCAGACCCTTTGCTCGGTATTTAGTAGAAGCACCCTTTTGATCTAATACAGCCATGAGTCTTTTTGGGAAACATGCAACAAGTTTTTCACAGGTGGATCTTTCAGGTGTAGTGCAGGGGGGTATATGAAATAATAGAGCAGGAAGGATCCCAATAGTGTAATTCCGTTTTTTTTTAAATAGTAATTTTATTAAAGAAAACTTCAGGTACTCACATAGAAAACGATTGTACAGCAAACAAATCCAACGAGCAGCGAGCTCGTAAGCATCTGGCAGTGAATGCAGCCTATCCCGTCCCGTCCCGTTGATTTCAGCAGGCAAATTTTGCTACCCTAGTTGCTGAATCATAAAAAAAAATCTGTCTCAGCCATCCACATGCTCAGCGTCTAAATGCTAGCTTGGCCAAATTGCTAGCACTGCTGGTAGACTCTGCCCCTTTTGTGAATTTGTGGAAAGTGCTGTACCACAGTGGCAGGTTCCAAAACGATTTTTTTTTCACGTAAGGCCATTACAGCTCTCTACATTCATGTGGAAGGCAATGTTTTGACCTTGTAGAACAGGGCGGTCAGCAGCAAGGTTCATATTACCGCTGACTTATGGTCCAGCAGGCATGGTCAAGGATGTTACCTTTTCTTCACGATGCATTGGGTAACTCTGCTGGCAGCTGGGAAGGATGCAGGACAGGGTTCAATGTTGGAGCTTGTTCCGCCACCATGTCTCCAAAAAGCTGGTGGTGATTCTGCCACAACATCTGTATGCTCCCCTCCCGCCTCTTCTTCTTCCTCTATGGCCTCAAGGGGCTACGCAAGCAGTCAGGCTAATGCGGTGCTTCAGTTGGTCTGCCTAGGGGACAGGAGCCAGACTGGGGCAGATATTCTGTCAGCTCTGCAGGGGCAGGCTCAGAGGTGGTTGATGCCACAGCAGCTTGAGCCAATCTTATAGCACTGATCTCCATATAAATGTGAATGATCCCAAAATAGTGTCAAAAGTGTCCGATATGTCCACCGCAATATCGCAGTCAGGATAAAAATCGCAGATCGCCGCCATTACTAGTAAAAAAAAATAATAATAAAAATGCTATAAATCTATCCCCTATTTTGTAGACACTATAACTTTTGCGCAAACTAATCAATATACGCTTATTGCGATTATTTTACCAAAAATATGTAGAAGAATACATATCGGCCTAAACTGAGGAAAAAAATTTTTTAAAAAAAAATTGGATATTTATTATAGCAAAAAGTAAAAAATATTGTATTTATTCCAAACTTGTCACTCTTCTTTTGTTTATAGCGCAAAAATAAAAACCACAGAGGTGATCAAATACCACCAAAAGAAAGCTCTATTTTTGGGGAAAAAATGATAACAATTTAATTTGGGTACAGTGTAGCATGACCGCACAATTGTCATTCAAATTGTGACAGCGCTAAAAGCTGAAAAATGGCTTGGGCGGGAAGGGGGTGAAAGTGAACTGTATTGAGGTGGTTAAACAATTTTTCAGTCCTAAGCGCCAAGGTCTGATGGGTTCATGCCAGCTTCTGCATTATATAGTGCAGGCATATCTAGGGGCAAGAGCAGACTTAGAGATCTTTCCAACAGAGCATCCACTGGGCTACTGGGTCTTGAGGATGGACCACTGGCCAGAACTTGCTCAATATGCAATCGAGCTACTGGCCTGTCCTGCATCCAGCGTGCTTTCTGAATACACATTCATTGCTGCTGGAGGGTTTGTAACGGATCAAAGAGTGCGGCTGTCAATGGACTCCATTGATAGGTTCACATTTATAAAAATGACTCAGTCCTGGATCAGTGGCTATCAAGCCCCTGATGCTAAAGTAACTGATTGAATTTGCTATGGATCTGGGATCCTTTGAAGACTGCCTATGCTGCTTATCCTATTCCTCCTGAATCTTGATGATGCTAGCTTCTAACAATATTTTTAGTTTAGGGCACCAGCAAAACCCAAGACCCAATTTTTCAATACAATTTTTAAAAACAATATTTAACAGCAGGGCCCGTTCCTGTGCTCCCAAAAAGAGTAACTGTGAGGGGTTACAGTGTTCTGGCACCACCAAAACCGAAGACCCAATTTTTCTGCACCTGTTTGACCGGGGCATATAATTACAGTTTTTAAAAATAATATTTAACAGCAGGGCCCGTTCCTGCACCCAACAAGAGTAACTGTGAGGGGTTACAGTGTTCTGGCACCACCGAAACCAAAGGCCCAATTTTTCTGCCACTGTTCAACAGGGGCATGTAATTATAATTTTTGTAATAATGATTAACAATAGGGCCCATTCCTCTGCCCAACAAGAGTAACTGTAAGGAGGAGTTACAGTGTTTAGGCACCACCAACACCTAAGCCCCACTTTGAGTATATAGTGCAGTCCGTATAGTATATATACTGCAGTTTAGCATATATATTGCAGTCCGTATAGTATATATACTGCAGTTCAAAGTATATAGTGCAGTCAGTGAAGTTTATATAATACAGTGCAGGGTATATAGTGCAGTGTATAGTATATAATATAGTGTATTAAAGTGGTTAAGGGGTCCCCCCCAAAGCATCTTGTCCCCATGTTGATGGGGACAAGGGCCTTGTCCCCACAACCCTGGCCATTGGTTGTGGGGGTCTGCGGGTGGGAGGCTTATCGGAAACCCCTACCCATTCAGCAAAAAGTGTCAAAAAGTAAAAACCACAATATACAGTTTTTGACAAGTCCTTCATTGATTTTTATCTACTGTGTATTGCTGGGATCCGGCAATACATTACAGCCGTGAGCAATTTTAAATTACATTTTTTCCTTTAGAAATTTCATTTTGCTGTGGCACAGTAAAACACATCAGGAAGATGCGCCACTTTACAGGCAGACTAAGGGGACCCCCAGGCACGATATTTAAAGGAATATTTTATTTTTATTGTTTCACTTTCAGCATTTTTAAAATCACTGCTCCTGAGAAAACGGCCATTTTAATAAACCTTTTTTTGCATTGATACATGTCCCCTGGGGCAGTACCCGGGTCCCCAAACACTATTTATGGCAGTAACTTGCATATAAGCTTTTAAAATTAACACTTTTGATTTTCATGTTCATGTCACATAGACTTTAATGGTGTTCTCATGTTAGCACAATTCTTTGTCTGTTTGCATGTTCTGGTGTGAACCGGACCGGGGGGGGTGTTCGGCTCATCCCTACTGCCAAGACAAAAAAGTCCCCTATGTGACATAAACTCTTTTTAATAGGTTCTCTTCAATAAGAAATCAGGGGTCTTTTAGACATATGGTGATGGCAGTAAAAGGGTTAAAGGAAATGGAAAAAACACAGATCTCCTGGCAGAATCAAGAAGTTAATAAAACAGGGGAGACTCAGGAAAACAAGAACTGCTGTACTAAGGCTAATTACAGACTGTATATTTTATGCAATTGTTTTGCATTTGCACAGTTACACTTTAACCTGATCCTGATGACTTTACTGGACAAACCATAAAGTTAGCCCCCCCCAAAATACAACCAAAAAATAAGAAAATATTTTGTATTTAGATAAATAGACATACAAATAGACTCTACAATTCCCCAAAAATGCAAACACATTATAAATATTTTATATTACATAGTTACATAGTAGGTGAGGTTCAAAAAAGACACAAGTCCATCAAGTCCAACCTATGTGTGTGATTATATGTCAGTATTACATTGTATATCCCTGTTTGTTGTGGTCGTTCAGGTGCTTATCTAATAGTTTTTTTAAACTATCGATGGTCCCCACTGATACCACCGCCTGTGGAAAGGAATTCCACATCCTTGCCGCTCTTACAGTAAAGAACCCTCTACGTAGTTTAAGGTTAAACACCTTTTCCTCTAATTTTAATGAGTGGCCACGTGTCTCGTTAAACTCCCTTCCGCAAAAAAGTTTTATCCTTATTGTGGGGGTCACCAGTACGGTATATGTAAATCGAAATCATATCCCCTCTCTAGCGTCTCTTCTTCAGAGAGAATAAGTTCAGTGCTCGCAACCTTTCCTCATAACTAACATCCTCCAGACCCCTTATTAGCTGTGTTGCCCTTCTTTGTACTCGCTCCATTTCCAGTACATCCTTCCTGAGGACTGGTGTCCAGAACAGTACCAGAGTCTTGTAGAGTGTGAGAATTATGGTTTATCTCTGGAGTTGATCCCCTTTTTAATGCATGCCAATATTCTGTTTGCTTTGTTAGCAGCAGCTTGGCATTACTGTACATGCCATTGCTGAGCCTCATCTTTCGGACCCCCAAGTCCTTTTCCATCTTAGATTCCCCAGAGGTTCTCCCCCCAGTGTATAGATTGCATTCATATTTTTGCCACCCAAATGCATTATTTTAAAATTTTCTACATTAAACCTCATTTGCTATGTAGTTGCCCACCCCATTAATTTGTTCAGATCTTTTTGCAAGGTTTCCACATCCTGCAGAGAAGTTATTGCCCTGCTTAGCTTAGTATCATCCACAAATACAGAGATTGAACTGTTTACCCCATCCTCCAGGTTGTTTATGAACAAATTAAACAGGATTGGTCGCAGCACAGAACCCTGGGGGACCCCACTATCCACCCCTGACCATTCCGAGTACTCCCCTTCATTACGTTACCATTACAAATACTGTCTTCATAAAAATAAGGGATGCATTCGTGGTGAAAAATACACTTATGCTCAAAATAAAATAAAACCATACATGATATATGGTATAGTATGTATGATGTGAGTCCATTTGTTAATCACGTGAATTGGCTTTTTAGTTAGGAATTTTTTTTTTTTGGGGGGGGGGGATTCTCCAGAATCTGTGTACACTGACTTGTAAAATTTGTAGAGTCATACAATGTGTAAATCCTGATTGTTTGGAATTTGACAAACTTGTCCAGCTACGGTATTGATTTACTCATTTAGGCATTAAGGTTTTCTATTGTTCAGATAGCTAATATTTTACCTTTAATGCTCATGTTGATGTTATAAAAACCGCTATATGTACTACCTGACTTTTAAATATAGAAGAAATTGCATGCTTGTGTAATTACAAATAACCATAAAACAGTTAGCTGACCACAAAGACAGACAGAACAAACCTGTTCTCATTTTACACACCCTGGTAAGGCTTTTCTTTCCATTTCCTGCCCAGTAGGAAAATATGAACGTACAATTGTGCAATTGTGCAGTACGACATATTTATTTTGCAACCTAGGACAATACTTTTAGTGAACAAATCTATCTGTGTATAAAATGTTGTAATGTTGTAATCTTAAGCCTAGGTTCAAATTTCTGCGGGTTAGAAATCATGCAGGTTCAGCTGAACTCGCACGATTTCAACCCGGCAATGTAGTCCGACTTCGGGGGGAGATTTGACAGACATCTGTGTGGGTTCCTGCACAGATGTCTATACAAATCGCCCCCCGAAGTCACCAAAAGTAGTAGAAGAACTACTTTTGTGTATTACTGATTCGGACGGTGCCATTGCTGGCAATAGCCGCCGATTTGGCATGCGATGTGACATGTCAAATCGCATGCCAAATTGGACCAATGTGAGTTTAGGCTGAGTGTGTATTTTGTCGTAAATAAACTTTCATGTGTGTGGTGTTGTGATGACCCACATAATAACTGGCCACTCTATTGTAAGATCAGAATGCAAATAGATGGTGTTACCAAACTGTCAGAAATCCCACAATATCTAAATGAAACCTAGATCAGTAAGGCTGGCCATTTTAATAGTTTTGTTGCCAGTTTTTAAACTCTCCATTAGCTTATAACACAACAGTAATTATCCATAAATATTTAATGACAATTTCATTTATTAGTTACTAAGAAACAGTTGTAAAAATGGGTCGCAGATTGATGTGATGAACAGCTAATGAAAAGCTCCACAGTTATTAAAATATAGGCATACCCCACTTTTAAGTACGCAATGGGGTTTATTTACTAAAGCCGGAAAGTGCAAAATCAGGCTCACTTCTGCAAAGAAACCAATTTCTATGCAGAAGTGAGCCTGATTTTGCACTTTCCGAGTAACTAAACCGAATTGTGTACTTAAAAGCTGGATATGCCTATAACTACCTAGTAAATAACTTTTCCTGACTTAAAGTAAAACTATAGGCAAAACTTATTTTTTTTTTAATTTTGGATAGGGCAAGGGAAGGTTATAACCCCTGGCAAAAATTTTTTCGCCATCTGTGTCCGATTGTGGAGAACAAAGTGACTACATATAGACCAGAGACTCACACATAAACTCAAAAATAATTAACCATTTAAGCTCTCTTACTTTTATTTCCCTTATGGGTCATAGCAATTTTTACATTTCCCATAAGGGCCTGCTTATACAGTGCCAACTTTGTCATTACTTAAGTTAATAGATTAATCCACTTTTTTTTTGGGGGGGGGGGGGGGACTAGGCTTTTTTTGGTAAAAATGTCTTGCAAAAATGATTTTATTTTCCATGTAATCTTTAGACAAGAAGACATAAAAATGTGCCTTTTTCTATTTTGAGCAGTTAAAACTAATTCGTTTTTCTGTAATTAATTAATTTAACAATTTGTCCCATTCAAAATGGCAGTATAATGATATTTCTGGTACAAAGCATGACAGCATTACTTGCTTTAATAAATGCTATGTCATTTACTGCACACTATGACACAGCGTTCAACATACATGAACTGTTGGAAACATATTCAGCCTCTGAGAGCATGTGCATCTACTGATAAAATATATACAAACATAGAAAAGTGATGGCAGAAAAAATACCAAGTTATCCATTGCGTCTGTCCTTATTTTTTTTTTGTTAACTCTTTTGTCTGAGTATAGATCTATGTTTGTCCAAGCATGTCTAAATCCACTTATTGTTGTTGGAAGTCTACTACCATTACTTCTGGAAGTCTGTTCCAAATCCTGTTCCATATTACAGACACCTCCAGGGATATACAGTATAACTCTAATACAAAGATCCCTCAATGAAATTAGCTAATTGACCCTAACTACCCGTTCCTTCACAATTCACTTATAGCTAAAACTGTAATTTCACAACAACATACATCCATTTTGCTGAAATCAATTTGCTCATCCCTGATATTTAAATTTGATATTATATACCTGCATTTATCAAAGTTAGAAGTATACTCCATTCAACACTAAACAGTATTGTGGCCATGCAGGGAAAAGTAGCAAGTTTACTTTTGCCCACCATGAGCAAACTCAGACAGCCCTGTGTAAGCTCTGAATTGCTCCAGTAGAAGGACTCCAGTAGAGTACTCTCCACACCCCCATATGACAGTGCTCAGCCAATCCCATAGAATAAGTCTCATGGTCTTCAATAACTGGAAACAGTCATCCATTTTTTTCATTCCCAGTAGCTTAACAGAGTGGCAGGGCTGCAAATGAAAGTTACCTATAGCACACATACGATCAGAATGAAAAACGAATTCCAGTCATAAATAGTGATTATTTGCATTTGCCCTAGGCTCCTGCTGCTATCAGTCAAACTTCGGTGAGGAGGGAGCAGGGCTTGCTGTCACTATGTGTGTCTCTGGACACACACAGCCCAGCTTGGGAGCACAGGTGCCCCCTAAGCCAGCTTGCTAAGGGGCACCCGGAGGAAGAAGAAGCAGACAGCGCTGGTGGGGAACTGTCAGAGAAGGGGTAAGGGACTTCGCTGTGCTATATATTTGCACAGAGCAGATAAGTACAACCTCTTCCCTTTTTTAAATAAAAAAAAATAGCTTTTAGCATACTTTAGTTTAATAAGCTTTACCTGCTGATAAAAATACTACTATTAACTGTAGTTCATTTTAGGTAATAATAGCATTTATTATTATAATATGTTGAAGACTGGTGTTAACTTAATATTTAGGGATATATTGTACTGCTGAAGAAAGACAGAATACAAAACAAGTAAACATTCAGTATAACACACATTAAAAATAAGAATAACAAAATATTTGAATTACAGTTAATGTTACATTATATGCAATATGGATGAATAATGAAGAAACTCCTGCGCTGTCAGAAATACCTATGCTAAGGGGCACTGCTGCAACACCTAAATGGCTGATCCAAACAGACAAAAGTGGTGTCAATAAAGTGAGTGGTGATTGCGCTGTGATAAAAGGGGAAGGGGGGAAGAGGAAGGGGAAGGGGCTAGCTCAAATGTATAGAGAGGTGAGTGAAAATGAAAAAAATATACAAAATATAAAAATATAATAAGCATGGGGGCTAGTATCATACTAACACATAAAAAATAATGTAAATACTGAAACAAAAGAAAAGAAAAATCTCAGTGCAAAAGGGCTAGTATCATACTAGCACATATGTGGTAACTCAGCAGATACTTATTGGTGAGTTCAAGTAAATAAATAAATCAATGGTGAACAGTCCCACCACCTAGTAGTACAAAGTGCTCAAGCAATGAGTCATCAGTTCCAAAAAGGCAAAATAAAAAAATTATACAAAATATAAAAGTATAATGAAATGTAATAGCACAGTCTCATGAGCACTAAGTACAAATAAACTGAAGAAACAAAATAGCCTAAAACGTATAAAAAGCTATAAAATGAGTGACAAATACAGTGTGGGTACAATAAAATATTACCAAATAAAAATATATAAATCGAAAAAAGTCCATGTGCATGAGGCCTAGTATCATACTAGCACATAAAAAATAATATAAATACTGAAACAAAAGAAAAGAAAAAATCTCAGTGCAAAAGGGCTAGTATCATACTAGCACATATGTGGTAACTCAGCAAATTCTTATTGGTGACTCCAAGTAAATAAATAAATGGTGAACAGTCCCACCACCTTGTAGTACAAAGTTCTCAAAACAATGAGTCATCAGTTCCAAGAAGGCAAGTCCACAAGCCACAGGAAAGGGAAAAAAATCTTCAGTGGGGACACCTCTGTGCTCGCAAGCAGCTCTCCTTACTGCTGCAAGACAACAGCTTGTTGTTCCAACACTCCACATATATTCATCCCATTGTGACGAGCATTGAGGAAATGGGGACGGTTTGAAGACACCCTTTTGAGGTATACGAACTCGGCGTTCGTTGGATTGACGCCCACACTCATTTTAAAAAAGTGAGTGCATCCCCCTTCTGTGTCCTGTCCCTTTTTCCACTTTGGCCGCCACGGAGTTATACTATATACTGTCTGCTTATGTTTTTTTATATACCATCCTGTACACCCACCACCCGAATCGCCTGAACTACTGGATGGGACCCTTGCTTGCTGGTGATTTGTTACTGGATTACAAGCTGTTGTCTTGCAGCAGTAAGGAGAGCTGCTTGCGAGCACAGAGGTGTCCCCACTGAAGATTTTTTTTCCCTTTCCTGTGGCTTGTGGACTTGCCTTCTTGGAACTGATGACTCATTGTTTTGAGCACTTTGTACTACAAGGTGGTGGGACTGTTCACCATTTATTTATTTACTTGGAGTCAGCAATAAGAATTTGCTGAGTTACCACATATGTGCTAGTATGATACTAGCCCTTTTGCACTGAGATTTTTTCTTTTCTTTTGTTTCAGTATTTATATTATTTTTTATGTGCTAGTATGATACTAGCCCTCATGCACATGGACTTTTTTTGATTTATATATTTTTATTTGGTAATATTTTTTTTGTACCCACACTGTATTTGTCACTCATTTTATAGCTTTTTTACGTTTTAGGCTATTTTGTTTCTTCAGTTTATTTGTACTTAGTGCTCATGAGACTGTGCTATTACATTTCATTATACTTTTATATTTTGTATATTTTTTCATTTTGCCTTTTTGGAACTGATGACTCATTACTTGAGCACTTTGTACTACTAGGTGGTGGAACTGTTCACCATTGATTTATTTATTTACTTGAAGTCACCAATAAGTATTTGATTATATGCAATATATTATTTGCAACAATGACTATTCATAACAAAACATATTAATTCATAATTAATTTGAGGTTATGTGTTTTAAAACACATTATTAAATTGTATTCATAATTTAAAGGAGATGTATGGCCAAACCTTTTTTTTTGCAATACTTCCCTTTTAGGTTACAGGAACACATTTTACTAATGTTCTCCTGTTACCTATAGTCATCTGATAGCAGGCTACTGCACAAAAGCATACCACATTTAAGAAGGATCCCAAAAATATTGTCAGGATCCACCCAGCTACATGATTGATAGTTGGCTCCACCTATCTGTGCGTAGCTGAAGGCTGGAGCCAGCTGCACCCAGCCCCTCCCAGCCCCTCCCAGCCCCTCCCAGCCCCTCCCAGCCTGCCACTGTAGTGAGTACTGGAGGAGAAGACTGGTAGTCATTGTCTTTTGCTGCAAGCAGCCTGAGAGCCAATTGATCAGCAGTCATGTGATCTGTCAGCTCTTGTTCTTAGAGCCAATCATTGGACAGCTGCAGAGTCACATGGATTCTGCAACATGAAGGTATTTTTTGTTTTTATTAACCCCATAATTCTCCTGTAATGAAATAGTTAAATCACTTAATGAAATGTAATAATACTTCATCTAAAAATATACTACCAATAAATGGTCAAATTTTAGCTGTACCGTTTAAAGCTATAATGTTTAAAACTTAGTGCATATATGACACAGGATTTACAGAGCACTGTGGGTTTTCTAACAAGATTTGTGACAGGCTCTGTTTCCCTGTAGGCTGTCTCCTGGGTGATTAAAGCTTGGGATGGTGCCATCAGAACAGGAAGACACAGTAGGTGAGAGGAAATCGCTCCAAAATAGCAGAAAATCCTTTCTTTGACAATTGCACCAGAATAGGGACCCAGGTCAAACAGAGAGGGAGAATCGAAACGAAAATACCTTCAATACTCCTTACACTAGTCAAAACTTTTTTTCATTTTGCATAATTTGAATAATTAAAATTCTTGTCAGGAATTTACAGAGGACAATTGCATTTTTACAATAAAATCATAGAAGTAGTAACACTAGCTGCATTTAAAAAAAATATTCTTGTAGGAGCCACAGGAATGCTGTTCAGGTCTTCTCCAAAAGCTTTGCCCCACAGGTGGCACACAGGCTTGCTCACACATTTATCTAATGACCAGTCTTGGGGTGTTGCTTTTTTTTTTGTTTTTATAGAACTTGGATAGGGTTGAGGGAATTAAGTGGGATATTTCAAAACAGGAACTATATACAGCTTGAGGATTAGGTGTTTTTTTCTGGAAAAGCTGCAAAAAAGTCAGTGCTTGGAACAACCAAAAGACTGCCACCTAAGGAACATCCTCCAATTTTATGTCCATCGCTTTCATTCTCATTGGAAATTTGAGAAATTTCCAAATCTCACAAATTTAAATCCCCTCACACCCCTCTAGCCCCTCTTCTTAGAAATAAGGAATTTACCCTGGGCTTCAATCTCAGAACTTTCGACTGGTGGTCTAATAAGGGCTTTCTACGCATAGTGGATTTATGTGATCACAGGGGAATTTTGATAAAGAGGGTTTAATAGAGAAACATCAACTGCCAGATTCGGAATTCTTTCAATATGCTCAGATAACAAATTTTTTGAATAACTTGTCTCGCAATTCCGATATAGTAACCATGTCCCCCTATGGAAAATCTATGTAAAAAGTTCAATAAAATTCGAGGAAATATTTAGGAGATCTATACTATGGTGACTAATACTTATGTTAAACAGAGTTATATAGAAAAATGGGAGCTGGACCTTCAGGAAACTATTGAGCTGAACGAGTGACACTCCATAGCCCAGGAGGGTTTGAGGTCTCACATTAATGCTTCTATTATTAAAGCGAATTACAAAGTATTTATTGAGATGGTACATGGTACCAACAAGGCTGGCTACATATGTCCAGGGAGCGTCTCCTTCGTGTTTTTGTGGCTGCGGTCACAAAGGGACAGCATACCATATATGGTGGTAGTGTACTAAGGTGAGTGTCACATCTACCCCAACGCAGGTGTCCAACAATATAGCTGGCTACTGTGTTCTTCACCTATAGCAGCCCCGTTTCCCATAAGGAAAGCAAGCCTACAAGTACTCGGTTGCTCCCGGGACTTATACACAATGCTATAGTGCCTGGCCACCACGCCAGTGCAGGCACGAACTAAGCAAAGCAAACAGGTACTTGTGGTAAGCAGACAGGTAGCGTGGTACTATGACAGTACAGGAAATAGTCCAAAATCTGGTCCAAGATCATACACAGGGAAATCCAATCTAGCAGAGCAGGGCAGCAAGACAGAGAGCTTGATCAGGAACAACACACGTATCACTCTCTATCACAAGCATTCAAGTGAGGGTTTTGCTGGCTTATAACAGGTTTGAGTTTCCACCCAGAGACTGACCACATCAATTAGCCTGCAGGACAAAGACAGGGAGAATGCCATAGCCAAAACCCGGATGCTGGAATGAGGAGCAGACGCTCCTGACATTACGCCCCCCCCCCTGAGAAGGGGCCCCTGGACCCTTAAAGATGAGACCATCAGACTGGGCAGGAGTCTGTGGATCCGCAAGGTCAGGTTGGGTAGCAGGTGACGTGTTACAGGAGTTAAGCCAGATAGCTGAAACACAAGCAGAATGCAGAGAGCCCTGAAAAAAGGTTGATCAATTTACTAGATGGATTGCGGCCCTTTATGATAAACCTTTAGCACACATAAAATATGCGGGGTACAAATCTGACTCCTTCAACTTAGAAAGAGGTACTCGTCAGGGATGCCTACTTTCCCCTCTTCTATTTACTCTTTTGATAGAACCGCTTGCTCAATTCATCAGAACAGACCCAACTATAACCGGTATAGAATTAGGAGGCTACCAACATAAGTTGTGCTTGTTTGCTGATGACGTATTAATATTTCTATCCTCTCCACAAGTCTCGGGCCCTAATCTCCTGCCCATTCTCAACAGGTTTTCTACCTTCTCAGGCCTCATAATAAATCCTAAGAAATGTTTGGTATTAAATATCTCTCTTTCACATATGGAATTGGAGTCAACAAAAATTGCACTCCCTTTCACCTGGGCTGATAAATTTATTCCATATATAGGGATATACCTTACAGCCTCTACTTCAGATCTCTTTTCAGCTAATTATACACCAATGTTGAGCAAACCTGTTGAAGCAATGGTCACACCTTGGCTGGGAAGAATCAATGTGATAAAAATGACGATTTTACCCAAATTATTGTATTTGTTTAGAGTCCTCTCCAAACCACGCGTTCCATTACCAACATTATATCTCCCTAAAATTAATAGAGGTCTAGGCTTCCCCAACTTACTATAAAGCGGCGCATATCGCTAGTCTTTCTAAATATCATGCAACAAATGAAATCCCAATTTGGGTATCAATTGAAGCAGCTGATTGTGATCCTTTATTGATTTCAAATCTACTCTGACTTCAACCCAAAGACCGTCGTGTTATATCCAACCCCATCACCAAACACTTTATTACCTTATGGGATAGGCTTAAATTTAAACATTGTTTACAATCTCCACACAATCCTCTCCTCTCTTTCCTTAAAAACCCTGCCTTTTATCATCATTCAAAACCTGGAGATCTTTAGATGTCATAAAATTACACAATTTTGTCACTTCCTCCTCTTTTATTCCATTCCCAACTCTCTGCGAGATCTACAATATACCGCTATCAGAATTGTTTCGGTACCTCCAAATTAAAAATTTCTTCACACCTAATACTAACATAGGCACTCCTTTGACCCAATTTTTGATTTTTGAAAAAATATGTAAAGATGATTCCCATACGAGAGGTTTGATCTCTCTCTTATATTCCCAACTTCTAATACACCCAAACACAGATAAACCATCTTATGCCCAAAAATGGGAGGAGGATATTGGATACTCTCTTACCACGGCAGACTAGTCTAAGATCTGGCAGATGACTAAATCATCTTCCCCTAACATTATAGCATTGGAGGCCAATTATAAAGTACTGACCCGATGGTACCTTGTTCCATCCAGAGTGGCTAAATTTGTTGTTACCTGTTCTGCTCTATGTTTTCGTGGCTGTTTGGAGTTGGGTGATCATTTACATATTTGGTGGACTTGTCCAAAAGTTCGGATCTTCTGGGAGGAAATCTTTGATTTAGCCTCCAAAATGTTTGAGATAAAAATACCTCCTGACCTAACTATTGCTTTACTCAAATTGAGGCCAGATTGCTTGACACACACTCAATTCAAACTTTTCGTCCAGCTCCTTACGGCTGCGAAGCAATCAATTGCAAAAGCATGGAAATCTCCTTCTTTGGTGGTAGCCGAGACAAAGAATAGGATGCATAACTCAATGATTCATGCTAAAATGTCAGCTATAGAAAGGGACCTGATCCCCAAGTTCGGAAATTTATGGCACCCATGGATACAATTCCATTTACCATCGAATTTCGATGATAAGGTTCTCCTGCCATGGTAGATGATGTATGAATGGACTTGTTATGCTTCGTGACGGCGTTTGGATCGACCTGATGGACTCCCCTCCCCTTTCTTCTCTTCTCTTTTCTGCTCCTTTCTTCTCTTCTTTTATGGATTTCTATCCTCCCATCTCTTCTTATTATTATATTGAAGCTCCAGATCCCTCAAACTAAGACTTTCTTCCTAAGCTTACTTATCCTATTTTCAGCTGACTTGAATAACTATTTTAGTATTAGCCTAGATTCTTATACAACTTTTACCAACGTTCATATTACATTTTTGGTTACATATTATATGTTTAGAAAGTCTATTAACCTAATAGTGACGAGCTTCATTTCTCTTTGTCAATCATTATGTTTTCTGAAAATATCTGTAATGTCCTTAATGAACCAAATAAAAACCATTTGACAAGGAAAAAAAAAAAAAATTAAGAAAAAAAGGTCTAAAGCCCCACCTGAATGAGGCAGTCTATCCAAAGGATGGATTGAACTTCTTAGACAGGTTTGAATGGATGTAGTAGAAGTAGGGTGCGGCCAGGTTACAGAAAGTCCCGGATAAGAAGAAGCAGGAGACTCAATGGGCATGGGCTGGACTGGCATAATTGGTGCAGAAGCCGACTGAATCGCATCACCAGGTGTAGCGACTGACTGAATTGCTTTGCCAGGTGTAGCAAATGACTGAACCGTATTGACAGGTGTAGCAACTGACTGAATTGCATCGCCAGGTGTAGCGACAGTGGAACTTGCGGACAAGTTAGCCTGGCTGTGAGTCCAAGGGAGTTTAATGACAGGCAAAGGTAGGGGTAATCCAGGAGGCTTGACTTCTGAGGACTTAGAGGAAGTTTCCAAACAGGGCTCAAGGCTGCGAGACAGTGCGTTTGGCTTCTAGGAGGAAAAGATTCAGGCTGTGGCAGGAGAGGTGGCTTGTAGAGAATTCAATAGACTTGTCAGCGTCTTTTGCTATAACAGAGTCATATAAAGGCAAATGGTTATGCAAACTGTAGACACACTTGGAAACATTATCATGATCATCATTTGAAACGGACTGTAATAAAGGCACATGACTGGTACTGTTCACACAAGAGTTATAAATGGGCAACTGATCAGCAGTTTTAATGCAGTTCTGGGACCAGGACCTAATCTCCTCTGTAGCTCAGTCTATGTGCAGGTTATGAAGTTTAAGCCAGGGATACCCTAAGATAAGGGGATAAGCAGGAGATGAGATTAAGTAGAAGCTGATTGTTTCCCTATGAAATTCCCTAATTGTCAGGGTTATAGTTACAGTGCACAAGGTGATCAGGCGCATGGACAAGGGAGAGTTATCAACAGCTAAGACTGAAAAGGGTCTGTGCACCTTAGTCACAGGTATCTGCAGACAGTGTGCTAGGTCCCTATCAATGAAGTTGCTAGCAGCACCAGAATCTATGAAAGCTGAGAGGTGATAAGAAAACTCGGCAGAGCTAAGTTGTGCAGGAACAAATAGTTTATCTCTGAGGGAAACTGACACAGTATAGTCTATAGAAGCAGACCCCACCCGCACTAGACTCTTGGCCTTTCCCAGGTTATTAGGGCAGCTGGCGACAAAGTAGCCGTAGTTGCCACAGAATAAGCAGAGTCCCTGAGATCTTCTTCTAGCCTTTTCGCCAGAGGATAAATGGGGAGCGCCAATTTGCATGGGCTCATCCTCCAGGAGAGTTTGAGAGGGCTCAGGAAGGGTTGATGAAGAAGAAGAAGTAGGCGGTGTACTGGGGGGCAAAGAAACAAACCTCTCTGTACTCCTTTCCTGTAAACGCCTATTCGGATGGCTACTTGCATGGCTTCATTCAATGATTTTGGTTCAGGGTAGTGTACTCAGGAGGCTTTTTAAAATATAGCATACAATTATTTTTAATGTTGGAAAACATATGGGGGTCACCAGAAAAATGATCAGGCGGGTTAACTTTTGGGCTCTGGCTCCTGCGTTACTGCTGGAGGTGCGTCTACACGCACAGACAGTTTCTTATCTTGGCATGTCAGTTTGCAAATTTCCTCAGCAAATACATGAGCCTGTGTAGAGTACATCTTAACAGAAATTTGTTTTTTTGTTAATGGCCTGTGATAATGTCACGTCTACCTCAACGCAGGTGGTCACACACAATGCTATAGTGCCTGGCCACCACACCAGTGCAGGCGCGAACTAAGCAAAGCAAACAGGTACTTGCGGTAAGCAGATAGGTAGTGTGGTTCTATTACAGTCCAGGTAAAAGGCAGGCTGAGTTCAGGGAATAGTCCAAAATCCGGTCCAAGATCATAAACAGAGAAATCCAATCTAGCAGAGCAGGGCAGACAGACAGGGAGCTTGATCAAGAACAACACAACTATCACTCTCTATCACAAGCATTCAAGTGAGGGTTTAGCTGGCTTATAACAGGTTTTAGTTTACACCCAGAGACTGACCACATCAATCAGCCTGCAGGTGGACAAAGACAGGGAGAATGCCATAGCTAAAACCCAGATTCTGGAATGAGGAACAGGAGCGCTAGACGCTCCTGACAGTGAGGTGTTTTTGAATTAGGGTGTACAATTTCATTTACACTCTCACCAAAGTTAATCTCGCAAAATCCCAGAGACAAGCTCTGCTGGGCTGTAAGGTGGAGTCAGCTTCAAGACCTCAAAGACGTCTCGTAGCCTTTATATTCATATCAGTAAAAATTACTATCGTGAAATTTTGGAGGTCGGCTGTTTTGCCATTCGAACAGCTCAAGCTTTCCTGGATTATGATTAATGAGTACATTTCAGCGAGCTTGAATGATAAAATTAAGGTGTTTGTGAAAGTGTGGGACTCATGGATCAAGTACCTGAGTACCTGGATCAAGTACCCAAGATCTATACCCGATTAACCACTTCATGCAAAATGATGTACCCATACGTCGGTAGTTTGAAGCTAAATACCGGGGTTATGGCAGCAGCTAGCTGCCATAACCCCGGTATTTTTGGGAACCCTGTGCGTTTCTCTTTAGGATAAAAGTGGTCTCCACGGCAGATTGGCCGCGAGATCACTTTTATCGGTGGTGGGAGAGGTGCCCACCCGCTTCTCCGCCGCTTACCGGACCCGGTGACATTTTTTTTTTATTGCATTTTAGTGTAAATATGAGATCTGAGGTCTTTTTGACCCCAGATCTCATATTTAAGAAGTTTTGTCATGCTTTTTTTCTATTAAGAGGGATGTTTACATTCCTTGAAATAGGAATAAAAGTGAACCAAAATTATCACCATTCCACGAGCGGGTGCAATTTTAAAGCGTGACATGTTGGGTATCAATTTACTCAGCGTAACATTATCTTACACAATATAAAAAAATTTGGGCTAACTTTACTGTTGTCTTATTTTTTAATTCAAGGAAGTGTATTGTTTCAAAAAAAAAGTGCGCTTATAAGATCGCTGCGCAAATACGGTGTGACAGAAAGTATTGCAACGACCGCCATTTTATTCTCTAGGGTGTTAGAAGAAAAAGAATATATATATATATATATATATATATATATATATATATATATATAATGTTTGGGGGTTCTAAGTAATTTTCTAGCAAAAAAAAATGATTTTAACTGGTAAACAACAAGTGTCAAAAAAGGCTCGGGGCGGAAGTGGTTAAGGTGGATTCAGGACTGTGAGCTTCGGAATGCGAGGTCTTCTCTTATTTTCTCCCTCTTAACTCCCCCCCTTTTCCTTTTCCCTTCTCTGTCTTTGTTACTACATCTTCTAGGTCTTTTTGCTCATTCCTTTAAAATTTAGAGAAGATACTGCTATCTCAGGGTGAAGGCTCGTTTCTGTGTGACGAGTGGTGCGGCTTCCCTCTCCTGGAGGTATAGGCCCCCTTCTACTAATGCATACAGTTTATATCAGGTGTATCTCCAAGCTTTTGTGGCCTACGTACTGACCTTAAGTTCGGAAGTGTCATAAGTTTTTGCTTTGTCTTCTAAGTGTTTCAGGGCTATGAACCTTAGTGTACAGCAGGCCTGAAGTGTTCCATGTTAATCTACCACTTAGGGCAGTTTCACAGTGGGGCAGTGAGAGCGCCGGCGGTAAAGCGCTGATAGTTTTAGTGGCGCTTTAACGACGTTTTAGAGGCACTTTTCGGCTGCTAGTGGGGTGATTTTAACCCCAACTAGCAGCCGAAGAAGGGGTTAATACCGCCTGGTGCCCATCCATTTCAATGGGCAGGGGCGTTTTAAGAGCGGTGTATACACCGCTTCTAAAACGCCCCACAGATGCTGCTTGCAGGACTTTTTTTAACGTCCCGCTATCGCACCGCTCCAGTGTAAAAGCATTCGGAGTGACAGGAGAGGCACTTTACAGACGCTTTTCAGGAACTATTTTTAGTGCTGAAACACCTGTAAAGCGCCTCAGTGTGAAAGTGGCCTTATTACTGTATTAGCATAACTTTGATATACTCTTTTATGAAAATACTTCAATAAAAACATTGAAACAGAAACAAACAGAGGACTTTAGCTTTGAGGTAGTAGTAGTAGTTAACTGCAACTCCTTTCTTAGAGCCATGAGTCCCTTTTTACAGAGGATTAGATGGACCAAGCTCTTCGGGAAACACCAGCCTGTGTCCCCTTTAAACAAACCCACAGCTGGCTTTCTGAACCAGAGGGGTGACAGCAGCCCAAATGTCTCCAAGATTTCTAAGAACTGTCTTTAGTCACACAAAGCTGAGGCCTCACAGACAGCAGGCATGTGGCAGCATTGCCCTGAATGGCAGCAAGTCCTCCAGGTTGGGCCAATTCTCTACAGGAAAAGACCTAAAGCCCAGTGTGCTCTCAGAATATATACAGTTTCCCAGCATGCCTTCAGGGCTCAGCTCCCTGAAATAGGCCAGCGCTGTATCAATATTCATGCAGCCATCTGCATACCTCCACATCTATGGTCCAGAAACTTCTTAACCTCCCTGGAGACAGAGGGAGCTTTCAGGCTGGCACCAGCTGAGCATACTAAGAAGACCTAAGTAGTCAATTACAGCTGCACTGCTTACAGTGAGCAAACTTAGATGATACTTGGATGTGGTTTGCACATTCTATGGGGCCAAAATCGCACTAGAATCACACCAAAGTTCTACAGGAACCTTTTCCAAAATCACACTGTGCTGAGTTGCATTGATGTGAATGAGTTATTGAGCACCATTGAAACATTTTATGCGAATTCCATTGTCATGCAATTCTGTGCAACATAGGTTGCATTTGAAATCGCACTAGTGTGAACAGAGCCTACACTTGTATCTTTAATTGAGACTGAGACATTTAAACAGCAAAAGTAAAATAGCAGTGAAAGGAAATTTCCCCAAAGTGAAAGAAAATTGATTCTTTGACACCAGAACCGGTGTCCATATTACCTCTTATTTCTGTGACAACTGTAACATTTTGGATTTCTCATCACTTTTAGGCCTGTTACAGTGGTCACCATGATAAATCTCATGAACCTCACCTATGGAGAAAAATGTTTGCAAAAAAAAAAAAAAAGACAGAATTTCTGACTCGTCCAAAGTAACCAAATCAAAAAAAAAGTATCTAGCTATAGACGACAGTGAGAAAAATTGCCTGGAGATACACTTTAATTCCTCTACAAAGTTCAACGAACAATACACTTTCAAGCAGAGTCCAAGCAATGTTCAGAGGATTTAATGAGAATTGTTATTACATTGTATTTATTCAAAGGGGCAACATTTGCATATGTTAGTCAGTTAAAAACAGTCTAATGCCCCGTACACACAGTCGGACATTGATCGGACATTCCGACAACAAAATCCTAGGATTTTTTCCGACGGATGTTGGCTCAAACTTGTCTTGCATACACACGGTCACACAAAGTTGTCGGAAAATCCGATCGTTCTGAATGCGGTGACGTAAAACACGTACGTCGGGACTATAAATGGGGCAGTAGCCAACAGCTTTCCTCTCTTAATTTATTTTGAGCATGCGTGGCACTTTGTGCGTCGGATTTGTGTACACACGATCGGAAATTCCGACAACGGATTTTGTTGTCGGAAAATTTTATAGCCTGCTCTCAAACTTTGTGTGTCGGAAAATCCGATGGAAAATGTGTGATGGAGCCTACACACGATCGGAATTTCCGACAACAAGGTCCTATCACACATTTTCCATCGGAGTGTGAGCCAACATCCATCAGAAAAAATTCATGGATTTTGTTGTCGGAATGTCCGATCAATGTCCGACCGTGTGTGCGGGGCATAACAGTGTTTGGTGCATTCACTGTGTGCTGTTTTTACTAAGGGATGTGCTGGTGTTCTGTCAGAATAGCGAACCCGCCAGATTGGGTAGCGAAAGTGACCTTCCGTCAGCTACGCATGCGTCCACTGCTTCTAGGTTTGCTAATCTGACAGAACACCTGCAGTCAGAAGGCGCCAGCAGACATCTTACTGCACCCAACTACGTCTTGAACTTTAGAGTAATTTTAGCAATAAAGTGAGCATATATAAATAAATATAGTATATTGACATCTGTGATGCTGTTTTGATGTTACATTTTAAAAGAAGCTGGACGCCAGCAGGAGGAAGCTGGCGGAGGCCATGTTGGTACACCCCGCACTGCTCAGCACTAAACCTTTAGGCTTTCAAAATGAAACATTCAAACAGCTGGGTGTAGTAAGATGTCCGCTGCCGCCTTCTGACTGCAGATGTTCTGTCAGATTAGCAAACCTGGTATATCGGTAGAACGCATGCGCAGCTGATGGAACATCACTTCTGTTACCTAATCTGACGGGTTTGCTACTCTGACAGAACACCGTTTTTTATCGCCTGCAAACAAAAACCAGCACATCCCTGCTGACAGGACAGAGCTCTGTATTGTTTATATTGTCTTTTGCGATCAGTGGGTGCCAGTGGTCAATCATTGGCTGGGACCCGCTGATCAGCTTGTGCTGTGACTAATTACAGCACAGCCTGGCGCGGCAGCCCCCTACCCGAAAGTGCTGGATCATGTACTAGATATGTGATCCAATGCGGGAGAGCCGCTCTGTGGCGGTACTCCCGCGTGAGGCGGTCGGCAAACTTATTGCTCAATTGATGGGCCCATAGCTGAAACATAAAAATTGCTCTGGGTTTACAGGTACAGGAGTTGAACTGGTTAATGTAGATAAATGCAGAGCATTGTATATCTAAGCAAATAGCTATATCTTTGTTGGGGTCTAGTAAACCTCAAGTCCTGCTGTATTTGTCACATACGTCTCATATTTACCTCCCCACAAGCATTTCCCCTTGGTTACTTTCCAAATACTATACTTGTTAAGTTATATACGTTACGTACGTACTCAGCCCCCATACAATGCACTAACGTTCCCACAAGACACATCCTGTTACAGGTTAAAGTTTCATTTTCAGTGTACCATTGCTTAAATCAATTTATTGTAATCTCACAAGAGACATAAGAGACACAATTCAGAACATTTTACTTTTTTCTTCACAAAAACATCTTTGAGTTACAATGTGGAAATGGCATCTTCCTCTTTCTGCTGCTTAAAATAGCATTGTAATATGCTGTCTCCTGATTCCATAGGAGATCTGTGGTAAAGAAAAAAGTACCCAGCTATACTTATTTCTATCAGACCTTCATTGGTGTTTTAAGATATTAGATTAGTCGGAGATTATAAAGCTAAAAACAGAGCAAGTGAATGTTTTCTGCAACTTGAGCAAAGCACGGTGCAAAGTTACCACGGCATTACCTTATAAACTATTGTATGTTATAGAACAGTGATGGCGAACCTTGGCACCCCAGATGTTTTGGAACTACATTTCCTATGATGCTCAACTACACTGTAGAGTGAACGAGCATCATGGGAAATGTAGTTCCAAAACATCTGGGGTGTCAAGGTTTGCCATCACTGTTATAGAATGAGCTCCATATTAGGCCATATGATTGCCATAGTTTCTGACCTCAAATAGTGTCATACATCATAACATTGGGCATCCCCTTGTTTTGTTCTCTTTTGGACTCTCTGGCTATCTGTGTAATGACTGAGCTGATTGTTCAGATATATTAGAAGCATTTTTGTATTGTTCTGGCTAGCATCTGTCATAGCTAAAGCATGTAGATTCCTTAAAGAGGAACATCATTTTTTTGTTAAGTCAGCAGCTACAAAAGATGCTAGCTTTTAAAAATCAGGTACTTTCCAGTGCCTGGGGTCCAGCGCTGTCTTCCCACAACCAGTTCTTCTTACTACCGCGGGTCCCTGGTGCTTCCATCTTGGATATAGGAGCTGGCTGTGCCTTCCTGATGAACCACAGCCAGAACCCCACTGTGCATGCACGAGCTTATGCAGTGCTTAATGAATAGTCCTGCAGATTCCTGGGACATGTGATGTGTCCCAGAAGCATATGCGTGTGCACAGGGTGTGCCGGATGTGCCTGGGTACACCCTAATCCCCCCATGTACATTAGCATTAGCATTCTGTGTGCCAGCAGGAAGATGGGAAAGATCTCCCTCTTACCAGCTCTGCCATGAGAGAAGTGTTTACGCAATTCTCTTCACCGTATCGGCAGGGAGATCAATGTGCTGGGGTCATATATATGTAGACACACACACAGGTGTGTTGAGCTTTAGGGTGCACACCCTAATGCAATAGGCTGCGCACACCTATGCCCAGAAAGCTGCAAGAGAGTAGAGGGTGGGGAAAGGGATGTCATCCCCTCTTAAGCCCTGTACACATGGAGCCAAATGTTGGGCGCATCGGCCGGTTCAATAGAAACCGGCCGACATTTAGCCCATGTCTACTGAAGCCGGTCCAACAGAAGCTCTGTCGAAGGGGCATGACTGAAAAAAGGTCTTCTGACTGGCTCCCTGCCAGCACTCTCAGCCGATGCCTGAAGGTGTTGACTGGAGTGTTCCGGTGGAGAGGCGTCCCCCTGTCAGAACACAATAAAGCAGCAGGGGAGATCACTGTACTAACATCAGATTGTTAGTACAGCAGCTCCAACCTGAGCTGTCAGGTTTTTTTTCCGTTCAGCCCACTGGGTTGAACGAAAAAACCTAGAAGTGTGTACTAGGCTTTGTGCTAGGATGGCGGAAGTGGGAGCAGGTACTCCTCCCTCTCCCCCCCCCAAAAAAAAACCTGTAGCTCAATTATAGACAGGCGGGAGAGAGAAAAGCACTTCACTTTTTGAGTGAAATTATGCTTAACCCCTTTATGCCGACCGTTCGCAAATTTTTGTTCATGGCTTGAAGGGGTTATACCGGGGTGATGCCTGCAGCTGCCAGCTGTTGGCTTTTTAGTGATAACAACCACTCAGCTGTTATCCTAAAGAAGCGGGGGGGGGGGTACGCCACTTTCCGCCACTCTTCCTGGGCCTCCCGTCCCACCGGGAGACCCATTGTAAACCGTTGTGAAGTCACTTCCGGGAATTTACTTCGGAAACCCGATCAGAGCTGAATCTAGCTTTGTTCAGGTCTCAGCCTAGCAGGCGGACACGTGTCCACCGGCTAGGCTGAGACCTGAAAAAAAAACAGATTCAGCTCTGATCAGGTTTCCGATGTAAATTCCCGGAAATGACTTCACAACGGTTTACTTGGCTGCCAATGACACCGATTTTTTTAAAAAAGGACTGTATACAGAATCGCCGATTTAAGTGCAAAGGAGGGATTTGGGGTCTTTTAGACCCCTGATCCCTCCATAAAGAGTACCCATCACCGTCTATAACTGTCACAAGGGATGTTTACATTCCTTGTGACAGCAATAAAAGTGATTATTTTTTTAAATGGACATTGTGAAAAAAAAAAATCTATAAAATAAATAATAAAAAAAAATTAAATTTAAAGCACCCCCATCCCCGTGTGCTCGTGCAGCAAAGAAAACACATACGAAAGTCGCGCCCGCAAACGTACATGGTGTTCAAATCACACATGTGAGGTATCGCAGCGATCGTCAGAGTGAGAACAATAATTAGCAAAAGACCTCCTCTGTAACTCTAACCTGGTAACCGTTAAATTCTTTAAAGCGTCGCCTATAGAGATTTTTAGGTACTGCAGTTTGTAGCCATTCCACGAGTGTGCGCAATTTCAAAGCATGACATGTTAGGTATTTATTTACTCAGCGTAATATCATCTTTCACATTATACAAACAAATTGGGGTAACTTTACTGTTCCATTTTTTTTTTTAAGTTCATGAAAGTGTCTTTTTTTCTCAAAAATTGCGCTTGAAAGACCGATGCGCAAATACCGTGTGACATAAAATATTGCAATGATCGCCATTTTATTCTCTATTGTCTTTGCTAAAAAAATATATATATATATTTATAATGTTTGGGGGTTCTAAGTAATTTTCTAGCAAAAATACGGACTTGTAAGCAACAAATGTCAGAAGTAGGCTTAGGCATGAAAGGGTTAATAATAGCATGCAATGCCAAGCTGCAGGTTCTAAAGCTAGCAAAATACATCTTGTAATAAAAGAGGCATAGACTCCAGAGAGAGACACATTATTTTGCCCATGTACAAATCATTAATAAGACATCATCTGGAATATGCAGTTCAGTTTTGGGCACCAATTCACAGAAAGGATATCAGGGGAACTGGCGTAAGTGCAGAGAAGGGCAGCCAAACTGATAAGAGGCATGGAGAAGCTCAGCTATGAGGAAAGATTAGAGGAATTGAATGTATTCTTTAGAGAAGAGGAGACTGAGATTATCATGTATAAATACATAAGTGGCCCATTAAAGTGGTAGAAAGTTATTCACCTTAAAGCAGAACTTCACCCAAAAGGGGAAGTTCTGTTTCTTTGTATCCAACCCCCCCCCCCCCCCTCTGCACAGCTCTATAGATTGTTTTTAAAAAGAGTCGGTTGCATTCCTAAATGCATGCAATATAACTGAATTTTAATATGTATAGGTAATTACACCAGTGATTTTACAAATCCATTAGTGCTCTGTGAATCCTTGATCTGACCCAATGAACGGAAGAAAAATCTCCCTTACAGAAGACCCATATGCCCATGGTCAAAGATTCCTTACTTTTCCGAGGGTGGGCTTTGGAATGACAGATGAAGCCTGATTTTAAAGTGGAAGTTTAGACAGAAAATTAGGTCTGGCTAGATCTCTTCAGGCTGGCCCCTTTTGCAGGTATAGCTATGTAAAACATTAAAAATAGGTGTCTATGCTGTTTTAAATCCAATAATACATAGTTTCACCCTGATCTGCACATGCTCAGCTGCTCTCCATTTTTAGGCACTGTACCAAACTTGTAGAGGACGATCAGCTGACAACCTTAAGATTTGCTGTTCAGGGGCTCTGGGCTTTAGCAAAATGGCAGCCTCCAACCTTCCGCTCACTGTGAGCTGTGGTTGCCGGCCAATCAGGAAGCAAAGACCCGGGAGAGCAGACGGTCCCATGCACATTGATGATTCATGATCGGCTCAGGTAAGTATTAGGGGGGCTATAGGGGGGGAGCTGCATACTAAAGGTTTATTATCTTCATGCATAGAATGCATGAAGGTAACAATCCTTCAGGCTTTAGAACCACTTTAACCACTTCAGCCCCGGAAGGATTTACCAAATTCCTGACCGGGCCATTTTTGCGATACGGCACTGTGTTGCTTTAACTGACAATTGCGAGAGCTTGCCACACTGTACCCAAACAAAATTGATGTCCTTTTTCTCCCACAAATAGAGCTTTCTTTTGGTGGTATTTGATCACCTCTGCGGTTTTTATTTTTTGCACTATAAACAAAAAAATAGCTACAATTTTGAAAAAAAAAAACAATATTTTTTATTTTCTGCTATAAAACATACCCAATAAAATTTTTTTTAAAAATCGAATTTCTTCATCAGTTTAGGCCAATTTGAATTCTGCTACATATTTTTGGTAAAAATAAAACCCAATAAGTGTATATTGATTGGTTTGCGCAAAAGTTATAGCGTCTACAAAATAAGGAATAGATTTATGGCATTTTTATTTTTATTGTTTTTTACTAGTAATGGCGGTGATTAGTGATTTTTAGCAGGTCTGCGACATTGCGGTGGACAGATCAGACACCTAACAGTACGTCGATCTGCCTTATTAACTTTGGCAGATCCCCATTCTGTCACTGCGAGGAACGAGTCCGCTAAACCCAATGATTGGCACGCATCCACAGATCGCCGTGTAAGAGACCCAACGTACACGTATGGTAATTTGCGCAGCCAAGCAGAAATATAACTGTGACGACTGGTCGGCAAGCGGTTAATGTGGAATGTATGTTTCTTGCTAAAGAACATTTTTTATCAAGTTGTTATGGGTAAAGTTCCACTTTAAGGGTGGTCATACACACAGTAGATCAGCCTGATGAACAGATTACCCTTTCCACATAAGCAAAGTGGATGGAGGAATCTTCCCTGCTGTGCTATTGTTTTATCTGATTAGTCAGATTACACGGATCAGTGCGGCAGCCAAATGGCTATCAATGGAAAATTTTCCAACAAGCCAGTTCAAGAGAAGTCAATCATTAGTTTATCTTCTCTGGGATGGGAATGGCCATAAATGGATTGAAATGCAGCCTTCCAATCCATGGCCAGCTTAAATTAGATCGTGAGGGGTGGAAATCAATCAGATGTTAAGCAAATTTCTTCAACATGTCCTTTGGAGGAGAGTAAGCAGAAGGATGTCTACTGCTGCCTTTTCACTGTCCACATGGCAGGCTGGGGTCAAGAGCAGACACATGTATATTTCTTAAAGTTTATCTATCCCAAATGCAAAAATTAAACATATTGCAGCTTAACATTCCCTAAATATGGTGGCCGCTGGGACCTTGAAGAAGGGGACATACCCTGAAAGCTTTTCCTAAAAAATCGTATGATAGTGCAAAAAAAAAAAAAAAATCACGGACAGTAAGGCCCCTTTCACACTGGGGCGGTGGGGGCGTCGGCGGTACAACAGCGCTATTTTTAGCGCTGCTGTACCGTCGTTCTTGCAGCTGTATTTGGCCGCTAGCGGTGCGGTTTTAACCCCCATTGGAGGCCGAAAAAGGGTTAAAATCACTCGTACAGCGCGGTTATAGCCGCGGTATTGCCGCGGTATAACCGCGCTGTCCCATTGATTTCAATGGGCAGGGGCGGTTTAGGAGCGGTGAAAACACCGCTCCTTCACCGCTCCAAAGAAGCGGTTTGCAGGACTTTTTTCACCGTCCTGTCAGCGCACCGCTTCAGTGTGAAAGCCCTCGGGCTTTCACACTGAACAAACAGCGGAGGCTGTTTAGGGGCGGTTTGCAGGCGGTATTTTTAGAGCAATACCGCCTGCAAACCGCCCCAGTGTGAAAGGGGTCTAACCAATTGTTTCTGTCGCAAGTGCACTAATATGGCTACAATCACCTCAAACAAAGGTTGAGACAGAAACTGTTTAACACTAATGCCCCGTACACACGGTCGGACATTGATCGGACATTCCAACAACAAAATCCTAGGATTTTTTCCGACGGATGTTGGCTCAAACTTGTCTTGCATACACACGGTCACACAAAGTTGTCGGAAAATCCCATCGTTCCGAACGTGGTGACATAAAACAGGTACGTCGGAACTATATATATGGGCAATAGCCAATAGCTTTCGTCTCTTAATTTATTCTGAGCATGCGTGGCACTTTGGCCGTCAGATTTGTCTACACACGAACGGAATTTAAAGGATCGGATTTTGTTGTCTGAAAATTTTATAGCCTGCTCCCAAACTTTGTGTGTCGGAAATTCCAATGGAAAAAGTCCGATGGAGCCCACACACGGTTGGAATTTCCGACAACAAGCTCCGATCGCACATATTCCGTCGGAAAGTCCGACAGTGTGTACAGGGCATTACAGGGAAACTTACAATGGTCGAATTTTATTAATTTATGTAAGGATTTTTCTGTTGCTGTAATTGCTTAAAAAATGTTAACTAGAATTGGTCTTTAATTTGTTAGTCAAGTCCATCTACATTTGCTAGTGTGCTTGCATTTTTTTTTGGGGGGGGGGATATATTTTATTTATTTATTTAAAGCATTGTACATTGTAATGAATGTGTTGGCTCGCTTGCATGTGCCTTCTGAAATCTGTTGAAGTTCTTCCAGTGTGGAGAGAGATAGGTACCAATCTCCTTCCACATCCATTCTTTTTTAAGATTGTCCTTGTACTGCCCATGCTTAGGATCAAAGAGAATTGGATGAAGCTGAAAGTTGAATGAAGCTGAAAAGTTTTGCCTTGCAGTTATGATAGTTATGAAGCTGAAAGTTTTGCCTTGCAGCACGTTGTATTAATGTGCACTTGCATCCGCTCACACGCTTATGGGCGTTGTACTGAGCTGAAAAAAAGTAGTGCCTGCTGTACTTTTTTTCAGTGCAGCACAGGTGCATTGTAACGCAACATGCTGGTCTGAACAGCGTTTATAGGGAACCATTCTTATTTTAATGGTGTGCATTGGGAATGCACTTGCAAGCTCACTCTAGCGCATCTGGTGTGAACCAGCCTTAAAAATTAGAATTCAGCTATTACATTTAAGGATTAGTAAGCTGCAATATATCAAACCGTGGTGTCATCCACCTGAACATGTTGTGGATGGAGTTGTGTTGGTATTTTATGTTTTTTCCCTATACAAGGCATTTAGCTTTAAGTGTCCACGGCCCCAGGTGTAAACATAGTGTGTGAATATTGTGCAAACTTCCTGCTTAAATTGATGTAGAGCTGAATTCCAGGTATTACACCATTTAATCCTAATAATCTATATTATATACAGTGCCTTGAAAAGGTATTCATAGCTCTTGAAATTTTCCCAATTTAGTCATGATACAACCAAAAACGTAAATGTATTTTATTGGGATTTTATATGATAGACCAACACAAAGTGGCATATAATTGTGAAGTGGAAGGAAAATAGTTTTCATTTTTTTTACAAATAAATATGTGAAAAATGTGGCGTGCATTTGTATTCAGCCCCCCTGAGTCAATACTTTGTAGAATCACCTTTCACTGCAGCCAATTATAGCTGCGAGTCTTTTTGGATATGTCTCTACCAGTTTTGCACATCTAGAGGGTGACATTTTTGCCCATTCTTCTTTGCAAAATACCATCTGTAAACAGCAATTTTCAAGTCTTGAAAATTCTCAACAGATTCTCAACTGGATTTAGGTCTAGACTTTGACTGGGCCATTCTAACACATGAATATGCTTTAATCTAAACCATTCCATTGTAGCTCTGGCTATATGTTTAGGGTCATTGTCCTGCTGGAAGGTGAACATCCACCCCAGTCTGAAGTCTTTTGCAGACTCTAACAGGTTTTCTTCTAAGATTGCCCTGTATTCGGCTCCATCCATCTTCCGATCAACTCTGACCAGCTTCCCTGTGCCTGCAGAAGAAAAGCATCCCACAACATGATACTGCTACACCATTTTTCATGGGGGGGGGGGTTGTTCAGGGTGATGTGCAGTGTTAGTTTTCCGCCAGACGTAGCGTCTTGCTTTTAGGCCAAAAACGTTTAATTTTGGTCTCATCTGACCAGAGCACCTTCTTCCACATGTTTTCTGTGTCCCCCACATGGCTTCTCACGAACTGCAAACAGAACTTCTCATGGTTTTTTTTCAATAATGGCTTTCTTCTTGCCACCCTTCCATAAAGGCCAGATTTGTGGAGTGCATGACTAATCGTTGTCCTGTGGACAGATTCTCCCATCTGAGCTGTGGATTTCTGCAGCTCCCCCAGAGTTACCATTGGCCTTTTGTCTGCTTCTCTGATTAATACTCTCCTTGCCTGGCCTGTCAGTTTAGGTGGACAGCCATGTCTTGGTAGGTTTGTAGTTGTACAATACTCTTTCCATTTTCGGATGATGGATTGATCAGTGCTCCGTGAGATGTTCAAAGCTTGGGATATTTTTTATAACCTAACCCTGCTTCTCCACAACTTTATCAGTGACCTGTCTGGTGTGTTCTTTGGGCTTCATGATGCTGTTTGTTCACTAAGGTTCTCTAACAAACCTCTAAGGGCTCCACAGAACAGCTGTATTTATACTGAGATTAAATTACACACAGGTGGACTCTATTTACTAATTAGGTGACTTCTTAAGGCAATTGGTTCCACTAAATTTTAGTTAGAGGTATCAGAGTAAAGGGGGCTGAATACAAATGCACGCCACACTTTTCAGATATTAATTTGTAAAAAAATGTGAAAAACATTTATCATTTACCTTTCACTTCACAATTATGTGCCACTTTGTGTTGGTCTATCAAATAAAATCCCAAGAAAATACATGTACGTTTTTGGTTGTAACATGACAAAATGTGGAAAATTTCAAATGGTAGGAATACTTTTTCAAGGCACTGTACATCTTTCAAAAATACCTCAGTCTTTCCTATAATCCCTTACACTGAGACTGGGAGTAAGAGAAACATAAAATAATGATACAATTGCTCAGTATGGCAGTCATTTCGATGAAAGAATTATATTTTTCAGAAATCAGTTACATTAATGGCTCTTCATCAAGATTTTTTTAAAAGGATGATAGGGCCCTAGTGAAATTCAATCAACAAATCTTTTCTTAGTTGTGTGCAACAAACATTTTCAAGTAGAAAGACCCTTTTTAAATATTTGAATTCTTGATTAATTGATTTATCCTTGAATTGCCTCTGTAAAAGAGAAGCTATATTTACAGGGAGGTCACAGAGACAGTGGGACCTGGTATGCTTTTTTGCAGGGGTACCTGCATGACAAGACTGGCTGTACAAAAATACTTCCTTTGGCAGGTAAGGCCGTTCACATATATGCATGTTAGTTTAGCTGCTTGCCTGGAGATCAAAGGAACATGACACTATGGGGTTGATTTACTAAAGGCAAATAGACTGTGCACTCTGCAAGTGCAGTTGCTCCAGAGCTTAGTAAATGAGCAGAAGTTCTGCTGACTTCCATCATCCAATCATGTGCAACCAAAAATGCTGTTTTTCTTTTTCCTTGCACGTGATTGGGTACTCTTTGCAAAGTGAAGCTTTGCCTCATTTACTAAGCTCAGAAACAACTGGACCTGCACTTTGCAAAGTGCACAGTCTATTTGCCTTTAGTAAATCAACCGCTATGGCTTTTCTGCCCCGCCCCCTACTTCTGCATAATAATTGCAATAGTTTGAAAAACACACTGCTGTTCTTTATAAATGTGTCACTCCTTAATAATGCCATACCACAGCTTTATTTCCGTGCAGTATTTTTGACAGACTGTGGTCTAAACTATTGCACAGATTTCCTTTTTATATAGTATGCCCAAATCACCACCCAGACTCTTACTTTTTTACATTTTCTATATTTAAATATACATATTTTAAATTACTAAGTTCTAGCACAAAACTTTTAGATGAGTTTAGGACAATGGAAACATTTTATGAAGACTGCCTAAAATAGCATTTTCTTGCAGTATTGTCGATCTTATCTTAGATTTTTTTCTGATATTTATCAGGCAGGGGAATATTCCATCTAAATGTATAGGCAGATTAACATCGGGTAAGGTTAGAAACCACTTCTCATGCCAAATAACAATATATTGACATCTTATATGGATGTAAACCCTCACATTCACCTAGTGAAGTGAACACCACAGTCCATCTACATTTGCTAGTGTGCTTGCATTTTTGGGGGGGGAATATATTTTATTTATTTAAAGCATTGTACATTGTAATGAATATGTTGGCTCGCTTGCATGTGCCTAAGAGTATCAGATGTTTTTCCCATGGTGAAGTCATGCATACATCTCAAGATTTTGTGCTTAGAGTCCATGCTGCTAAACAGAAAACATGGGGCATATACTTTGAAGGTCTAGTAACACCCTTGTCCACCACAAAATCCTAGTATTTGTAAGGCCGTCAAATAATAAAGCTGCACATCCATGCACATTTCATAAAGTCATTGGGTTTGATCACTTAAGGATGCAGTTGGGTATCCGGTATTTGCCAGCATAACTCTTGCCTCAAATACAAAAAATTGCTTGGAAGACAAATAATATCAGGTTTTAAGTTTAACACACTATAAGTAAAATCAAACAGGGTCACTTATCCAGCTCTCAAGATAAGAAGTAAATTAAACTAAGCAGCTGCTATAATCAAATATAACATTAAGGAGAAAGTAAAAAAGTTCCAAGGAAATAGGTTCTTTCCAGCTTAAGCAGCGCTAAAAAAAAAACCATAAATAAAGTTAGAAAAAAATGCATATGAGCAACCAGCACTCTAAAAATATAAAAATTGTGACAGTCCGGGTGTTGAGTTATTTCTCATGAGACAGTTCATATCATTCCAGAAATGTTCCACCGTCACCACACCTTGTGATTCCACTCCCTATAGGAATTGCACTCACCGGACTCCTAATTATCAATCGCCTTAGTGAATCAATCCAGCTTTATCTCAGCAACTAGAGAACATTAGTATTATTAATATTTTTATCTAGAGCACTCTCTAATTTTCACACTTGCTATTTAACTTCTTCCCACTTGGGTCATTGTAAAATGGTGTTCGGGCGAGAACCCTATTCTTCTGATGTCCTCCCTTCAGGCTGCGCTCCAGCACGATATGTCACCTGCGGATGATTGATCAGTGTACTGGCCCACTGCCGGTAACATGATTGCTGTGACCAATCACAGCAGATCACATGACAGTTGTATACAATGAATGACGTCCTTTCATGCCATTCATTGTATACAATTGTGTCGCTAGCTGTGATTGGTCACAGTGATCACATGGTACAGACAGGACCAATCACAGCCCATTTCTACTATATGATTATTTGTGGCCAATCACAGCTAAGCACAACAATACACAGTGTCTACACACTGTCATTCAGTAAAAGTTTTTGCTTATAACAGTGAAATTCACTGCTATAAGCAATCATAGTATGTAAAAAAATAAATAAAATCCTGATCAGCTCCCCAGAGTGGTACAGTGTTACTAATGTAACACTGTATTCCTCTGGTCACAGTATGTAAAAAAAAAATGTAAAAAAAAAAAAAGAAAAGAAAGAAAATAACAAAAATATAATAAAAAAATGTGAAAAAAAATATTTTATTATTATTTTATATATTTTTATTCAAAATAATTGTTACAAAAAAATTACAACTTCAAAAAATGTACCATGCCTCTTACTAAATACCTCAGACTTTACTTTCCAAAAAGGTCATTTAGGGGATTATTTGTACTGTCCTGGCATTTTGGTATCTCAAGAAATGAGGGTGTCAGTACATCGGAATTGATACATTTTCAGATATATATACCATTTGTGTACTCTATAACTTTCCTACAGACTAAAAAATATACACGGATCTGGGTTATTTTCACCAAAGAAATGTAGCAGAATACATGTTGGCCTAAATGTATGAAGAAAAATTATTTATTTGCTAAATTTTATAACATACACCAAGTAAGGCTAGGTTTTTTTTTTCATTTATTTAGCAAAAATAGTGGTGATTTATTGCAACCAAAAGAAAGCTCTATTTGTGTGAAAAAAAATGCTAAAGACTTCATATGGGTACAGCGTTGGCTGACCGAGCAGTTGTCATTTAAAATGTGACAGCGCTGAAAGCTGTCCACTCCCATTTGTCCACACCAGCCCATATGCATCACTGTTTAGTTCCTGGATAATGGAAGTGTTATGCCATGTACACACGCTCAGAATTTCCGACAACAAATGTTCGATCGGAGCTTGTTGTCGGAAATTTCAACCGTGTGTAGGCTCCATCGAACATTTGCTGTCTGAATTTCCGTCAACAAAAATTTGAGAGCTGGTTCTCAAATTTTCCGACAACAAAACTTGTTTCGGAAATTCCGATCGTGTGTACACAATTCCGACCCACAAAATTCCACGCATGCTCGGAATCAAGCAGAAGAGCCGCACTGGCTATTGTTGAGAATATTGCCGCGTACACACGCTCGGACATTCCAACAACAAAATCCTGGATTTTTTTCCGATGGATGTTGGCTCAAACTTGTTTTGCATACACGCGGTCGCACAAATGTTGTCGGAAATTCTGAACGACAAGAACGCGGTGACATACAAGACGTTCGACGAGCCGAACGTCGAACGTCTTGTATGTCACCGCGTTCTTGTCGTTCAGAATTTCCGACAACATTTGTGCGACCGCGTGTATGCAAAACAAGTTTGAGCCAACATCCGTCGGAAAAAAATCCAGGATTTTGTTGTTGGAATGTCCGAGCGTGTGTACGCGGCAATATTCTCAACAATATTCCCTTCCATCTACTTTTCCACCTACTCATTTTGATAATATTTTGAACAACTGAGATTCACTTTAAATCTGTTGTGTCTAAGTATGTGAATCCAACCTAACTGCTATATACAGTATATGGTGTTACCTCTACCATATTTAAAGTGACATTCCCCAGTTGTTGATTGGAAAACACTTGAGCGTTCCTGGCAGTGCATAGGCATTTGTAACTACTAAATACTTAACTTGTGTCTGCTTTGACTCATCCGACCCCAGTGATTCACAGGTTAAGTGTTGGTCCCTCTACCCCCCGGCGATGTTTGGAGGCTAATATGCAGTGATGCTTTTTACCTTTAACCTTGGTTATTCACTCAATGCCTAATTTCCTCTATAAAGAAAGTATTTAATAAAAAAGTGAGGTTATTAATACCTAATATCCTAATATATCTGCAGTTCTTAAGACAATGGTGATATTGTTACAGATACAGAACATGCTGTTTGAAGAGCCACCACATGCAAATAATATAGTTTTCATATTTGGTTTATGCAAAAAGTTTTTTGTTATTTTTTATTAATCTTCATGAACAAATATGTAAATTATTACAGATTAAGAGAACAGAAAATATTAAAAATAGCTTGAAGCAGTTGGATACAGCTTAAAAGGAGAACAAATGCAAATGAAATGCAACTAGAAAAAAGCTGCATTTACCTATTAACACAGGCCCTTACTAAGGCAGATAGAGAAGAAGGGGTCTGTTGTGTGCCAATCTGCTCCATGTTACAGTATCTGCTGTGAATCTGGAGAACAAGTGGAAAATTTGGTATGTGGCATAAGGCGGTTACTATATTCTTTTGAGGTATGCTCTGTGTGGTTGTACCACTGTGGTGGTTATTATGTGTCCTAATGGTAGGTTACTTTATGAAATGTTAGGGGGTTTTCATGAGAGGTTCATTGACGCATTGTGGGGGTGTTCTGACCAGCCCCCCTTGTAAAATGTGCTTACTTTGGTTGGCCACACCAATATTTTACTGTTGCACACTTTGCATCACCATTATACCTTTTTCACTTGTCCTGTGGGGATCTGAAAATAAAAACGGAAACCCTAACAATTCTCTAAGTATTTATGCAGGAACAATTAAACTCTCTCTCTCTATATATATATATATACAGTATCTCACAAAAGTGAGTACACCCCTGCCATTTTTGTAAATATTTTATTATATCTTTTTATGTGACAACACTGAAGAAATGACACTTTGCTACAATGTAAAGTAGTGAGTGTACAGCTTGTATAACAGTGTAAATTTGCTGTCCCCTCAAAATCACTCAACACGCAGCCATTAATGTCTAAACCGCTGGCAACAAAAGTGAGTACACCCCTAAGTGAAAATGTCCTAATTGGTCCCAAAATGTCAATATATTGTGTGGACACCATTATTTTCCAGCACTGCCTTAACCCTCTTGGGCATGGAGTTCACCAGAGCTTCACAGGTTGCCACTGGAGTCCTCTTCCACTCCTCCATCATGGAGCTGGTGGATGTTAGAGACCTTGCGCTCCTCCTTCCGTTTGAGGATGCCCCACAGATGCTCAACATGGTTTAGGTCTGGAGACATGATTGGCCCGTCCATCACCTTTACCCTCAGCTTCTTTAGCAAGGCAGTGGTCATCTTGGCGGTGTGTTCGGGATCCTTATCATGTAGGAATACTGCCCTGCGGCCCAGTCTCTGAAGGGAGGGGATCATGCTCGCTTCTGCTACATGTTGGCATTCATGGTTTCCTCAATGAACTGTAGCTCCCCAGTACTGGTAGTACTCATGCAGCCCCAGACCATGACACTCCCACCACCATGCTTGACTGTAGGCAAGACATACTTGTCTTTGTACCCCTCACCTGGTTGCTGCCACACACGCTTGACACCATCTGAACCAATTAGGTTTATCTTGGTCTCATCAGACCACAGGACGTGGCTCCAGTAATCCATATCTTTAGTCTCCTTGTCTTCAGCAAACTGTTTGTGGGCTTTCTTGTGCATCATCTTTAGAAGAGGCTTTCTTCTGGGACGACAGCCATCCAGACCAATTTGATGCAGTGTGCGGCCTATGGTCTGAGCACTGACAGGCTGACCCCCCCACCCCTTCAACTTCTGCAGCAATGCTGGCAGCACTCATAAGTCTATTCACTTCCAGTGATAAGTATGAAAGAATAAGAGGGATAACACCAAATTTATTACACCTGCTCCCCATTCATACCTGAGACCTTGTAACACTAACAAGTCAAATGACACCAGGGAGGGAAAATTGCTAAATTGGGACAATTAGGACATTTTCACTTAGAGGTGTACTCACTTTTGTTGCCAGTGGTTTAGACTAATGGCTGTCTGTTGAGTTTTTTTGAGGGGACAGCAAATTTACACTGTTATACAAGCTGTACACTCACTACTTTACATTGTAGCAAAGTTTCATTTCTTCAGTGTTGTTACATGAAAAGATATAATAAAATATTTACGAAAATATGAGGGGTGCACAGTGTATATACAGTATATCCAAATTATAGGTAGCTCAGAAAACCATTCATACATATAATACTCAGCACATATTCTTGAGTAAGCCAGTAAGGTGGTTCTTCTCACAAACTTATATCCGGCACAACCTCAAATTCTAGGCAGAGTACATATAGCACAGTATAATAGCGCTTTATTATTATTATACAGGATTTATATAGCGCCAAGAGTTTGCGCAGCACTTTACAATGTTAGGGCAGACAGGACAGTTACGATACAGTTCAAAACAGGAGGAATCTCTCTGTAGTGCCCAGCAGTAAGTCTGCATCATGTATGATGATGTCCTCTAACCTCATCGTATGCATTTTGCCATTCCAACATCTTCAACCTTTTGTCAGTGTGTGTTGGAAGAGACATGGAGTAGATAGGGACAGATAACAGAGTGTTGGAAGGGAGCTGTAGCTGCTGCTGCTGTTAAGAACTGCTATAATTGCAGTCACTTAGTGTGCATTTTAGAGATCTGGAGCTAATAGGAATAGACCACAGAGTGCTTGGAGGAAGAGATAGTGGCTGCTATACTACCACTATAAAGGACGGATACTGAAAATTGTTATATTTACAGTCAGTTATATGCACAAACAGTGTGTGTTGGAGACTTGGAGCAGATAGGGAGAGATCACACGGTATATGCAAGGAGAGACAGATGTTGCAATTCTATACGGTTCTGATAAAAAGTACTATACCCAGCTCTGTATAGAACTACCACGTTACAGTAAATTGGAGTGTGGTGGGCTACACAGTGTGTACCCATGTGTCCACTGTGCATTGAAGTGCAGGTTACATATTGTTATGTACCCCCTCCTGCATTCACAGTGCATAGACCCAACAGTCCTTTCTAGGACCATCTTTTTTGTTTTTTTGTCTGCAACAATTTGATTTGCTGTTTAACTGCTGGGTCTATCCTTGCAGTTTTTGTTGGTGTTTTATTATTTTTTTACATTTTCATATTTCTTTTTCTACTTTCAGTTTAGGTTAAATCCTCAAAAATAGGATTGGGTTTTAATGTTTTTGAGTTGAGGTTTGTTGTTTTAAGGTTGGGGTTTAGTATTTTAGGTTTTTTTTGAGGTAGGTATATTTTATTTTAAAATAACTTTGCTAGGGTAATTTTTTTCAGGGCTAGCATAGTTAACTTCTGACACAAGCAGGCTTCCATTTGTTTGCAGCAAATCACAGCATTCCTGTACACTACAGTTTCGTACACCAAACCGCCACATTGTCCAGTGTGCCAAAGTGACAAATTATCAACCCCCCTATTGTAACTACTAATAAAATTAGGCAATCCTCTATACATGCAGTCAATGAGTTACAAACATCCGACTTACATACGACTCATACTTACAAATGGAGGGAGACAACAGGAAGTGAGAGGAAATCTACCCCTAGGAAGGGAAACTCGCTCCTGTAAGAGTTATCATGGGAAAAAGGGGTCTCCGCTGAAGCTTTATCACCAATCCTTGTTTCCACGACAACCCAAAATTTTCATAATTCCAATTGTCACAGAGACAGAAAGTGAGGTGAAATCTTCTAAACAGGGGCACAGACTGCAAAACAATTGTTACAGGGGTGTAAACCTTCCCTAAAAATACATAAAACTTGGAGTGCTATCAAAATCGTTGGGTCCTATAATGTGGTTTGGCAAACTTGAATCTGTAGATTGTGGCTCAGAACCCAGTGCAACTGTTTGAACATTAAGGAGACTGTAGCATAGGTAAGAGAAACTGACGAGCAGCGCTCAATGGGTTAAATCCAAACAGTGTGGTATGGACAGCAAATTTAAACCATAAAATCAATGATTTATTAAAGAATAAAACACAGTAATAGTGATACTAAAAATCCAACAATGCTACTAGAAGCCCACAGGCTGGAGGGGTTAACTTCATCCAGAGGACTCGCTGGTGGAGCATGGAGGGGCATCAGGAACCATGCTGGGGCGGATGGCTTTTATGGCTGCTGGCTGACAGCCAATTCTAGGCTGTGTCCATGCATCGATGTTGCCACGATTGGCGGGGAGACATGAAGCCAACCTGGAGGGGAATGATGGTATGCGGTGTCCACCGGGCAGAGCCTGCCGTTGGAAGGAAAGCCGTCCGAAACCGGGAGAGCCCAGCTGAGCCGGGAACAGAGTTGTCAGGCGTGTCTGGGTGACGTCAGCACAAGCTGGAGATGTGGAAGGGAAGGGGGAGCCTGTGAGCAAGCTTGGAATGCAAGCTGTCCCTTACCGTGACTACCCGTCCTACCATCCGCCCAAAAGCACCTGTGGTAGTGGTATCGTTGGATTTTTAATATCACTATTACTGTGTTTTATGACTTTGTCCAATTTTATTTTTTAATAAATCATGGATTTTATGGTTTAAACTCACTGTCCATACCACACTGTTTGGATTTAACCCTTTGAGCACTGCTCATCAGTTTCTCTTAACTCTTTCTCTGCTACCCAAAAAACTTAGTTACACTTAAAAACTGAGTTACACTTTAAAAATGTACCTGTTCCAACTTACATACAATTTCAACCTAAAAACAAACCCAGAGAACCTTGTTTGTAACCCAGGGACTGAAGGTATTAATTTAACGTGTAGCAGGACTAAAGGGAGGAGCTGAAGTTCTGCATGTGTAGATAATACGTTTTGTTTTGCCAATGGCGTCACTAGGTTTGGTGTCACCCGGTCACCCGGTTGGAGGCTCAGCACCCCCCCCCCCTTATTATCAGACCAGCTCAGCTAATATATATATATATATATATATAGGCACAGCTATATTTTATATATATATATATATATATATAATATAGCTGTGTCCAGCTGCAAGCAGCGGAGACAATATAGCAAGAATCTATTGCAAAGTATATACTTTAATAAAATAAAGCTAACGCTTATAACTTCACCCACATTGCTAAACAGTGTCAAAACAAGTCACATAGCATAGTTTATGATCTTCTTTTTAATACCATAATGTATTGTGTACAAAGTTTAAGAAAATGTCAACACAGTGCATCCACATTCCAGAGGTGAGACAGTTGTTAAAGTGAACTAAACAAACTACAGTGCCATGTTTCACAGATAACAGCCAAACATTGTGGCTGGAGAGTATGTAAGCAGTTTGATTGGGGCCTGGCCTGGCCATTTTTTTTTCTCAAGAAATAACAGAGCATTAGATTTCAAGGCCAGCAGCCAAAAATGCTGTACAATAACGTGTAGACTTGCCCACCATGTTAGAGGAAAAGATGAGACATATTTTATTGTGAAAACAAATTTTGTTTATTGTGTCACAGATTATATGGATGACCAGCCTTCAAACTGATGGCACCACATCCCTAAACTTATACTGACACCAAAAACGAACAATGGGATTTTTCATATGCTACCTGTGAATATACAAGATATACATCCAAATATATAAGTGAAAAATAGAGTATGTCATTTTTTGTCACCATAAAGGAATGTTAATATAGATAAACAGGAGTACTAAATACATTTGTCAACCTCTGCTAGATGACGAGATTATAACAGTCATTTTGTTGACATTGCCTGCAAGAGATACTTATACAAAATGACCCCAGAGCTGGTCTAAATGGATATTTTCAAAATACTTTATAGATACACAGTCAAGAAATGAACGATTTATCCTTAAGATGGCCACCAATTCAAACCCTGGGGGAGGGCATTTTCGGTCCTCAACGCATTTCACAGGTTAACTGTCCTTCCTCATGAGGAAGTGGTGGACTCATCTAAGTATAAATATTTGCATTAGGATATTCCACAGCAGAGGGACAATAAGTATCCAGACTCCACGTAATCAGAGCATAAAAACAGCAAGGGATCTGGATCTCTGCTTTCCGCAGTACATCCACCTGCTCATTTCACAAGACTCATTTTGAACACAACATGCCCCAGGGTTATTTCAGCTATTTATGCTTTCCTGAATGGTTGACTGTCATCAGCATCCCTTTCCCATATGGCTCACTGGAAACAGGATCTCCAGACTTCCATAGATCTGGCAGACTGGAGTAAGGCCTGGATAACAATCACCAAACAATCTTTCAACACAAATACACTTGTGGCTGCATATAAGGTCATTCTGAGGTGGTGCTGGGTCACAGCCTCGGTTGCCCATGCCTACCCTGGGTGTAATGACAGATGTTTTCGAAATTGTGGCCGAGGGGACATATTGCACACCTGGTTGTCCTGCCTGCGATTGGTGGTGTTCTGGTCTAGGGTGTTTGGCCTACTCCAGACCCTATTCCATTTGACAGTGCACAAGGATACAAAGTTGGCCCTTCTGCATTGACCTATACCCAGCCTATATACTTACCAACAAAATGTGACCACCTACCTCTTTAGTTTTGCCTTCCGGGAGGTGAAGGCTCGTATGATCGCTCTGATGCTCAGTGAGTAGATGTCCAGTATTTTGAAAGATTCACACTCTAATTTTCTTAAGGTTTGGGAACCATGGATTTCCTATGCAGTCCCCATTCTTCACCAAGTTCGTTCGACCTGCCTATGACTATCTCCCATGTTGCTCCCGAAATCCAAGAGGTCCTTCATCCTTCCTCTTTTTTTCCTGACTGCTTTTCCTACCTCTGTTTTCTCTCTTTCTTCTGTTCCTAGTCTCCTTCTACCTATGTCTTTCGGGCATTGGTCGCCCAGTGGGAAGCTAGCTCCCTACCGGGATGATGACGACCTTGCCCTAGGCACACAGTTACCTCTCATCTATTGTTTTCAGTTGACATCCCTATGACTCAGCATTGCCTGATAATGGCCATCATGTATATTGTTTTTGAAAGTTCTTATTATACCCATTCAATACCTGCCCCCTGCGTGGGCAATTTCTGTGTTTGACTTTGTTCTTGTCAAACCACAATAAAAATATTGCAACATAAAAACAGCAAGGGATGAAAAAAACTGTGTCATACAGATGGGAAGGAGAGAAGACATAAGTCACTGCTGGGCCAGGTCACCATTACAAAGGGCTAATCTATAATCCTCAAGTTTAGACAGATACACACTTGCTTAGTAGATAATTGTTCCCACGTTGGGCATGAATCATTGTCAGCCCCCCAGCAACTCCGCCATAAATGTTTCTCTTCCTCACATCTCCTTACAGCATAAATTCCAGGGTGGGAGCAGCCACAACTACCTAAAAAAGCCTTTTTTTTTTTCAAGTTGAAATAACTAGATTGAGGTGCTGCTGTATTTAAGCCAAGCAAAATATAAAAGTTAAAAAATAAATTAGACATGTAAAATATGGGATGCCAGAATGTGGTGTCTCTGACACTGTCCATGAGAATCATACTGTTCTGTAACACCACATACAGCTTAAAGGCATATCTCAAGTGTGTAATTGAAAGGGTAGGTGTTTTTTCCGTGATGTCCTCACATAAAAAAGAGAACCCTCTCCCTGCTGAATGTTTATTTTATTCCTTTTTTTTGGTGTTCGAATATTTGCCTCATCGCAGTGCCCATCTCCTCTTGCCCCTTGTTTGGCAATACTTTGCCTATTAGGCTTTGAACCAAAATTGATTTTCAAAATCATACCCTCCAATAGACTTCAGTAGGGATTGGATTTAGATTCACAGTTTTAAGACTTTATCATGTGTTCAACGAACAGCTCATAAACTGAACCCAGACACATTCTCTCATCCCTAGTCTGAACCAGGAAAACAAAAACTCTTGTTCTCATTTGCCATTTGTGCACTTATCTTGTTCTGCTTCTGCATGATTAGTACTGTCAGTACAGGTGTATTACAATGAATGCTCAACCCACATTAAGAATGTCTGAATAACTACAGCTAACTGCTAAGTAAATGCTAAAATGTAAAGTGATGACTGGATATATTTAGTGATCTCATCAACATTTTAAAACAAACTCTTGACTTTTTATTAGTTTTGCATTAATCTTAAACCACACATGTTAATTATAATATCAGCACATAACTAATGATGTTTTTACTTTACACCAGAATCTGAAAAGACAATCCGCAAAGTACAAATCAGATAACAACTATACCACCAAGGCTGCAGAAAGTGCTGAGAACTTTAAGAAGAATCGCTATAAAGACATCCTTCCATGTGAGTAGGACATCTCTGTTACCCCAGGGATATAGTGCCAACACTATCAACATACTTGTGTGTAGTGACCTTTTCATAAAACCTGGAATGATTGAAACAATAATTGCTGTATGTGTTTTACTGCAGACCTATCTTTAATATTTTGCAATGCATGCAAGGTTATCCTCTTTAATTTCCATATCTATAGTACTTTATATCACAGCAATTTATGGTGTGCTCATACTATTGTGTTAAATGCTTGGTTTCTGCACTGCATGCATGCTTTATTCACATATACCAGTGATGGCGAACCTTGGCACCCCAGATGTTTTGGAACTACATTTCCCATGATGCTCAACTACACTGCAGAGTGCAGGAGCATCATGGGAAATGTAGTTCCAAAACATCTGGGGTGCCAAGGTTCGCCATCACTGCCATATACCCTTCCCTATATAACATATTTGTGAGCATGAATACATCATCTATCTTACTAACCTATCATGATGGTGCTTCTATGATTCAGTACAGTGAGGGTGAAAGAAACAAATAGTCTAGAATCATTGTTATTGCTGAGCTCCAAGAAGCCTTAGACCCAACTGCATCTTTTAGCTCTGTTACCACAGTTGCTATGTGATCTAGTCATAAATTTTCAAACCCCAAAAAGATGCATATATTTTCCTATATTAGGACCACTTTGCCACACAATAAAGTGTAATTAAATTCAGAGTATGAAAAACTACCATTACTGTAAAGTAGGAGGCTTTTTTTTTTCAAAGACAAGGAAGAGATCAGGGGAGGGGAGGGGAGATCAGTAGAAGCACCTGTATTGAAACCAAATGCCTAAAAATTATCTGTTCAAAGGGTAGGGCTTTTTTTTTTATCATGCAGGAATTAAAAAAACACTAGCAAAGCATTTCATGCCACTGAAATGGCCACTTCCTTAACATAGATGTGTAACACCAAGTAGAAGATAAAAAAGAAATGAGGTAAAATAAAGTATAATATAAACAATATATAATATAATAAAATAAATAATAATAATCACTTTAAGATGAAAAAAGTTATAATTGCTTGATATTAAAATCTAAATGAATAAACACTATTATGTAAAAATAAAAAAAAACAGATTTTGTGAATAAATAGACCCAGGATGATTATTATATTTTAACTCACATATTTTTTATTTGTATCTATATGTTTAGCACATGGTTTACATGATATGTATACTAAATGATTCAATACATGATATAGGGAATATACATTGTACTGTATATATATATATATACACAGGTGATTGAGGCATGGGGACAAAGCTGTATGTATGGGGAATATGAGGGCAGAATAGAGAGAAACTGTGTGTTGGGGAAAAATGAAGAGCAGAGTGAAAAGATGAGGATAAAGGGACTAATAATCATCATCAACACTTAATATCCCTAGGGGGACTTACAATAGTATATAAAATAATTATAGGTAATAAACAGTATAAGAATTGTATGGTGTTCATATATGATAATGCTGGGTAAAAATACAAGATAAATACACAATATACAATGAACTGGATGAGCGATACACAATATAATAATAAAAAATAATAAATAATATAAACAATGAACCAGTGATAATAGACAATGTGTAAAAAATCTATGTTTTAACAATAATACACTATAATGAATAGTAGATACACATGTATACATTGTGCAAAGTATGTATTGAAAGAAAACAACTATGTTCGATATTATTATTCATTTGTAAATATAATGTCTCTCTCTATCTCTATCGATATATAAATATATCTATATATATAATATATATATCTATATATATATAATATATATATATATATATATATATATATATATATATAGATATATATATATAGTTGTATTATATACTGTATAAAGGGAGAAAAATATGGCTTTAGATGTTGTACCAGATTGTGTTCCTGTGCGATTTGTGTGTGAATTGGCACTTTCTCAGGAACTAATGACAATCAATGAAGTTTTAGATTTCTTGTGAAATAGGGTATAGTGCTTAGATATTCTGTTTGTATATTTAATTTTTGTGTTAGCTGATTCTGCTTTTTTGGGGGGGTTTTTGTGGTCCTTCCTACAAACTGTAGGCCACATGGGCATTCCAAAAGATAGATTACATAATCCGTGTTGCTAGTTGTGAAAGATTTAAGTAAGATTCTCAAGCACTAGTAGACATTGGGGGTTATTTACGAAAGGCAAATCCACTTTGCATTACAAGTGCAAAGTGCACTTGAAATTGCACTGAAAGTGAACTTGGAAGTGCAGTCACTGTAGATCCGAGGTGGACATGCAAAGAGAATAAAAAGCAGCATTTTAGCTTGCACGTGATTGGATGATAAAATCAGCAGAGCTTCCCCTCATTTCAGAGCTACCCCTCAGATTTACAGTGACTGCACTTCCAAGTGCACTTTCAGTGCAATTCCAAGTGCACTTTGCACTTGTAGTGCAAAGTGGATTTGCCTATCGTAAATAACCCCCATAATACCGTTTGTTCAATTATTTAATACATTACAGATGAGGTTACTGGCATTCTTACATTTATAACTTCCAGTCAGTCAGGTTGTTGTAAAGGAGGTCTCTTTGTGGAGTTTATAACTCTTTTTCTGGTTTTAGTATTCTGAGTGCTAAGATGTTTTTTTTAGTTTTTGCCTATCCGAATGTACATATCAGTAGCTTTTGTATATTTTCTTTTAGACATGGCTCTTGCATGTGCTCTTTATTTTAATGTATTATATCTAACAATAACATTTCAATTTTGTTTAGAATGTGTTATTTCTTCTTTAAAGTCAGGAAATATAACTTTTTCTCTGTTTTAATTCAAGGTTTTAATTTTAGATGAGAGAAACTACACTGCTCCAGGTGAAGTAGGGTGCAGGTTTGGTTCATACCGTGATGACTGGGAGTAATAAAGGTGGATGACCGCACAACTGATAATTTAAGCTATAACTTCTTTATTTCACAAGTAGAATCCAGACAAAAGCACAGTATAAAGGGAACATGGTTAATGTGTTTGAGGTCACAGAAGCTTAATCATCACCATGATTAAATGACGTAAAACATGTTAACCATGTTCTCTATGTACTGTGCGTTTGTGTAGATTCTACTTGTGGGATGAAGAAGACAGAACTTTATCAGGTGTGCTGTCATCCACATTTATTATTCCCAGTTTTAATTTTAGGGTTTTTGGATTGTGCCCCACATACATTTTTTGGCCAAATCTAGAGGCTTGTACAATAAAATCTTTTAGTGTGGAGAAATGATTTCATAAACATTGAAATGGTCCATATGGTATATTTGTTTTCCAGCTTTTTAGATGATTACTATTGAAATCTACATGTTTTCAAAAATATAGAGTTGCAAATCTAGAAATGTAAAAATACATGTGTTATGATTAGGAGTAAAGATAAGGTCACTTTTGATTTGATTTTTGAAGGCTAAAGTGGATATCAGTGTTTACCAGTTTTTACTCAGTGTAGCCCATTGCTAAGTTTGCTTAGCTTGGTGCAAATTTTGTGCCTATTGCTGTTCCTTTTAATTGCGCAAAGTAGCTCTGGACGATTGGTAGTTGGCTGTGGGGTTGGTCCGCACAGGCGGTAACCTGAGCAGCAGATGGGAATCTCAGGAATGTCCATGGAAGGAACTGTAGTAGGCAGATCGTGCAATTGTGATATGATGGTGCAAGATCCAGGGTCACAGGTAAGCAACTGGAAGAGGAAACGTAGTCAAGAGCCAAACCGAGGACAAACATGTTTAAACAGCTGAGATACAAGACAAGATCTAGAGCCTTACTGGGGTCACTGTGTTTTCAAATATAAATAGGTTATGGGCAATAATTAAATGTAGAAATGTAGAAATGTAGAAATGTAAAAATACATGGAGAAATGTATAAATACATGTGCTATGATTAGGAGTAAAGATAAGGTCACTTTTGATTTGATTTTTGAGGGCTACAGTGGATATCAGTGTTTACCAGTTTTTACTCAGTGTAGCCCATTGCTAAGTTTGCTTAGCTTGGTGCAAATTTTGTGCCTATTGCTGTTCCTTTTAATTGCGCAAAGTAATCATAACACATGTATTTTTACATTTCTACATGTATTTTTACATTTCTACATTTAATTCTTGCCCATAACCTATTTATATTTGAAAACACAGTGACCCCAGTTAGGCTCTAGATATTGTCTTGTATCTCAGCTGTTTACACATGTTTGTCCTCGGTTTGGCTCTTGACTACGTTTCCTCTTCCAGTTGCTTACCTGTGACCCTGGATCTAGCATGGTTGCTGGAGCTCTGGGCGGTTGGTAGTTGGCTGTGGGGTTGGTCCGCACAGGCGGTAACCTGAGCAGCAGATGGGAGTCTCAGGAATGTCCATGGAAGGAACTGTAGTAGGCAGATCGTGCAATTGTGATATGATGGTGCAAGATCCAGGGTCACAGGTAAGCAACTGGAAGAGGAAACGTAGTCAAGAGCCAAACCGAGGACAAACATGTGTAAACAGCTGAGATACAAGACAAGATCTAGAGCCTAACTGGGGTCACTGTGTTTTCAAATATAAATAGGTTATGGGCAAGAATTAAATGTATTCCTTCCAGGCAACCAGACAGTTATTTTTGTCTGATAGCAATAAGAAGATCTCAGTGGCATTGAGAGTGATTTGGTGTTGAGAATCTTACTAGTTGTCATGTGCCTGGTTGAATGCTGAGGTCACAAGAGGGTTTCCTTTAGGCTCTGGTCTGAACATGCCCTAATATTAGGATAGGTGTGCAGGGCACAAGGTAGCATGGTTGCTGGAGCTCTGGACGGTTGGTAGTCGGCTGTGGGGTTGGTCCGCACAGGCGGTAACCTGAGCAGCAGATGGGAATCTCAGGAATGTCCATGGAAGGAACTGTAGTAGGCAGAGCGTGCAATTGTGATATGATGGTGCAAGATCCAGGGTCACAGGTAAGCAACTGGAAGAGGAAACGTAGTCAAGAGCCAAACCGAGGACAAGCATGTGTAAACAGCTGAGATACAAGACAAGATCTAGAGCCTAACTGGGGTCACTGTGTTTTCAAATATAAATAGGTTATGGGCAATAATTAAATGTAGAAATGTAGAAATGTAGAAATGTAAAAATACATGTAGAAATGTAAAAATACATGTGTTATGATTAGGAGTAAAGATAAGGTCACTTTTGATTTGATTTTTGAGGGCTAAAGTGGATATCAGTGTTTACCAGTTTTTACTCAGTGTACCCCATTGCTAAGTTTGCTTAGCTTGGTGCAAATTTTGTGCTTATTGCTGTTCCTTTTAATTGCGCAAAGTATCATAACACATGTATTTTTACATTTCTACATGTATTTTTACATTTCTACATTTAATTCTTGCCCATAACCTATTTATATTTGAAAACACAGTGACCCCAGTTAGGCTCTAGATCTTGTCTTGTATCTCAGCTGTTTACACATATTTGTCCTCGGTTTGGCTCTTGACTACGTTTCCTCTTCCAGTTGCTTACCTGTGATCCTGGATCTAGCATGGTTGGTAGTTGGCTGTGGGGTTGTTCCGCACAGGCGGTAACCTGAGCAGCAGATGGGAGTCTCAGGAATGTCCATGGAAGGAACTGTAGTAGGCAGATCGTGCAATTGTGATATGATGGTGCAAGATCCAGGGTCACAGGTAAGCAACTGGAAGAGGAAACGTAGTCAAGAGCCAAACCGAGGACAAACATGTGTAAACAGCTGAGATACAAGACAAGATCTAGAGCCTAACTGGGGTCACTGTGTTTTCAAATATAAATAGGTTATGGGCAAGAATTAAATGTATTCCTTCCAGGCAACCAGACAGTTATTTTTGTCTGATAGCAATAAGAAGATCTCAGTGGCATTGAGAGTGATTTGGTGTTGAGAATCTTACTAGTTGTCATGTGCCTGGTTGAATGCTGAGGTCACAAGAGGGTTTCCTTTGGGCTCTGGTCTGAACATGCCCTAATATTAGGATAGGTGTGCAGGGCACAAGGTAGCATGGTTGCTGGAGCTCTAGACGGTTGGTAGTCGGCTGTGGGGTTGGTCCGCACAGGCGGTAACCTGAGCAGCAGATGGGAATCTCAGGAATGTCCATGGAAGGAACTGTAGTAGGCAGAGCGTGCAATTGTGATATGATGGTGCAAGATTCAGGGTCACAGGTAAGCAACTGGAAGAGGAAATGTAGTCAAGAGCCAAACCAAGGACAAGCATGTGTAAACAGCTGAGATACAAGACAAGATCTAGAGCCTAACTGGGGTCACTGTGTTTTCAAATATAAATAGGTTATGGGCAATAATTAAATGTAGAAATGTAGAAATGTAAAAATACATGTAGAAATGTAAAAATACATGTGTTATTATTAGGAGTAAACATAAGGTCACTTTTGGTTTGATTTTTGAGGGCTAAAGTGGATATCAGTGTTTACCAGTTTTTACTCAGTGTAGCCCATTGCTAAGTTTGCTTAGCTTGGTGCAAATTTTGTGCCTATTGCTGTTCCTTTTAATTGCGCAAAGTAATCATAACAAATGTATTTTTACATTTCTACATGTATTTTTACATTTCTACATTTCTATATTTAATTCTTGCCCATAACCTATTTATATTTGAAAACACAGTGACCCCAGTTAGGCTCTAGATCTTGTCTTGTATCTCAGCTGTTTACACATGTTTGTCCTCGGTTTGGCTCTTGACTACGTTTCCTCTTTCAGTTGCTTACCTGTGACCCTGGATCTAGCATGGTTGCTGGAGCTCTGGGCGGTTGGTAGTTGGCTGTGGGGTTGGTCCGCACAGGCGGTAACCTGAGCAGCAGATGGGAATCTCAGGAATGTCCATGGAAGGAACTGTAGTAGGCAGATCGTGCAATTGTGATATGATGGTGCAAGATCCAGGGTCACAGGTAAGCAACTGGAAGAGGAAACGTAGTCAAGAGCCAAACCGAGGACAAACATGTGTAAACAGCTGAGATACAAGACAAGATCTAGAGCCTAACTGGGGTCACTGTGTTTTCAAATATAAATAGGTTATGGGCAAGAATTAAATGTATTCCTTCCAGGCAACCAGACAGTTATTTTTGTCTGATAGCAATAAGAAGATCTTGGTGGCATTGAGAGTGATTTGGTGTTGAGAATCTTACCAGTTGTCATGTGCCTGGTTGAATGCAGAGGTCACAAGAGGGTTTCCTTTGGGCTCTGGTCTGAACATGCCCTAATATTAGGATAGGTGTCCAGGGCACAAGGTAGCATGGTTGCTGGAGCTCTGGACGGTTGGTAGTTGGCTGTGGGGTTGGTCCGCACAGGCGGTAACCTGAGCAGCAGATGGGAGTCTCAGGAATGTCCATGGAAGGAATAGTAGTAGGCAGATCGTGCAATTGTGATATGATGGTGCAAGATCCAGGGTCACAGGTAAGCAACTGGAAGAGGAAACGTATTCAAGAGCCAAACCGAGGACAAACATGTGTAAACAGCTGAGATACAAGACAAGATCTAGAGCCTAACTGGGGTCATACATAGGTGATCAGACAGAAGGGTGATCATTTAGCAAGCCAAGGTCACGGTCAGGGAGAAGTCCAGAGTTAAGCTGACAAGGGAGTCAGCAACGGGTAATCAAAGAGTATAATATCAGAAATACAGGAAGAAGCATCACAGATAGCCGAAGATCATCCAACTATTACCAGTCACCATTCCTTTGTTTAAATAGGGTACCTGGTGCCAATTCTGAGATTGGACATGTGCGGCCGTGCGTCGGTGAGCACAGCTATTCATGCAATGTGTGTACATATGTGGGCTTGCAGATGTGCATGCCCATGCCGGTTACTGGCAGGACATCTTTGCTTGTGTGTTGGTGCGTGTACACCCCTATTAGCATCATAACACTAGTCTGTAGTGGTTAGTTGTTGTAACAGATGTGCGTGATCACGTAGATATGAGGGTCATTTAGTAAGATATATTTAGGCATAGGAATTATAAATTGAGACAGAGTGGTAGTGAGAGAGCTAATACCTGATGGTTTTATTTAGATTGTTAGGTGCTTTTTTTCTCCGGTAGTTAGGTTTGTATGTGTCTGTTTTGGTCTGATTTTGAATGTGATTATCGTTTGAAAATCTTTCATTGTTAGTGTGTAGTAGCAGTCAACAAAGCTTTATTGGCTGGAAACTAGATAGATTTTGCGTTTCTTTTTTAGTGAAACATCTACACAGGTGTTTATAAAATCATCTATTTCAGGATGATCATCTAAAGTAGTAGAAAGGATAGAATTTTTTGTTGTTTTGAATTATTTAGAGAAGTTAGCGTACTGTTTATCTTAGTATTGTCCGCAAATACAGGGATTGAACTGTTTACCCCATCCTCCGGGTCGTTTATGAACAAATTAAACAGAATTGGTCCCAGCACAGAACCCTGGGGACCCCACTAACCACCCCTGACCATTCCGAGTACTCCCCATTTATCACCACCCTCTGAACATGCCCTTGTAGCCAGTTTTCAATCCATATACTCACCCTATGGTCCATGCCAATGGACCTTATTTTGTCCAATAAATGTTTATGGGGAACTGTGTCAAACGCTTTTGCAAAATCCAGATACACCACGTCTACGGCCTTCCTTTATTTAGAGTAGACTAAATACAAAAGAAGAAATAGAAACTCCACAACAAAGAGACCTTCTTTACAACATTCTGACAGAAAGTTTTGAAGGTAACCATGCCAGAGACCTTACATGTATTCTCATAAATAAAGGAACAAAAGGTTTTTGTCTACTAGCACATGAGACTCTTACCAGAATAAATCTTTTATGACCTGTCATACTGTACGCGGGAAGTACAAACAGGAACAGAATCAGCCAACACAGACGTAATACTGTATTACAAAAATTAAACATGGAACATGGAATGTTTAATCACTATACCCTGTTTCACTAGAAATTGTCACACCCATAGAACATATTAAAGCCTCACAACAGATACAGAAGATTGAAAGCATAGGAATAATACTAAATATTTATTCTAAAAAGTCTCCATCCAGATGGCCTTAAAGTAATTATATCTATAACATCCTATGGAAGTTGTATACATGTCTGCTATCACACTTACAAGACTAATCAGATTATACACATATTAGTATCCTGGGTACTATCAATATCCAAATCCATCTCTATATAATGTAGAAGTTCAAATTTACAAATACATGACTTCAAACGCATATGGGTAGATTTACTAAAGGCAAATAGACTGTGCACTTTCCAAGTGCAATTGCAATAATTTTTCCCCAGAGCTTAGTAAATGTGGTAATTGCTGATTTCCATCATCCAATCATGTGCAAGGAAAAATGCTATTTGAGTATTCTTTGCAAAGTGAAACTTTACCACATTTACTAAGGTCTGAAGAAAATGAGTGCAACTGCAGTTGGAAAGTGAACAGTGTATTTGCCATACTCTTCATACTGAATAATTGTTATATCATAGATGTTTTTACACATTGGGGGTTATTTACTAAAGGCAAATACACTTTGCACTACAACTGCAAACTAGAAGTGCAAAGTGCACTTGAAATTGCACTGAAAGTGCACTTGGAAGAGCAGTCGCTGTAGATCCGAGGGGGACATGCAAGGAAAATAAAAAACAGCATTTTAGCTTGCACATGATTGGATGATAAAATCAGCAGAGCTTCCCCTCATTTCAGATCTACCCCTCAGATTTACAGCGACTGCACTTCCAATTGCACCTTCAGTGCAATTTCAAGTGCACTTTGCACTTATAGTTTGGACTTGTAGTGCAAAGTGGATTTGCCTTTCGTAAATAACCCCCATTGTCTATCATTACTTATGGTTCATTGTTCATATTTATCCATTATATTTATATTATGATATTGTGTATCCCTTCACCAGTTCATTGCTTATTGTGTAATTTCGAAATATAAAAAAAAAAAAGTCATTTTATCAGCCTAACAGTGACTATCAATTCATCTCACAGTATACATTTTCAGATCCAGAAATAGCAATTATGAGTTTTACCATGCAATGTACCAATAAGCATTAATTTTCATAACACATTTTTGTATATATTTAGTATATTATGTATTGAATCATGTAAACCATATGCTATGAAAGCCTTAATGCTTAGTAATCAAGTATATGAAATTAAAAAAATAGTAATAATGTAAGTTAAGATATAATAATCATCACAAGTCTATTTATTCACAAAATCTTTTTTGTTTTCACATAATAGTATTTTTACAATTAGGTTTTCATACAAAAATGATTGTATCTATTTATCTTAACTTCCAAACATTGACTATTATTATTATTATTATTAATAATAATAATAATTTGTAATTTTAATGGTAAATATTGTTTATGTCAAAATTTATTTTACCTCATTTCACTTTAGTGTCCTGTACACCTATCCTAAGGAAGTGGCCATTATAGTATTACAGGCATACCCCACTTTTAAGTACACAATGGGGTTTATTTACTAAAGCTGAAAAGTGCAAAATCAGTCTCACTTCTGCATAGAAACCAATGAGCTTCTAACCTCAGCTTGTTCAATTAAGCTTTAGTAATAAAACCTGGAAGCTCATTGGTTTCTATGCAGAAGTGAGCCTGATTTTGCACTTTCCAGCTTTAGTAAATAAACCCCATTGTGCACTTAAAAGTGGGGTACGCCTGTATAAAACATGTTGACAGTGGTTTTTATTCCTATATGACAAATAAAAACCTACTTTTGAAGAAATACCTGTTAGGTATCTCCTTTTAATGCGGATGCCATTGCCAATGGCTCCTGCTGCTGCCTCTGAGCCAGTGAGGAGAGAGGGAATAAAAGCAAACATGAATCCAGTTTACTTAGTGATGAGAGGACTCAATCAATCACTAAGGGGGGAGGTTACTGATTTGTCTGATTTAGACTGTATACCTCCAAAGCTAGGTAGTCACTAGTAAAAATTTGAGGGGGTGGGGCAAAGAGATGCCCGAGAAGGCAATAAGGAGGATCAGCCACGGTATACCATTTATAGAAATTAGCTTTATTAATATATCGATATTACGTTAAAACCACTAAATGTAAGACAATGACATTTAATGTGGAATTATATCCCTGCATACCCTATAATAAAAAACACACATACAAAGTTGACAACGTTATTACAATATGACACCAGAACTATGGGCCCAACGCATACACATCCACATACATACCCAGTCACAATGGAGATAAATGATGCTGCTATCAGTATTGATTTAGGCCCGGAAATATCATATTCAAAGATAGATAGTATCAAAACTAGATTTGCCAGTTAATTGGTTGCTAAATGTCCATTTAGAGCTAGCTTTGAGACTGTTATCCATTGGTTGATGAAATTCCTGGTGGGGTAATTACCAAAGATATATTTCACTGGGGGGCATGGGGCCCATAGTTCTGGCGCCATATTGTGACAACGTTGTCAACTTTGTATGTGTGTATTTTATTATAGGGTATGCTGGGATATAATTTCACATTAAATGTCATTGTCTTACATTCAATAGTTTTAACGTACTATTGATATATTATTAAAGTTAATTTCATTTCTATAAATGGTATACTGTGGCTGATCCTCCTTATTGCTTTTTCGGGGCATCACTTTGCCCCACCCCCTCAAATTTTTGCAGGAGAGAGAGAGCAGCAATGCTGCTTTAATGCACAGCACTGGATTAAGGCTCTGGTAAGTATAGGGGGGAGGTGCTGCACACAGAAGGTTTTTTACCTCAGTGCATAGAATGCATTGAGGTAAAAAACCTTCTGCCTTTATAACCACTTACTTTAAGAAACGTATTAGACAAAGTCAATCTTCTGCCACTGTAATATAGAACAGAAATTTTGTATCTATCTATCTATCTAGCTATATATATATATATATATATATATATATATATATATATATATATATATATATATAGATAGATAGATAGATAGATATATACAGTAAAACCTTGGTTTGAGAGTAACTTGGTTTGAAAGCGTTTTGCAAGACAAGCAAAATGTTTTAATAAATTTTGCCTTGATATACAAGCGATGTCTTGATATAAGAGTAGCATCATGTCATAACTGGAGTATAAAAAAGAAGAGAGGAGCCTCTAAGTGTAGCAATATGGTTACATTTGATGAAGGTACAACATTTAGCAACTTATTGCTACACTTATAGGTGCCTCTCTTCTCTTTTATACCCTGTAAAAAAAATGATATACAAGTGCTTTGGATTACAAGCATGTTTCTGGAACGAATTATGCTCGCAAACCAAGGTTTTACTGTATATATATATATATATATATATATATAGCTTTGTCACAATGTAACAAACCAATACATTGATGTGAACAGCTAATCCATCTTTGCCTTTTTGTATTCCAGTTGACCATAGTCGTGTGAAACTCTCTCTGATAACATCAGATGAAGATACAGATTTTATCAATGCCAATTTTATCAAGGTACACTTTCCAATACACTAGTTCTTAAAAGCAGGACTAAAAATGCATATGTATACACTATGTGTATGGCTTTGTCACACTATAGCAAAGCAAAACATTGATGTCAACAGATCCTATTAATAACAAATGATCTTCTTTTCTGCATGCAATTTGCTGTGCTGCAAAGCAAAAGACATGACAACACTTCCTGTGTGAACAAACCTTTTAAAATATATCTAATATTTTTTTAAGATTTAGGTGGAGTAGGGAATGGTTAAAGTAGAAGTCTGGTCAAAACTTACTAACTACCCTGTAGAGAAAAAATATATATACTTAACTAACCTAAGAATGCTCCGACCAGCTTCAGGGCAGTAAAGAGAGCAGTGACAATGGCTGCAGAGACTGATGGGTGAAGTCACCCATAGACTTACCATGGGGCATGTGTATCTGCTGACCCACTTCTACACTGATACTGGCAATGGGAGCCGATCACGTGATGGGACTGGAGCACCCTTAGATTAAAGGGAGTATGGCCAAAGCTATTTTGCTTATACTTCTCCTGTAGGTCACAGGAGTGTAGTTCGCTCTGCACTCCTGTGACATGTTTTTAAGCAGACAGTGGGCTAAAGTCCCTGTCGGATGACATCACTCAGCTGGTCCAGGCTCCAGAAAGATCCCAAGCATATGGTCGGGATACACCCAGATGCCTGGACTGGCAGCTGGTTCAGCCTCTCAGAGAGCCTGAACTTGCCCCCATGCCTCCGCCACAGCTCACCACTCCAGTGAGCGCGTGGGGGGGGGGGGCAGAGCAGAGAGCTACTGACTGACAGTCACCGCTCTCTGCTCAGAGCGGAGAGGGAGAACTGAGTGATCAGTGTTATTTGATCGCTCAGTTCTCACTGCAGAGCCGGCGGGGGACAGATGTAGAATCGGATTGATGCTGCATCCACCTAAGTGAGTATACAGTGCCTTGAAAAAGTATTCATACCTCTTGAAGTTTTCCACGTTTTGTCATGTTACAACCAAAAACGTAAATGTATTTTATTGGGATTCTATGTGATAGACCAACACAAAGTGGAACATTGAATACAAACGTGTGGCGCTAAGTAGTAATGTACGTTAGTGGACAAGACCTGACAGAATGGAAATCCGTGAGGACAATAGCCCAATAAAGTGTATTTATGAAACACCAGAACAACTTGTGTGTTAAACTAGTGAAAATAATGAAAATAAAGCATGAATAAGTAGATGAATCAAAAGGGACCGAACACCACAAAAAAATAGTGATGGTACGAACCCCTGGCTATAATCAGTGTAAGAAAGAGGATCAAGAGGTATTCTCTCATTGATCTACAAAAGAGTGACAAATTAGAACATCTTATGAGTGATGTGGTGACCCATATGTAAAGTGTAGATAGTGAAATACCACAACCACATATATTGCTGTCATGAAAACGTCCAGTGTACAACTATAAATGAATAGATAATAAAAAGTCTGTAGTTGTCAAGATGATTGGTAGAAGACCTTCAATCCAGGGATGACATCCACAGGACAAGGGGCTCAGCGTACATCAAGATGGGATAGGTAAAACATACTCTTACCGGAAACGGTGGACCCCTCGGCCAGCGGCCTGGGGGTCAAACGAGCTTAAGGATGTGGGAGAAGACTTCCACGGCAGTTGGAGGGGTTGGAGGAGACCCTCGACACTCACCAACCGGCCTCTCAGATATTGATGACTCCCGGTCTACAAAGGTTCGATAGGGGGTTGTTCACAAGACAGCCGCTTCCAAAGGCCAAGTACGGGTCCTCAAAGTGGGGTTTTAAAAAGAAGGAAACCACCCCATAGTGTAAATCCGCTTACTCAGAAGCATTTATTTATAAAACGAAGACTAAACAACACGCGTTAACCTAGACACTCACTGTCAGGTATAAACAATAAAAAGCGCTAAAAGATAAAAAGTGGCAAGACAGGCATAACCACCCACTGCAGAGCCGGCGGGGGACAGATGTAGAATCGGATTGATGCTGCATCCACCTAAGTGAGTATACAGTGCCTTGAAAAAGTATTCATACCTCTTGAAGTTTTCCACGTTTTGTCATGTTACAACCAAAAACGTAAATGTATTTTATTGGGATTCTATGTGATAGACCAACACAAAGTGGAACATAATTGTGAAGTTGAAAAAAAATTATAAATGGTTTTCAAAATTTTTTACAAATAAATATCTGAAAATTTTGGCGTGCATTAGTATTCAGCCCCCCTGAGTCAATACTTTGTAGAACCACCTTTCGCTGCAATTACAGCTGCAGGTCTTTTTGGGGATGTCTCTACCAGCTTTGCACATCTAGAGAGTGAAATTTTTGCCAATTCTTTGCAAAATAGCTCAAGCTCTGTCAGATTGGATGGAGAGCGTCAGTGAACAGCAATTTTCAAGTTTTGCCACAGATTCTCAATTGGATTTAGGTCTGGACTGGGCCATTCTAAAACATGAATATGCTTTGATCTAAACCATTCCATTGTAGCTCTGGCTGTATGTTTAGGGTCATTGTCCTGCTGGAATGTGAACCTCCGCCCCATTCTCAAGTCTTTTGCAGACTCCAACAGGTTTTCTTCTAAGATTGTCCTGTATTTGGCTCCATCCATCTTCCCATCAACTCTGGCCAGCTTCCCTGTCCCTGCTGAAGAAAAGCATCCCCACAACATGATGCTGCCACCACCATGTTTCACAGTGGGGATGGTGTGTTCAGGGAGATGTGCAGAGTTAGTTTTCCACCACACATAGCATTTTGCTTTTAGACCAAAAAGTTAAATTTTGACCAGAGCACCTTCTTCCACATGTTTGCTGTGTCCCCCACATGGCTTCTCGCAGAATGTAAATGGGACTTCTTATGGTTTTCTTTCAAGAATGGCTTTCTTCTTGCCACTCTTCCATAATGGCCAGATTTGTAGAGTGCACGACTAATGGTTGTCCTGGTGCCAGTTTCCCCCACCTGAGCTGTGGATTTCTGCAGCTCCACCAGAGTTACCAAAGGCCTCTTGGCTGCTTCTCTGATTAATGCTCAACTCTCAGTTTAGGTGGACGGCCATGTTTTGGTAGGTTTGCAATTGTGCCATACTCTTTCCATTTTCGAATGATGGATTGAACAGTGCTCCATGAGATGTTCAAAGCTTGGGATATTTTTTTATAACCTAACCCTGCTTTAAACTTCTCCACAACTTTATCCCTGACCTGTCTGGTGTGTTCCTTGGCCTTCATAATGCTGTTTGTTTACTAAGGTTCTCTAAAAAAAACCTCTGAGAGCTTCACAGAACAGCTGTATTTATACTGAGATTAAATTACACACAGGTGGACTCTATTTACTAATTAAGTAACTTCTGAAGGCAATTGGTTCCACTAGATTTTAGTTAGGGGTATCAGAGTAAAGGGGGCTGAATGCAAATGCATGCCACACTTTTCATATATTTATTTGTAAAATATTTGGAAAACCAGTTATCATTTTCCTTCCACTTCACAATTATATGCCACTTTGTGTTGGTTTATCACATAACATTCCAATAAAATACATTTATGTTTTTGGTTGTAACATGACAAAATGTGGAAAACAGAAAGAGAGGCTAAATAAAATAAATGAAATATTAAAAGAACTATATGAGCTAGAACAAAGGCATAACAAGGGAAAGGAATAGATATACAACATCTGATAGTGCTAAAAAGAGATGAGTTAAACTTGTTAATGGAACAAGAGACCAGGTGAACTGAGTAAAGAAAGATACCAGTGAGGAAATAAATCAGGAAAGTTTCTGGCAAGAGCACTAAGGCAAAAGAAGTCATTAAGCTTTATAAAAAAAAATTAAAAACAGCTCAGGGTAACTGGTGTATCCTACATCAGAAATCGCAATAGTATTCAAAAAGTTTTATAGTGCACTGTACTCAGTAAGATTAACAGGGGGACAAGCAAAATAATCAGAAAATAAGGAAAAGATACAAGCTTTTTTAAAAGAGGCCAAATTAGTTAAATTAAGTGAGGGAGATATGTTAGATCTAGAGAGACCCATAACGCAAGAAGAAATCTCTACAGCACTAAAGGAGACAGCCATGGGAAAGAGTCCAGGGCCGGATGGATTCTCAATAGTTACATATTTACATAGTTACATAGTAGGTGAGGTTGAAAAAAGACACAAGTCCATCAAGTCCAACCTATGTGTGTGATTATGTGTCAGTATTACATTGTATATCCCTGTATGTTGCGGTCATTCAGGTGATTATCTAATAGTTTCTTGAAGCTATCAATGCTCCCTGCTGAGACCACCGCCTGTGGAAGGGAATTCCACATCCTTGCCGCTCTTACAGTAAAGAACCCTCTACGTAGTTTAAGGTTAAACCTCTTTTCTTCTAATTGTAATGAGTGGCCACGAGTCTTATTAAAGTGGTGTTCCGGCCAAAATTATCCTTTTCAAATAAAAATACCCCCATAATACACAAGCTTAATGTATTCTAGTAAAGTTAGTCTGTAAACTAAGGTCTGTTTTGTTAGTTTATAGCAGTAGTTTGTTATTTTATAAACTTACAGCAGGCCGTGGCCATCTTAAGTGTGGGCATCTGAAGCCAGACTGTATTTCTACCTGGATCTCATCCTTGCAGATCTAGCACATGCTCAGTGCAGCACAAGCAGTGTAATAGGTTTCAGGTCAGGTTTCCATAGTAACGGCAGTGTCAGAGGGCATTGCAAACAGGAAATGATGCGATGGGCCGCGGCCAGGGAGGAGGAGAAGTGAAAAATGAATACAGCAAATATACAGTAGGTGCTGAGAAAAAAAATTAAAAATATCCAATTCATTTACAGTGCGCAGTTTCGTGAGGGATGCTGAAGAGTTGTAAAAGTGGGTGGAACTCCACTTTAAACTCTCTTCTGCGAAAAAGTTTTATCCCTATTGTGGGGTCACCAGTACAGTATTTGTAAATTGAAATCATATCCCCTCTCAAGCGTCTCCTCTCCAGAGAGAATAAGTTCAGTGCTTGCAACCTTTCCTCATAACTAAGATCCTCCAGACCCTTTATTAGCTTTGTTGCCCTTCTTTGTACTCGCTCCATTTCCAGTACATCCTTCCTGAGGACTGGTGCCCAGAACTGGACAGCATACTCCAGGTGCGGCCGGACTAGAGCCTTGTAGATTGGGAGAATTTTCGTTTTATCTCTTGCGTTGATCCCCCTTTTAATGCATGCCAATATTCTGTATGCTTTATTAGCAGCAGCTTGGCATTGCATGCCATTGCTGAACCTATGATCTACTAGGACCCCCAGGTCCTTTTCCAATCTAAATTGCCCCCAGAGGTGCTCCTCCCAGTGTATAGATTGCATTCAAATTTTTGCCACCCAAATGCATTATTTTACATTTTTCTACATTGAACCTCATTTGCCATGTAGTCGCCCACCCCATTAATTTGTTCATGTCTTTTTGCAAGGTTTCCACATCCTGCGGAGAAGTTATTGCCCTGCTGTATAGTAATCTACTATAAAAAATTTAAAGACCAATTACTTACAAAATTTTGTTCTTACCGGAGTTTAATAGATGAAGGAACTAAATTGAGGAGAGAATCACTGTTGCCCTATATCACAGTAATATCAAAAGAAGGAAAAGATATAACGCAATGTGCCAGTTATAGACCAATATCATTAATAAATGTGGACACAAAACTGTATGCCAAAATATTTGCCACTAGATTAAAGAGATTAATGGATACATACAGACCAGGTGGGGTTCATACCTGGGAGAAAAGGAAGAGACAACGGAGTAAGAACGTTGTTACTCCTACAAAAAATAAGAGATGGGCCCCCAGCTCTATTCCTGTCAATAGATGCGGAAAAAGCATTTGACAGGGTAGACTGGGGATTCATGACGGCTACAATAGAAGAGATAGGGATCGGCCGAAAAATGACTCGACGGATTAAAACACTATATCAACATCCAACTGCAGCAGTAAAGATCACTGGGACTCTGTCTAAATCTTTTGAGTTATTTGATGGTATGAGACAGGGGTGTCCTCTTTCACCCCTATTGTTTATATTGACATTGGAACCTTTTTTGGCCACTATTAGAAATAGTGTAGATATAAAAAGAGTGAAGGTAGGAAAAGAGGAACATAAAGTGGAGGCATATGCGGATGATATCTTGTTTTATGTCTAATGCCCAAAAACAACATTACCAAATATTATGAAATTATTGAAAGATTATGGAGAACTATCAAGCGACCGCGGGCACGAGAGCCAGAACGGGGATTTGTGTGTATAAACACACAAATTCCTGTTCTGACAGGGGAGGAGAAACAGATTGTCTGTTCCTACAAAGTAGGAACAATGATCTGGCTCCTCCTCTAGTCAGTCACATCCCTTCACAGTTAGAAATACATGTGCGGGAACACATTTAACCCCTTGATCGCCCCCTAGTGTTACCCCTTCCGTGTCAATGACATTTACACAGTAATCAGTGCACTGAGCACTGTCAAAAAGTGTCAAAAGTGTCTGATCTGTCTGCCATAATGCAGCAGTCCTGCTAAAAAATGCAGATCCTGACATTACTAGTAAAAAAAAAAAAAATAATAAAAATGCCCTAAAAATGCCATACATTTATTCAATATTTTGTATACGCTATAACTTTTGCGCAAACCAATCAATATACGCTTATTGCAAATTTTTTTCACAGTCACATTTACACAGTAATCAATGCATTTTTAATTGCAGTGATCGCTGTATAAATGTGAATGGTCCCAAAATCGCACCAAAAGTGTCCGATCTGTCCGCCATAATGTCGCAGTCATGATAAAAATCACTGATTGCCGCCATTACTAGTAAAAAAAAAATATATTAATAAAAATGCCATAAAACTATCCCCTATTTTGTAGACGCTGTAACTTTTGCGCAAACCAATCAATAAACGCTTATTGCAATTTTTTTTTACCAAAAATATGAAGAAGAATAGGTATCGGCCTAAACTGGGGAAGAAATATATTTTTTTATATATATTTTTTGGGGATATTTATTATAGCAAAAAGTAAAAAATAATGTGTTTTTTTTTTTCAAAATTGTCGCTATTTTTTTTGTTTATAGCGCAAAAAATAAAAAGAGGTGATTAAATACCACCAAAAGAAAGCTCTATTTGTGGGGAAAAAAGGATGTCAATTTTGTTTGGGAGCCACGTCGCATGACCGTGCAATTGTCAGTTAAAGCGATGCAGTGTCGAATCGCAAAAAGTGCTCTGGTCTTTGGCAGCTTAATGGTCTAGACACGTGCCACAGGTGTATTTTAAGACAAAAAAGAAAATGATACTTAAGTTCATATGGCAGCACAAAAAAACATGAATACAATTTGCAGTACTAAGTAAAGATAAAATACATGGAGGATTACCTTTACCAGATTTTAAAAGCTATTACAATGCAGTTTTGTTATTACGAATTATAGATTGGGCATTTGATTCACGTGGGAAAAGTTGGGTTAGAATTGTAAACACGTTAAGTAATACACAATTGAATAAGGGGCTATGGGTACCACAACAGTATCATCTTTTTTTGAAGGACACAAGTGAATTAACAATGAACGTATTTAAGGTATGGCATTTAATACACAGACAAAGGAAATGGGAAAATAATTCACCAGTAATACCACTCACAGGGACAAACTATTTTTTTCCAGGAAATGACACACTTTTTGGAGTATAGATAAAGGATAAAAATGCACGAATAAAGGATATTATAAAACAGGGAGAGATATACACAATCCAGGAATTAAGACACAAAACTGAGTTACTAGTGATAGATGAACCAAGATACCATCAGTTAAGACATTTTACAAAGACACTGCCAAATCCAATAAGATCAGGAGAAAGTTTATTATCATTTGAAAAATTGTTTACCTTACAGGAAGCAACAAGGCACGAAATTTCCCAGATTTATAAGATTCTTACTCTAATGTCGGAACCATTGGTACCGCCTTTCTTGAATAGGAAATATGGGGGGGATTTGGGAACTTTGGATGAATTACACAATGTGTGCCTCCATCCCTGGTTCAAGTGTAATAGGGCGTACACACGGTCGGACTTTGTTTGGACATTCCAACAACAAAATCCTAGGATTTTTTCCGACAGATGTTGGCTCAAACTTGTTTTGTCTACACACGGTTGCACAAAGTTGTCGGAAAATCCGATCGTTCTAAACGCGGTGACGTAAAACACGTACGTTGGGACTATAAACGGGGCAGTGGCCAATAGCTTTCATCTCTTTATTTATTCGGAGCATGCGTGGCACTTTGTCCGTCGGATTTGTGTACACACGATCGGAATTTCCGACAACGGATTTTGTTGTCGGAAAATTTTATCTCCTGCTCTCCAACTTTGTGTGTCGGAAAATCCGATGGAAAATGTCCGACGGAGCCCACACACAGTCGGAATTTGCGACAACACGCTCCGATCGGACATTTTCCATTGGAAAATCCGACCGTGTGTACGGGGCATTAGAGAAAGGGAGTGTGAAGCTTTTAAATGAAGCTTTTGATTTGTGGAGGTAAATGGTTTGAAAGTATATTTAATTGGCATATTGATATGAATTTGCAATTATTTATTTATTCTACCAATGTTTTGTCATTGTAATATGCCGTTTAATCGATATGTATATGTCTATGTACTCATGAGGTCCACACCATGTGTGTGTATATATGAAATCATTTTTACTATGTGCATTGTTCTTATGTATTGTCACATTCAATATGCGAATTAAATATACTTTCAAACCATTTACCTCCACAAATCAATAGCCTCATTTAAAGTCCCACACTGCCTTTCTCTTACTAATTATAAATGTCTGTCAAGATGGTATATAACACCTATCAAAGCACACAAATATCAAAAGGAGAAAACACCGCTTTGCTGCAGAGGTTGTGGGAAAAGAGGAACAATGACACATATACGGTGGGAGTGTTTGAAAATACAGAAATGTTGGCTAGAAGTGATACAAAAGATACAAGAAATTACGGGAGTAGATGTGCCTAAAAATCCAGCACCTATTTATTACATAATACCAAACTTACAATAAAACAATATAAGAGAATGATAATACCACATTTATTAAATGCAGCAAAACCCCTGATCCCAAAACATTGGCAAGCCTTGGAAAGCTCAACGCTAAGAGAATGGGTTCAAAAGGTAGAATTTATATATAACATGGAAGAATTGTGTCATTACGGAGAAGATAGAATAGAAAATTTTGCAAATACTTGTACTTGGAAAGGATAGAAAGAGTTTAAGAATACAAAGAAATACTCTGATGCGAATCTGAAAAAAAGAGAGGTAGAGGGAATAAATGAAGGAAGATTATAACACATATTTCAGGAATTTAAGATGGGGATGGCAGGATAGGGGAAAACTATATTTTTATGAATGAAAATTTAGAACAAAGCATTTTATATTTTGTATAATGTGCAATGTATTCAAATATTATTAAAATAAATTAAAAAAAAATGTACTGAATTTCTTTTGATCCTACTAGAGATGACGTGAGCTCTAAACTTTATATACACTCTACATTTGCTGAAATCTCAAGCAGTGTTATCAACCATGGCTAGTTCACCACTGTGGTCTACAGAACACTTCCCCCATATAATATTCAGGAAAAGGAACATTATATATATATATATATATATATATATATATATATATATATATATATATATATATATATAATATTCAGATGAGAAAAGGGGAGGTGTGTATTGTCCAAATCATAAGTTAGCATCCTAGGATGACAAGGCTGCTGCTCCATTGATACAGCACTGTAGATAAGCAATGTCACCCTAAATGTAAAAAGTATGTTACTGGCAGGTTCACAAATTGAATTAAAAGACAAAACACCTGAAATTCTTTTGGGGGGCAGCAAAAAATGAGTCGGTAGGTCAGTCCCGTACTGATTAAAAAGAAAAATATCTATTCATTGAACAATAAGTGCATCAGATGGTACAACATTATAGGCAATAGAATAAAGAGTGCCAGTATATTGTGCTGCCAAGATAACCACTTGAATTCCAGATTTCATTTTAAAATGGTGCTGGTTTTACAAAAAAAATTCCCATCAAGATTTTAAAACAACACCCTATCTCTCTGTCAGTGATGCCCACAGGCACTAAATAAATGTGCTCCATAACAGCAAAATGCAATACAATGCTTTTGCATTGTGTTTAAAAGGGACGTGACATAATTCTTACTTCCTGTGAGCCATGTTTACATAGAACAGAGCTGATTGAGCTCTGCCCTAACTCATCATGCAAAAATAAATTAAAATATATTTTTTATATACTTTACATGTATTCATGTGTGTTAAAATGTGGACAGGTTGCACTATAATGCAATGCACTGCAATGCACATGTACATAACGTCATGGTGTAAACAAAGCACAGACAACCATTGTTTTCTATGTGTCCTTGCAGTCACCTACATTGATCCTGTGAAAAAAAACGCAAGTCACTGCACATGCTGTAAATGAGTCCTTAGGCACAGTGCTGCATAAGACAACAAATATGTCATTACACATCATGTACTTCAATCCAACAGCAACTTCTTTCTCCCATACAAAAACCACACACACACCTGTTAAAAAGTAGTTTATGATCAGCACAGGCACTACTGAAGCTCCTAAAATAAGTGCACATAATGTCAAAGTATTTAAAGTGTGTCATATTAAGCTGAACATCTGAACAACTGTACATTTACAGGATGATTCTTTAAATATGTGCAAATATATTGTAGTAATTTGCTATAGACAATATGAGCTTTGCCAAGGTGTTAAATATGTAAGTTCATGGTGTAACCCTCATAGTCACAATAATTAGTTTCATGTCAGTGCATAAAATCTAGGTATACATTACAAGGATTTTCAGAAATGTAATTTGCAGAATTTTACCTACTGCTGTTTGTATAAAACTGACTTAGACACAGGAAAAACTGCAGAAAACTCATCACATAAGTAGGAAATGGCAGCTCTGGAAGTGTTCTATAAACATAGTTACATAGTTTGCAAAGTTAAATAAAGACATCAGTCCATCCAGTTCAACCTGTGTTGGTGTTTGTTCCTGTCAAAAATCATTTACCATATTCCTATGTACACTGTGCTTGCTAAGATGCCCATCTAAGAGTTTTTTTAACACTGTCTGACAGTGAAAAACTCCCTACGCAGCTTAACCACTTAAGCCCCGGACCATTTGGCTGCCCAAAGACCAGAGCACCTGCGATTTGGCACTGCGTCGTTTTAACTGACAATTGCGCGGTCATGCAACGTGGCTCCCCAAACAAAATTGATGTCCTTTTTTTCCCACAAATAGAGCTTTCTTTTGGTGGTATTTGATCACCTCTGCGGTTTTCATTTTTTGCGCTATAAACAAAAAAATAGCGACAGTTGTGAAAAAAAATGCGTTATTTTTTACTTTTTGCTATAATAAATATCCCCCAAAAATATATAAAAAAACTTTTTTTCCTCAGTTTAGGCCGATACGTATTCTTCTACATATTTTTGGTAAAAAAATCGCAATAGGCGTTTATCGATTGGTTTGCGCAAAAGTTATAGCGTCTACAAAATAGGGGATAGTTTTATGGCATTTTTAGTAATAATTTTTTTTTTTTTTTAGTAATGGTGGCAATCAGTGATTTTTATCATGACTGCGACATTATGGCGGACAGATTGGACACTTTTGGCGCTATTTTGGGACCATTCACATGTATATAGCGATCAGTGCGATTAAAAATGAATTGATTACTGTGTAAATGTGACTGGCAGTGAAGAGGTTAACCCCTAGGGGGCAGTAAAGGGGTTAAGTGTGTCCTAGGGAGTGATTCTAACTGTGGGGGAGAGGGGCTATGTGTGACACGACACTGATCAGTGATCAGTGTCCTGTTACTAGGCAGAACAGCGAAATGCTTGTTTACATCCTGTTCTTCCTCTCCGTGAGACGATCTCAGGATCACACTCACGGAGCTCGCGGCAGGTGTGCGCCCAAAAACCGCTTCTTAAAGGTACGTTAATATGCCTGTATGTGCCCTTCTGCCCACGTAAATCGGCACTAGGCGGTCGGCAAACAGTTAAGGTTAAATAGCTTCTCCTCCAATCTCATTGAAGAGCCCCATGTCTTTTTACACTCCCTGAGACTGAGAAGTTTATTCCCTATGCTAGAATCACCATTGAGGTATTTGTATATCACTATTACATCTTCTCTCAAATATCTCTTCTCCAAAAAGAAGAAGTTTTTCATTTGTAGTCGTTCCTTATAACTTATAGCCAGTACCCTTATTACCTTTGTTGCCCTTCTCTGGACTTACTCCAGTGCCAGCACAACCTTCCTGAGGATTAGTGACCAGAATTGGACGGCATATTCCAGATGTGGCCGAACCAGGGCTTAACCCCTCCTGGCCCTTTCAGGGTTTCAGATAGCGGGAGATGGGGTTAATGATCATGTAAACCGCCGTGATTGGCTGTCACGTCAGGCACATGACCGGAAAGCTCCCTATTGCAAGCAGTGATCGGGAGCTTTCTGTAAGCTGCCAGTAACTGTGCTGGGAGCGCGCAGGGTGCACAATCTCATCACAGCTGTGTTTGCAGTGTAGTGCCCAAATATGCGGGCACTCAGCATCAAGGACCACCTGTAGAGAAGCCACATATTTGTGTGCCATTGGTGTCAAGAGGTTAATAAAGTGGCAGGATTATAGTCTTATCTCTTGAGTAAATACCCTTTTTTTGCATGCTAATATTCTGCTTGCCTTGTTTGCTGCAGCTTGGCATTGCATGTAGTTACTAAGTCTGTCATCTACTAGGACCCCCAGATCGTTTTCAATCCTGGATTCCCCCAGGAGTTATCCCCCTAGCAAGTAACTTGCGTTCCTATTTTTAGACCCCAAATACATTACTTTACATTTCATTTGCCATGTAGTTGCCCACCCCCTATTTTATTGAGGTCTTCTTGTAAACAGTCATGCATAGTTGCCCTAGTTGTAAGCAAGTGACATTTACATTTTTTGGAAGTTTTAAAAAATCAGATGTTTATAGATTCAAAAAAAAATCTATAGTTAGGTACCAAGTATTTGTGTTTGGTACCTGCAGGAGCACAGTAGCATTAAAACAACATGGTGTTTTGGCAGATGCAGTTTTTCCTGTAGAGAAGACAAATCTATTCTATGTGAACCCCATTATGTGTAATTAGATGTCAGTGTGAACATGTTTCTGTTTGTTTATTTATTCTTAATATATTGCAGGGTGTTTACTGTCCTCGGGCATATATAGCTACTCAAGGTCCCCTACCAAGTACCGTTGTGGACTTTTGGAGGATGATCTGGGAATACAATGTTGGGGTAAGATATTCCTTCTCAGTCAGTAAACAATATAAAGCTGCTGGAGCTTTGGTAACTTTCACACTGATCAGATTTTGATCAGTTGTTCAGTTAAAAAAAGGGGAAGAAAAATATATGAAAAATGCATCCCTTTAAATCATATGGAACTCCTTACAGCGGTCAGTTGCATTTCATTTACATTTTTAAAAACATCCTGCTTGCTACTTTTTTGGTGCACTATTCAAAACCCCAGCAAAAGTGAAGCTTCCCATTGAATTGAATGGGAAACGCATCAAAAACGGACCACAGTTGCGTGCGTTTTTTGAGCCACATGTTTCACAGGTGCATTCTGGGAGTTGGGTAGCCAGAAAATGCAGTGCAAATGCATCAAAAATGTATCAAAAACGCAAATGTGTTTTTGATGCATTTTTTTCAATTGAGCAGTGTGAAAGCAGCATTATGCATGCAAGCAATTAATGATTATTGTGAGATGTCAGGTTAAAGCCTAACTTCAGGTTTTAGTGAACTTTAAATAGTTTGTTTGGACCAAGCTGTTCTAAATTAACTATATTCCTCACTAACACGTGCAGCAGCTGTCAGCCACATACAGTATACAGCGCTGCATTCTGGCAGCAGAACGGGGGCTTCCTGTCCTGCTCCCAGTACAAAATCGAGTCAGGCTGAGCAATTCAAGGGTGTTTTTGTATTTTGACTAACAAGGCTTCCTCTGATTGGCTGAGGCAGGTGAATGACGTCACAATACCCCCCTCAGCCATTTAGAGGAAGCTTTGTATTCATTCAGAAAGTACAAAGCTTCCTGTGAATGGCTGATCAGCACTCAGTCCAACTCAGTTTTGATTCAGGGGTGGTATGGGAAGTCCCCATCCCGCTGTTGGAAAATGCTGACAGCTGCAACATGTGTTAATAAGGGAAATAGTTTGTCTGAACCAGCTTGGTCCAAATTGACTTAAAGTTCACACAAAACATGGAGTTAGGCTTTAAAAGAAGCTTGCGGGTCTAAACTTCAGGCGCTCTGATTGCTGACTTGGTTATCAAATGTGTAAGCAGTGGATATGCCATCCCAATTTGTGGGATCTAGTTAGTAGTGATCAGTAAGCCTATTTGAAGCATTTTGCCAAAAGCCATAATTTTTGCTCGTTGGGCGGGAGCTAAACATCATATATGGTAGCTATCTTCCAATGGTAATTAAGGAAGCAGCTGGTGCCAGCACCCACTCTGTGCTTATCAACCAATGACTTGGGAATGCAAAATAGCTTGAAGCAGTTTGATGTAGCCTAGAAGGAGGTCAAATGCAGGTCAGAAGGTGGTAAGCTGCAGGTCAAATGCACCATTCAGTGAAGTCTGAAAAATCTTGGACGTGTCTCAAATTGATGACAAATGCATCCAAATGTAAGCTGTTTTTCCCACAGATTCTAAACTGTAAGACTCTTTTTAGAGGAAGGTGAAATGAGGTTTGCAGGTGTTCAGGGGGTGATGCTGCCGCTTCCTGATGCCTGTTTTTTTTTTATTGTCTAATGGCAATTTTGCATTGCAGGTTTGCGCAGACCTGTAAGCCAAATGTAGCCCCATTCATTTACATGGGAGAGTTTGACGGGCATTACTGTCTGTGAAACTAAGCATGTAGTGTTACAATTGTTGCACTGTGATGCAAAGTATGTGTAATCATCTGAGTGGTACTGTGTCTGCTTGAAGGTAGGTGTTTGGGGGGAGCAGTAAAAGCACAGATCAGCCGCCTGTTTTTACTGACTCCTGGCCGTCTGTATGAAAGGAGCTTAACATTGATGCTGCAGAATATTCCTGTTACTTGAATTGTTTCTAATATCATGTTTCCTATGCAGATTATTTTAATGGCCTGTATGGAGTTTGAAATGGGGAAGGTGAGTATAATATTTCTTGGAACACCTATTGCATGGAGAAACCAATATTTTCTTTATTTCTGTCTGTATGTTGTAATGTGGTGTAAACTCCTGCTTGGTTGCACTGGGTTCCAATCCCATAAGGCACCACTTTCCTTCTAACTATGGATACTTGGTTAACTGGTCCTGGGTTTGCATTATTATAAGGACATTGGGGTAGGGACTGATAAGTGCCTCATATCTCTAAATTCTATTTAGTGTCTTATGTCACATCTACATGGAACACTTCTATTTCTGTATTACACACACAGCGCCTTATACTTATCATTTACCTGCAGTGACTGTGATGTAGAGTTTCTTATATTTCTGATATTGCTAGTAGACCACACATTTTACAAACTGACCGCATTATCTACTATGGTTAGGTGTTGATCCTGTGTTAGGATGGCCAAGTAAATTATAGCTTAATTCTAGAGTATGTGTGCAATCTTCCTTAGACTTAAAGAGGAACTGCAGTTTGCTCACATAATCTGTAATAAAAACATCTTTGCCTTTCTGAAGCTTCCCTCCAACCACTTAGCATATTATTTTATATATACCCTCCATTAAGTCTGGCTGCATCCATTTTAACTATGGGCAGCTGAAGCTGCTGCCTGTTCACTTCATGGATTTACACAGACACACACAGAGCCACACCTACAGTTCTGCAGCCCTGCAGCACTGATTGGCCCTCTTATGATTCATCACCCCTCTCTTCTTGGCAAACTCTCATGAAAGTGAAAGAGTTGTGCATTAGTCTAGGCTAATGACCAGGCAAGAAACAGGAAGTGAGCTGTATGCGGTATTTACTGGCAGACAAAACAATATTTTACTATCCAAAGTTAAAACAACAAGGGCAGAAATATGAAAAAAATACTGAAGGTCTTCTTTAAAGTGTTACTAAGCCCACAACAGTAAAATCAGTCTGTATATGCAGTAAAGAATGCTTGTTATACTCTCTATGGAGTTAATGCTCCACATTCTGTAAAAAGGCTGCCTGATCCTGTCTTCTCTGATCCTCCCCTTCTACTGTTCCCAATCTGTCTGCTAATAGAACAGAGCTCTAGGAGGCACTGTGCACATGCTCAGTTTGGTGTATATTGCTAGAGAGTTTTTTCTTTTTTTGTGAGGGTGCATGTGATCAGCACAGGGTCAATCAGCACTGTCCAGACAGAGGGTCAGGGGTTATGCAATCTCATAGGACAGTCAAAGCAGAATGAAGGCTCCTCCTACAAGCTTTAGCCAGTGCTCAGCCAGACACTGATAGAAGTCACAAGGCTAATATATTCTGCTGATGAGAAAAGGTACTTAGCAGTTCATTTTTACTAAAATAATGGAAAAGGGGGCACAATATGAGCACACTTACTTGGGATTATGGCCACCCCATTCATTATAGTGTAAATATTGATAATATAAATGGTGTTAAAAGCAGGTATTAAAAGGACAGTGCCGCTTTAAATCCAGGAACAGCAGCTAACCAATAGGATGCTGCGGAATGTGCTGGAATCTGGAAAGCCTTTATAGGGAACTGCTGGGCTGGGAATTTCCCCCTTTTCTTGCAAGGAGCACCGGCTGAAGAGCTCTGCCCCTCTCCCTGAAGTTATGGAGTCTCTCTTTAAGCAACTCCTGGAGAAAGCTGGCATCGGGGGAGAATTAGAACGGCTGTGGCACTGCCTGGCACTAGGTGAAGCTGAGAATGGAGGACAGCAGGAAAAGGACATTGAAGAAGGTATGGCCAGGGTTCCACGGGCGCAGCATTGTGACATGGAGCGAGGGGCAGCGGTTCAGGTGCAGCAAGGGAGAACACAGCGGAGCCAGCCTCCTGAACAGAGCAGACTAGCTGAGGAGGAGTCAGAGGCGGACCATGGGCCGCGGGGAGCGGACGCCGAAGATAACAATGGCGAGACAGCGGGTGCGCACCGCACCTCTAAGAAGAAGAGGACATGTTTCAGGTCGCTGGGTAGAATAGGCGGCAGGTGGGGCAAGGCTGGGCAGCCCACAGCGGGAGCAGGGAGCGGGTGTCCGCTCTCCCCACAAGCAGCCAGCGTACAGGAGCCAGCAAGGGCAGTGCAAGACAGCTAGTGCATGAGTGAAGAGCCACAGGCACTGCTACACAGACAGGTGGCAGTTCAAAGTTTGCTGCTAGGGGAAGCTGTTCAGCAAGAGGCTGCACAACCTCCAGCAGTGCGTGAGTGTGCTCAATTTCATACTAAAAATGTTTTAGTTGATTCTCTGTCACCTTTAGTGAGAATGCTATCCCCTATGATTCCCCTATGATGGCAACTCAGCCCAGAAATCTGTATCTGCTGCTATGCTCAGCCCTTCTCCTGTCTCTGTGTCTCATTCTACTAGCTTGTTATCCCAGCACAGCCCTGTTGCCATGGTTACAGGGGGTGTATGTCTGGGGATTTGAATGTTCCTTTGGCCAGGGTTAACGTACCATAATCATGCATGAAGGAAGTCATGCCATTTGAAATGTCTCCCCTGTGTTACCATTTGAGTTTATATAGTTTAGTTTATAGAGGGGGGATTTTATAGATATCCTGTCCCTGTTACTCTTGCATAAAGATTTCATGGGGAGGATAGAGAAGAGAGGGGATGAAAAGCAGGAGAATGAGAGGTGTAGACCTATCCCTAGGTCATTAAATAACTGGTTGCAAGCTTATTGCATCTTTGCAGGATTAATGGCGGAAAAGCACCCCAAACGGTTCCGGGGGATTGTTTCAGCATTTAGACCACATTCTGGAGGCGTATAAAAGTTTTGGGGGGCTCGGCTGGTACTATTATGACGAGTCATTTAGACAGAAGTTGTCAGTCCACCCCTAGTTGAGTTGGGGAATGAAGGACATAGGGCTATGGCTCAATCTGCTTGCCCCCCAGAGACAAGTTGCGCCTAAGCAAGCTGCAGTTAACCCTTCAAGCACTGCGTACAGAAAAGGGTGCTGCTTCGCTTTTAATGACAACCAGTATCCCTGGAATGCAACTTGTAAATATAGGCACGAATGTGCCTATTGCACTGGAGCACACCCTGTGGTTAGTGCTATAAAAAGAATGCGAGCGCTGGGGCTAATCAAAGTCGGAGGGATATTTAAGAAAAAAGCCTGCATGCCAGTGAGGCTGGAAAAAATGCACCCATGGCTGGACAGGTATCCAAACCGGAGAAGGCGCATTTTTTCATTAACGTTTTTTCTTTTGGCTTTCCTCCCCCCTTCTTTTCGGGCGAAGGGTGCACGATGGTGGAAAATTGAAAATCGGTAGAGCACTTTCCGCAAATAGTTAGGGAGAAAGTTTTCAAGGAAATTGAAGAAGGGCGCGTTGCTGGTTCTTTTGAATGCCCTCCTTTTGGTAACTTCCGTATATCACTTTTGGGAGTGGGATCCAAAAAGGAGAAAAATGCGTATCGTATTATTCATCATTTGTCTTTTCCTAAGGGGTATTTACTTAATGATGAAATTGACGATGCGCTCTGCTCATATGTGATGTTTGAGGAGGCGATTTTTAGGATTCGGGAGTTTGGGCCTCGAGGGTTGTTGGCCAAGGCCGATATAAAATCGGCTTTTAGGCTTTTGCCAGTATCGCCTTTAGCTTTTAATTCTTTAGGGTTTTATTTTGAAGAGGCCTATTCTTTCTATAAATATCTCCCCATGGGGTGTTCAGTTCCGTGCTCATATTTCAAAGCATTTTCTTCTTTTTTCCACTGGGTGATTTGTTTTCATTCAGAAAGAAATAGTGTGGTCCACTACCTGTATGACTTTTTATCTGTGGGACTTCCAGAGTCAATGATTTGTAATAATTAGTTGCAGGCATTCAGGGATATTTTTCAGCACTTTGGAGTTCCATTGGCAGAGGAGAAGACGTGTCTACCCACCACGTCTTTGGAATTCTTGGGTGTTCACATAGATACCTTTAGGATGGCATTCCGTTTGCAGGAGGCGAAATTATTGAAATTGAAATCTTTGCTGGGGTTATTTCTTGTAAAGACGAAAGTGCTTCTGAAAGACAAGCAATCTCTTTTGGGCATCTTGACTTTTGCATGCAGGATTATGCCAGTGGGTCGCATTTTTTTGCGTTGCCTTTATCTTGCTATATCTGGCGTGAAGTTGTCGTTCGCCCACATCAGATTGACGAGTTCTCTTAAGGAGGATATGTTGGTTTGGGCAAAGTTCCTTGACATCTACAATGGCCAGTCCTTTTTTTCAGAAGGATTTTATTTTTGCCCCAGATTTTAGATTGTTCACAGATGCGACAGGTTCGAAAGGGATTCACTGCAATTTGGGAAACGCATTGGTGTTGTGCAGCTTGGCCTGAGTCATGGGTAGGTAGGGAGGTAACTAAGAACATAGTTCTGCTTGAGCTGTTCCCAAGTTTGGTGGTGATGGAGCTTTGGGAACCTGGTTTTGCGAACAAGAGGATTTTGGTAGAGATGGACAATAAAGGAGTCCTGTTTGCGATAAACTGCAACTTGCTGTTGGTAGTTAAGGTGTTAAAGTGGTTGTAAACCCACACAAAAAAAACCTGCAAGACAAAAGCATAATGAGCTAGTATGCATAGCATTTTAGCTCATTATGAATTACTTACCTTAGATCGAAGCCCCCGCAGCGGTCCTCGTATCCCAATCCGGCCAGCGACATCGTCCCCGGAGCTACTTCCGGGTAGCACAGGGTGATTGGCCGGAGCCCCGATGAGGTCAGTCCCGCACATATGCCGCTGGTAACAGCACACTAGCTATAGCAACGGCACTTACGTGCCATTGCTTTAGTGCGCATGTGCCGATAACGTCGGCACATGCAGATACAGAGGTTATCTCCTAAACCGTGCAGGTTTAGGAGATATCTGGGGTAGCTACAGGTAAGCCTGTCTTCATCTGTCAATGGTTAGCACAGTTTTTAGTGCAGGCCGAAACCTCTATGCCCTCAAGAAGACAATTTTCCTAATACCTCCAATGTCTTGTGGCATTATTACCTGGAAGGTAATTGGTAACAACAAGAGTCTGGGCTACAACAGTAGCCCAGCCCAGTACCCCAAAAAGTGATTGTAAAGGGTTTGAACCACTTTAAGGCAGATTGTGTTTTTGTGTTTAAAGTTTAAAGGGATTGTAAAGGTAAAAATTTTTTCACCTTAATGAATTCTATGCATTAAGGTGAAAAAACTTTTGACAGTACCGCCGCCCCCAGCCCCCCCGTTTTACTTACCTGACGCCTCGAATCTTCGCTGCACGTCCTCGTCATCTTCATTGCAGCTCAGCCTGGTCGCTGATTGGCTGCAGTGGATGGATTGAAAGCAGCGCAGCCTCCGGCTGTATCACGGGAGCGCGCCCGCAACCACTCACCACCGTGCGAGGGAGCTCGCATTAAGGTGGTAAATGCTTGCGGGGAGGAGCTGAAACAGCCGCCGAGGGACCCCAGAAGACCAGGTTCGGGGCCACTCTGTGCAGAACGAGCTGCACAGTGAAGGTAAGTATAACATGTTTGTTATTTTTTTTTTTTTTTTAAATTAACTTTACAACCCCTTTAATGTATGGCTCAAAGCTAAATATACTCTCGGAGCTCAAAATAACATAGCCGATTCGTTACCTCGGTTTCAGATGGACCGTTTTCGCCAGCTGCTTCCAGAAGCAGATATGGAAGGGATTCAATGTCCAGAGTATCTGTGGGAAGTGATCTGAATATAGTGACGAGAGCTATAAAAAGTTCAGTCGCTCCTAAGACCTGGATTAGTTATTCCGCTGCCTGGAGGAGTTGGTTGTCTTTCGCAGATACCGTGGGTGTTGGTGATGGAAGTCCATCAGAAGGGACGATTTTGGCGTTTTTGGCATCGCTTATGCAGCAGCGTTTTTCATACAGTCATGTGATGAAAAAGTTGGCTGGCATTTATTTTTAATGTCATTTGAGGGGTAGTCCTTCATGCATGTCATATTTTTCAGTAAAGCAGGCTCTGAAGGGGTACAAGAGGGTAACTTTTGTTGCAGATGATAGGAGACCGCTATCGATAGAACTTTTAGGTAGGCTTTGCGAAGTAACGTTGGCAGTGTGCTTCTCGGAATTTGAATCCCTGTTGTTTAAAACGGCTTTTCGCATTTCAGAGCTGCTTCTGGGATCTAAAATGGGCGGTTCCGCTTTTTTTTACGAGCAAGCGGTGGTAGATCATTTGGGAGTGCACATCTGGATCAGGTGCTCCAAAATGGATATTTTAGAGAGGGGTGTTGGAATTACTTTAAAGGACCAGGGCAATAAGTTGGTATGTCCAGTGGAAGCCGTTAAGCAATTTTTGAGGTCTAGGCCCTCCGGTAAAGGGCATTTTTGGGTACATCAAAATGCGGGGCCCCTCACCAAATTTCAGTTTGATTTTGTCCTGCATAAATGTCTTATGAGCTTGGGTTTACATAAATTTAAGTTCTCTTCCCATTCATTTAGAATAGGAACAGTGTTAGAGGTGGCCAGGAAAGGTTTGGGAGAGTCGGCTATGGGGAGGTGGTTTGTTTGTTTAAATCCCTCAGGTTTGCCCCATAGAGTATGGATTCTGGGACATTCCTTTATTTATTGGGCGTGTAAAAGCAGCTCTATGCAGTTATTCCACAAATTTGTCTTTGCATCCGGAATGCTTTCAGGTGTATTGGAAGGTAATGAGAGGCCTACAGTGGAACCAACTTTATTTTCATTTATCCAGGTTATGTCAGTTTTGGCCTATGCCAGATGTTTTGTTGTTACATTTAGGAGGGAATGACTTGGGCAATATCAGAACGTTGGATTTGTTTTTTATGATCAAGAGGGATCTCCATCGTTTCACTCTTACTTCTCCAGGTACGATCATAGTGTTTTCGGAAATTATCCCTCACCTTTCCTGGCTGTCCTCTTTGCAGAGGAAAGTAATGGAAAAAAATAGAAAACGAATAAATAGAGCTATGAAGGAGTTCATGCCTAGAATTGGTGGGCTGTCATACCGACACATCCAGATCTGGAAGGTGGTATCAAGGGTTGTACAGGCAAGATGTAGTCCTCCTCTCAGATGTGGGTCTCAATATTTTTAACCTTGGATTGCAGTATAGGATTGAACAGGCAATGGAAGTGGGGTGGGGCTGGGCATGATGCTCAAGCCCAGCTTGTGGTGTGTTTATTTCCATGTTAAAATGAGGTAATGCTGCTTGAGTTCTGAAAACTAAGCAGTTACAAATCTTTGTTTCATTAAAGTTATGCTGTTTTGATGGTCAATAAAAAAAATGAATATATGGTTATTTTATTTTCATATGTTAAACCAATAAAGTACCATGGCCATTATATGGCTACAATCTCATGGAAAAGGGGCCACAATATGAGCCTACTTACTTGAAATTGTGGCCACCCCATTCATTATAGTGTAAATATTGATAATATTAATGGTATTCCTTTTGTTAAAAGCAGGTATTAACTCTGGGGTCTCATTCCGGTGCCAGAAAAATCCCCTTCTTGCAGAAAGGCCGGACTCTGCTGTGAGCCGACCCTCCCGATAGCTGGGAACACCTACTAATGGCTAAATGCCTCGACTTCCATTTTCTACACCCCAGTTTTGCCCCTATAAGGAGGAAGTAAACCCTGATTGGTTCATGCTATGGAGCCTGACATGCTGCACCCATCCATTGTGTCTCCCTAAACATCACACACCTATTGGGGGGGGGGGTGTCATTGTTGCGCTCGGCTCCATCGTGGTCAGCTAATGAAGTGATGTCCCAGATCTCTGATAGTGGTGTGTGTGCCTATATTTTCTTTTTTTTTTTTTTTTTTGGGTCCATAATGACATTTCTGTAATTTACAAGAATTCTCAAATAAAAGAGAAAAAAAAAGAAAAAAAAAAAAAGAGCAGGTATTAAAAGAGTACAGCCACTTTAAATCCAGGAACAGCAGCTAGCCAATGGGATGCTATGGAATGTGCTGGAACCTGGGAAGCCTTTATAGGGAACTGCTGGGCTGGGAATTTCCCCCTTTTCCTGCAAGAGCACCGGCTGAAGAACTCCCTCCCTACCTATTATCACTATTATGTGGTTGGGTCACCCTGGATTTCTAGGGGGGACGTTTTTATTTCCATGTTAAAATGAGGTAATGCTGCTTGAGCTCTGAAAACTAAGCAGTTACAAATTTTGGTTTCATTAAAGTTATGCGGTTTTGATGGTCAATGGTTAATATATGGTTATTTTATTTTCATATGTTAAACCAATAAAGTGCTGCGGCCATTATTTGACAAACTTTTGGTTGGGTATGTTTATTTGGTTGTATCTGGAGTAAGTGATGGTGTGAATGGGTGTGGCCTACAATCTCATTCCATTTTCATGTTCTGTGTACTGTGGAAGACCAGATATGTGTAGTGAATGCAGGGTCTTGGGTTTAGTAACACTTTAACAAACATTGATATAGTGCAAGAACCTACCTCAAACAACTATTCCATTTCCATTCAGCTTGCCAAGCCACATAGTTGTTGATAAATCAAACTGAAACATCTGCTTGAGTCCTAACTTATCCACCCAACGTTTTTTTTATACGCCACCCAAATTTTATAGCTATGTCACTTGGTATGGTACACAGGAATACCGCCCTCTCCTATGTGCCAAACGCTGCGCTCACAGACCTACCCCTCACTGACAGCTGCTGCTTAAATTAAAACAATACAAAAATAATGATAAATGATTCACTAGTGCCTGCCCTCCCTCCAAGTGAAATCAGATAGCAGCGCTAATTATAAAAATGTGCATACATATGTGACTTAATCACAAACAAGCTGAAAAGTGACAACCTCTTAAGTGTCATATAAATAATGAGCAAAATTATTCTAATGTGAAAAAATTAAACAGTGTATAAATTGGTAACATAAAAGTCCAATAAAGTAGTGACGTAGTGATATGTGTGATGCTTCACAAATAATACAGATCTTCAGTGAGCAAAAATCTTCCACCACACCGCTGTGCACTGTGATCTCCACTCCCCTTCAGCGAGCAGACTCACCAGCTATTTTTGCCTTACACTCTCGTGCTTGGCTCACAGGCTATTCCCACACAGTAGGGGGTACAGTGATAATTTCCACTCAATTCCTGTTGGATATCCAGAGCATATGCTAGCGTACTCTCCACATGAAACAAAGAAAAGCGAAGCAATAGTGCAGTAACGCAACAAACTTTAATAAAAGTAACACTCTCCTCCACCATTAAACTCACATTTCAAAAACTTGAATCAAGCAGAATAGCACAGCACACATGGTCATCACCAAAAAACACTCTCCAAATAATAACCGGACGTATGGTGGTCACGGCGGACCCAGGCAGTCGGATGTTCGGATGACTCTCACCCGTTCCTCGCGTCTCCTGGAGCCGCTTCCCCGCTTTCCCGTATGGCGCCTCCTATCTCAGCGTCCTACGTCTAGCGCGTCAGATTGCCTCGTAGCCACGCCCCGACATGTTTCGTCACAAGGGACTTATTCATGGGATTGGCTGCGCTATCTGGCAATCTTTCTTAAATACCCTCCTCTCTCGTATGACGCGGTAATGGTGACACCGCGCCTGCGCACTCCCTGTGTCTCCGCTCGCACCATACGTGTACATTGCTTAGTATACACAAGTTAACATGCATTTAAAAGCTTCAGTTACTGCAAGTGCTGAGTATGACACTATATATCTGCAAGAGAACTGCTTGGTAATCCCGTGAGCTCATGTCATAGGCCGTGCGGGTCACCAATCATCTTTACATGTGTTCTATATTGCAGGTCTTAAGTGTCATCTCAAAAAACATTTAAAAAAATATTTTTTGAAATTTATATCTTTTTTATTTCTATAAAAGACTGTCATTAATATTAAAGCTGAATGGTTGGAAAAGTGAATAAAAAAATATATAAAAATTATTAAAAATAAAATAAAAATAAAAATAAAAATAAAAATAAAAATAAAAATAAAAAAATATAAAAAACTTAACCCATTACGGTCCATCTCAGGTACTCCTGGGTATTCTGAAAGAGTTCTACCGACACACAATTTTTTATCTATGGTGCACCTTCCACAGTTATCAAAGTGCAGCATATTATTATCCACTCTGTCCCCCCTCCCTGTCACCCCCCTTAGTAGGTAAATCTCATAATTGCGTTGGTGTTATGGATTCTTAGCCTCTCTATATTTAGGGTGACAAATACAGAGGGACCCCAACCGGTCATCAACCGCCCACCAATCATTATCAATAATCATTGATGAAACAGTTGAGGTCCAATTCTATATTTAAACCCCCCGGAAAAAGACATTTAAAGAGGTATATCCATCGGGTTTCTCGTTGGGACAGATCCCTTATTCTGTTTGAACCCCTCCACGATGGATATACAATGTCTATCCCGCAAAATTGTAATAAACTGGGGTCCTGGTTATGGTATTCTTTGAAATGGAGGGACACGCTGTGATACTTGAAACCATTTTTTATATTGGTTAAATGCTCAGAAATACGAACCCTTAGTAGTCTTTTGGTGCGTCCTATATAGAACAGGCCGCATGGGCACCACATCAAGTATACAACAAATGATGAGTTACATGTAATGAACTCCTTGATTTCAAAAGTTTCATTTGCTCGATTAGTGATACTCTTCGTACTCCTACTCCTGTTCCTCACTGTTCTACAACATATGCATTTGTTGCATGGAAAAAAACCTTTAAGGTTAATTTTAATTGATGGTTGAACTGGGGGGTCAAGAATTTTCTTTACCACTTTGTCTCCAAAGTTGGGGGCCCTTCTATAGATGAACTTAGGGGTTTCGGGTAACATCTCTCCTAGATGTCGATCCCTACGGAGTATGTACCAATATTTTTTAAAAATGGTCTCTATCTCTCTATATTGACTATGATAGTTGGATATGAAACTCCACTGATGTTTTTCCTCAGACTTAGTCCTTTCTTTCTTTCTTTTTCAAACAGTCCTCCCTTGGTATATTAGCTACCTGTTCTATGACATCATCCATGGATTTTTCTGAATACCCTTTCTGGAGGAATCTCTCTTTTAAAACCTTTGCCTGTGTGTAGTACTTCCCTTGTTCTGTACAATTTCGACGGACCCTCAAGAATTGTCCCTTCGGAATATTTTTTATCCATACAGGGTGATGACCACTCCTGATGGATAAGAAACTGTTCCGGTCCGTTGGTTTGAAGTATACACTAGTCACCAGAGACTGTTCCTTCCTTTCAATGGACACATCTAAAAAATTGACACATGTTTCACTAATCTGGGCCTCCAATTTGATGTTGTTATTATTGGTGTTGAGGTATTTCAAAAATTCTTCAACAGATTCTCTAGATCCCTCCCAGATGAACAGGAGATCATCTATGAACCTTCGATAGAATCTCAACTGGGGAAAAGATTTACTAAAAATGAATCTGTCTTCCCACTCAGCCATGAACAGGTTGGCGAGGCTGGGGGCAAACTTAGCCCCCATAGCCACGCCAACCCGTTGGGAGAAAAAGTGCCCATTCCACCAAAAATAATTGTGTGACATGCAGAAGTTTAGGGCCTGGCCCACAAACCTCTTCTGCATGTCTGGAATGTCCTCTCTCCTACTCATGGCCCAGTTCAATGACAGGGAGGCGTCCTCATGTTGAATGATCGTATATAATGAGGACACGTCTGCTGTCACTAAAAAGATGTCAGCGGCAGGGTTCAAACAGACCTCCCCCAATCTTTGGAGTAGGTCGGTGGTATCTCGTAGATACGCCTTAGTGTTTTTTACACTTGGCTGGAGAAACCTATCTAGGTACTCTCCCAACCTCGCCGTGACAGATCCTATCCCGTTTACAATCGGGCGCGCTGGTGGTAGTTTGGCGTCCTTGTGAATTTTAGGAAGTGTATATATAACAGGAATCCTACACGCACTAGGGACAAGGTACCTTCTCTCTCTAAGGTTCAGGGCATTAGTAGCATATCCCCATTCAACCAATGAGTTTAACTGTTCCCTATATTTCTCAGTAGGGTCTGTGGTTAATCTTTCATATGTGGAGCGGTCACTAAGCATATTTGAAAGTTGTCCGTGATCACTAATCGAGCAAATGAAACTTTTGAAATCAAGGAGTTCATTACATGTAACTCATCATTTGTTGTATACTTGATGTGGTGCCCATGCGGCCTGTTCTATATAGGACGCACCAAAAGACTACTAAGGGTTCGTATTTCTGAGCATTTAACCAATATAAAAAATGGTTTCAAGTATCACAGCGTGTCCCTCCATTTCAAAGAATACCATAACCAGGACCCCAGTTTATTACAATTTTGCGGGATAGACATTGTATATCCATCGTGGAGGGGTTCAAACAGAATAAGGGATCTGTCCCAACGAGAAACCCGATGGATATACCTCTTTAAATGTCTTTTTCCGGGGGGTTTAAATATAGAATTGGACCTCAACTGTTTCATCAATGATTATTGATAATGATTGGTGGGCGGTTGATGACCGGTTGGGGTCCCTCTGTATTTGTCACCCTAAATATAGAGAGGCTAAGAATCCATAACACCAACGCAATTATGAGATTTACCTACTAAGGGGGGTGACAGGGAGGGGGGACAGAGTGGATAATAATATGCTGCACTTTGATAACTGTGGAAGGTGCACCATAGATAAAAAATTGTGTGTCGGTAGAACTCTTTCAGAATACCCAGGAGTACCTGAGATGGACCGTAATGGGTTAAGTTTTTTATATTTTTTTATTTTTATTTTTATTTTTATTTTTATTTTTATTTTTATTTTTATTTTATTTTTAATAATTTTTATATATTTTTTTATTCACTTTTCCAACCATTCAGCTTTAATATTAATGACAGTCTTTTATAGAAATAAAAAAGATATAAATTTCAAAAAATATTTTTTTAAATGTTTTTTGAGATGACACTTAAGACCTGCAATATAGAACACATGTAAAGATGATTGGTGACCCGCACGGCCTATGACATGAGCTCACGGGATTACCAAGCAGTTCTCTTGCAGATATATAGTGTCATACTCAGCACTTGCAGTAACTGAAGCTTTTAAATGCATGTTAACTTGTGTATACTAAGCAATGTACACGTATGGTGCGAGCGGAGACACAGGGAGTGCGCAGGCGCGGTGTCACCATTACCGCGTCATACGAGAGAGGAGGGTATTTAAGAAAGATTGCCAGATAGCGCAGCCAATCCCATGAATAAGTCCCTTGTGACGAAACATGTCGGGGCGTGGCTACGAGGCAATCTGACGCGCTAGACGTAGGACGCTGAGATAGGAGGCGCCATACGGGAAAGCGGGGAAGCGGCTCCAGGAGACGCGAGGAACGGGTGAGAGTCATCCGAACATCCGACTGCCTGGGTCCGCCGTGACCACCATACGTCCGGTTATTATTTGGAGAGTGTTTTTTGGTGATGACCATGTGTGCTGTGCTATTCTGCTTGATTCAAGTTTTTGAAATGTGAGTTTAATGGTGGAGGAGAGTGTTACTTTTATTAAAGTTTGTTGCGTTACTGCACTATTGCTTCGCTTTTCTTTGTTTCATGTGGAGAGTACGCTAGCATATGCTCTGGATATCCAACAGGAATTGAGTGGAAATTATCACTGTACCCCCTACTGTGTGGGAATAGCCTGTGAGCCAAGCACGAGAGTGTAAGGCAAAAATAGCTGGTGAGTCTGCTCGCTGAAGGGGAGTGGAGATCACAGTGCACAGCGGTGTGGTGGAAGATTTTTGCTCACTGAAGATCTGTATTATTTGTGAAGCATCACACATATCACTACGTCACTACTTTATTGGACTTTTATGTTACCAATTTATACACTGTTTAATTTTTTCACATTAGAATAATTTTGCTCATTATTTATATGACACTTAAGAGGTTGTCACTTTTCAGCTTGTTTGTGATTAAGTCACATATGTATGCACATTTTTATAATTAGCGCTGCTATCTGATTTCACTTGGAGGGAGGGCAGGCACTAGTGAATCATTTATCAAAATTTTATAGCTACCCTGGATTTTTAGTGAACCCACACATCTTTCAGATTTCTGTACTATTCTTTATATACAGTACTCAATTTACAATTGGGTTGTAACATGCACTGTATAACCAGTTTGACGTCATCACAATTACTAAGGTCAGGTCTTAAAATTCCAACCCAAAATAATATTTAACAGACTGTGAAACAGTGTCATTTAAATGTCTTAAAATGTGTTGTTTTGTGACTAGAAAAAATGTGAGCGCTATTGGGTTGAGGCAGGATGTGAAGTCTTACAGTTCGGTCCATTCTCCATCACATGTGTGAGTATCATGTAAATTATTCTATTACATAATGACAATGCATTTCCTTGTTTGTCTTATCCACATGACGCATTGATGTCTCTTCTTCTAGGGTAATGAAGAGAAAAAGATGGACTATGTTATCAGGACCCTGATAGCAACTTATGGAAGTGTAAGCTCTGTTCCTTATTTCTTTTTCATACCATATATTTATTAGAATAGATTTATGCGAATAACACAAAAAAACTAGAACAAATGTGGATATGTTTATGATAGCAACCATTTAGGTTTAATCTTTAAATTATGTAAGAAACTTGATTGGCTTCCTTTTTTCGTTTTTTTTGGACCAGTGTTCGTAGATTTTTTTATGTAAAGGCATTTTATGTAAAGGCTACAGTTGTGTAAAAACTTAAAGTGTTTGTTAACCCACAGGGTTAACTTTACATTATCCTCTTTGGTGATTAATCTAATGTCCCCCTGTGACTGTGCTTTTTAAAAAATGCAGCTATATACCTTGTTTACTGATTGCAGATCAGCGATCACCTGACATGCCGCCTCTCTCTTCTCTCGGCCCGACAGATACAGCGGTCGGGGCCGAGAATTCCCCACTGCCATCAGCCAAGAGGGGAGAGGCCGCCCCGCCCGCTGCAGCTGTCATGTGAGAGAAGAGAGAGGCGGCATGTGACGTGATCGCCGATCTGCGCTCAGTAAACAAGGTATATAGCTGCATTTTTAATAAAGCACAGGGGGACATTAGATGAATAAACAAAGAGGATAATGTAACGTTAACCCTAATTTGAGCAGCAGGACTGGAGGGGGCAGCACGGACATGGAGCAGACAGTCATAGAGGGGAGGGGGAGAGGATGGAGAAGAGGACACAGGAGCCACAGATGATGGAGCCACGTACGCCGACAATGGTGTCAAGGCTCAGCAGCCCTGATATATCGTGGTCAATGTACAGAGGGGAAGGCAGAAACTGGCAGGATCAGCCACATATTTCAGATGATACGGGGGGCCAAATTACGCAGCACAAGCACTGTGCTGTATATAATACTTTAAAAGAAAAGGATCTTTATTTTATTTTTTTGAGGTTAACAACCACTTTAACTTTGTGTTTTCCTATGGAGAATGACAGAAAGCATATCTTCCCTTGGTATATGATTTGGGTTCTTTTAAGGCTGCTTTCAAACTGAGGCGCTTTACAGGCGCTATAGCACTAAAAATAGCACCTGCAAAGCGCCAGTAAAGCGCCTCTCCTCTCACTCCACTGTGAAAGCCAGAGTGCTTTCACACTGGAGCCGTGCGCTGGCAGGACGCTAAAAAAAGTCCTGCAAACAGCTTTTTTGAGGCGCTGTAGGAGCGGTGTATACACCACTCCTACAGCGCCCCTGCCCATTGAAATCAATGGGCAGCGCCGCCGAAGCGCAGATAAAGTGCCACTGCAGCTTTTAACCCTTTTTCGGCCATTAGTGTTAAAAGCGCCCGCTAGCATCCAAAAAGCACCGCAAAAATGACAGTAAAGCGCCGCTAAAATAGCGGCGCTTTTGCCGATGCTAAGGAACTGCCAGTATGAAAGTGCCCTAACGGTCACTGTGGGATATTTGTAGAAGGTTCTGAGATTTCAGGTGTAGGGTGTTGTTTGAGCAGACGAGGAAGCTCTTAAACATGCTAACTTGGGTATATATTGACTGTGTTCTGGTTGATTAGCCATTTATCATTTGATCTGCTACACTGTATATTTACCTACACAAGTGAACTCTTAAAGTATAACTATAGGCACATTTTTTGGGGGGCTTTGGATAGAGTACAGAGGGATTAGAACACCTGTCAAGTTTTTATTGCTGTCTGTGTCCCCATTAGGGAGAGTCTCCCTCTCTTTTTGTCCTGTTTACCATTATCATTGAAAGTAAAAGTAAAAGAAAATCCCAAATTGGGTTGTCTCCAGAAAAGTAATAGAGGGGAAATCTTCCAATGGGGACACTAGTTCTGGTAACTTGGGTGGTCCCAAGGGATTCCCTTAATTTGCAGGGATTTCCTCTCACTTCTTATTTTGGCTATGGGAAAATTGTCCCATTTGGGACAAGGATGGCAAAAATAAACTCCACAGGAATTATAACCCTCCCTTACTTTATTTAAAATTAAAGAAAAAAAAGTTTTGCCTATAGTTTTATTTTAAAGTGTACCTAAACCAAAAATAAAATATATTGCAGCTTACTTGTAGCTTCTTAGATCTGATAGCCGCATTGGTTTTATTTTTTTCAAGCTTTTTCCCTAATTTTAAACCCACCAGCCTGCCAGTAGCACACACATCTCCCCCTCTCTTAATCTCTGAAAATAGAGGGGGTGCCTGTAGTCCACAGATATAGCTGGAAACAATGCCTCAGTGAGAGGAGTCAGGTAAGTGTTTACAGGTGGGGGAAACAAGTGTTTTTTATCTTAATGCAGTGAATGCATTAAGGGGGAAAAACTTTCATTTTAACTTTGGCAAAAAGGCAGAAGTGTCATATACAGAGAGAGCCTACTTCTTTTTTTGACAGAAGAGACTATGTATTATGGCAGTCAAACAAGTCAAAGAGATGACCTGAATGCCTACAGAGTTGAAGTTATATATATATATATATATAGCTAAAAGATATTATTTTTAAGAATGTACTTGTATACAACAACAGACATTACTACTACTAGATAGTACTATTGTACTAAAACCAAAGTGTACGTATTTAGTAATGAGAATCATGGAAAACTTGCAACTGGGAATCATTTTTTAGATGAGTAGGAATCCAATTAGGGAAATGCCTTAATAAGATTGATATAAAATTGTTGTTGAATGATTTTGGTTTTATATGATGCTTTACATTTTGTAAGTAAGACTAAATGCAGGTATAGCAATTGAACGCAATCACCCTCAAAAGTTTTCAGTGTTTTTTTTTTTTTACCTCTGACTTTTTTTTATCCTTCTGTGTATATATCATATTGTTGTCAGCAATCCATCATATTATTTACGTTGGAATATCTGCCATTTTTTCTACAGGAGATAAGAATAGTTTATCAGTTTCATTATAAGAATTGGCCTGATCATGATGTGCCTTCATCTGTGGAACATATTTTGGGCATGATAGAAGACATACGTGCTCTCCAGAAAGATGATAGCCCTCCAATATGTGTCCACTGCAGGTTTGTATATTTTGGATAGTGTAGGAAAGGGTTAAAACCCATGACAGTTTGTTATTTGTGTCCCACTTGGGAGATCTTGCTTTACTTTCTGTCCCAAGGATTGAACAGGAAGTGAGGGGAAAGTATTTCCCTTATACACAGAGCCGTTTCAAAGAACTGCTCCTCCCCCCTCCCAGACAAAGATGGCCACCTTGGCTCAGCACAGTCATTCAGTGTCACTAAAGACGCTTGACAGCTGAACCTGTCTGTGAACAGGCATAGTGGCTGGAAAGGCAGCTTAAGCCTGTGATTTTATCAGGCTCAATGTTACTGGGCTGCACTGAGGATGAAGTATCCGTAAGGCCCCTTTCACACTTGTGCGACTTGTCCTGTGACTTGGGACTGCGAAGTCGCATGACAAGTGGTACCCCATGATTTGCAATGAGTACTATTCATATCTGTGTGACTTCAAGTCGCACTGACTTCAAAGTAGTCTCTGCATTACTTTGGTCTGACTTTGATGTAAGTTACACAGGCATTTCCTGAAATCGCGTCAAAATCGCGTCTGCGAAATCGCGGTAAAATCACGCAAATTTGAAGTTGTGCTAGTGTGAAAGGGGCCTAATGGACACTCTGAGATCAGTATTGCCCCCTCTGTGCCTTCATGAATGCTACCAGAGACTGCCATCTCATTTGGCCTCATTGGCAGCATTGACATGCTTAAGCAGTTGCCACTGGAACACATTTCTTTTGTTAAATTCTCCTTCACTTCTTGTTCAGATGACAACTGTAAAGTTTTGATTTCCCATCACTTTCTGCCTTGGTGACAATGGTCAACAGGGCAAACAGCGGGTAAATCGCCCCAGTGGCAGTCTAATCCTTAAACGTTCTATCCAAAACTAAGAAGCACGCTTTGGATAACGGCTATACTTTAAATTCTTTTTTAAATTCTGCATGCTTAAACGAGTTGTGGACATTGGGCCTGCTACAAAACCCCAAAAAATGTAATTGACATACACAGTCCTTCTCTTCTGCAGCTGCTCCCACCCCAGATTCACCAGCAATTCCCAGCTGTTAAAAAAGGGGAAATGCTTTGTAAATACAGCAGCTATTGCAACAGCTACTGTTAAAAACAGACGATATGACACAGTGTTTCTGAACATAGTTCAGGGGGATGTTACAGAGATAAAAAGTAACGTTGTTACTTTTGTATCTTCTCTGTTTCACTAACCTTTTCAGCATTTGGACATGTCTACTACATCCAGAGGCCTAGGAGGTTAAAACAAGCTCCCAAATCTAGGGACCTCTACCAACAGCCCAACCACCCTGCTCTGAGGTTACTGGGCTATCCTGCACCACCAAGGAGCCTGGGACTGCAATAGTGTCAGGTTAGCAAGCTGTTCCCTGATCTAAATGAATATAGGAAACTTCTGCACTACTAAGGTATTAGCTAAACAATATTAAATAAAGTGCATATAGTGCATAAATAATATGGAAGCTGCTTGATACAAATAGTATTCCCACATACACTATGAAAAAAATAGTAATAAAAGTAAAGCACTAGCTAATAGGTCAGTGTAAACAATTATTGAGCTAACTCAAGATAAACAGTGGGGGAGATTTACTAAATCTGGAGAGTGCAAAATGTGGAGCAGCTCTGCATAAAAACCGATCAGCTTCTAGGCTTTATTGTCAAAGCAAATTGAACTTGCTGAAATTAGAAGCTGATTGGCTACCGTGCACAGCAGGGCCTGATCTTGAGCACTCCAGATTTAGTCAATCTCACCCAGTGTCTCCCAAGGGCTAATGTGAATAAACTGTGCTTATTATTGTACAGAAAAATTGTTCTCCTATAACAAAACACATTAAATATAATATTCACAAGAACTCCTAAAGAAGAAATAAACAAGTGAAAAGTCCATTCAAAGTGAACATGTGAAGTCCATTTTATAACAATGGTGACATTCTTCATTGACTAAAGCGTTAATCTTCACAATGACATATATCCTCCACCAATCAACCAATGCGCTCACCTCCCCATAAGACCCCCAACTTGGGTCTAGTAGTGCCTTCCCCACAGGGGTGTAAATCCTTCTGGATGTCAGCTGCTCAGGTGCTCACAATGCTTCCATACACCTCAGGCCAGGTTATTCCCGATATAAACATTGAATGGAAGGAATTTATAGTGCTTATTGTTTTTTTTAATCTTAAATTTATTAAAAACGTAATCAAACTCACATTTAAATGTGCACAGCCTCCGGTGCACTCGTTCAATGCATTCGTTTACATCAGGGGTACAGCACCCCACAGAAACCACCTAGATGTCCGTCATTCCTCGGGTGCAAACCACCATTAAGTCCTGGTCTACTTTGTAGTGGTGCTTGGTGACGTCACAGGCTCGTGACTTTCTCAAGGGATAGGGGCCTGGTGACAGCTAAGATCTATTTAGAGTCAAAATCAATTAAAATTGCGGTCGCCATTTTCTCATAGCCCGTGGCGGCCATTTTTTTGGAGATCCACTGTGAAAAACTACTGACTGGCTTTATATCCAGCGGCCACTAGATTATCGGCCAAGCCAAAAGACTCGGGATTCCTCATCAGGGGAAAAATCTTAACCTACATAATCTAAATAATAACCAAAAACAGTCATAATGGCCAAAGGTAACGAACTCAATAAATATATTATTATAACTAAGCAAAAAGGGGGACATTCCTAATCTGACGAATGACAGTCAGTAGGACTATACCCCTTATCACTAAAAATGCCACCGCCCGGTCAATAATAAATATATAATAAATATAAACATGGCTGGTGGGATGGCAAGATGCCTAAAGCAAAAAAAGGCAGATTAATGATAGTATAGAGTGACCTGAAATTGGCTGTCTCCAATATACTTTGCCTAGTAATCCGTAACTGCTCTAACAATTGGAGAAGATGCTTTGTGTCTTTAAGATATGCTCTGGTCTGTTTAACTAAGGGTTGCAGATACCCAAACGGGACGATACTGATCCAAAAATAACAATAATAATGACTATTATGAGTATAGAAACACGTTGGCTCTTTTTCTCCACTAGATGGTGCCATTTTATTATGTTAACACAGAGATGTCTGTATGGTTCGGCTGCCTTTGTTTGCTTTAGGCATCTTGCCGTTTCACTGGCCATTTTTATATTTAATATATATTATTCACCGGGCGGTGGCATTTTTAGTGATAAGGTGTAGTCCTACTGACTACCATTAGTCAGATTAGAAATTTCCCCCTTTTTACTTAGTTATAATAATATATTTATTGAGTTTTTTACCTTTGGTCATTATAACCATTTTTGGTTATTTAGATTATGTAGGTTAGGATTTTTGCCCTGGTTAGGAATCCCGAGTTTTTTGGCTAGTGGCTGCTGGATATAAAGCCAGCAGTCAGTAGTTTGTCACAGTGGATCTCCAACAAAATGTCCACCACAGGCTATGAGAAAATGGCGACTGGAATTTTAATTGATTTTGACTATAAATAGATCTTAGCTAGCTCTCACCAGGCCCCTTTCCCTTGAGTTAGTCACGTGATTGATGATGAAACGCATTGGGCGGAGCCTGTGACATCACCGCACACCACCAGGAAGTAGACTGGGATTTAATGGTGGTTTGTAGCCAAGGACTGTTGGACATTTCGGTGGTTTCTGTGGGGTGCCATACCCCTGATGTAAACGAATGCATTGAATGAGTGCATCGGAAGCTGTGTACATTTAAATGTGAGTTTGATTCCATTTTTAATAAATTTAAGATTTAAAGAAAAATGATAAGGGCTATATGATATCCTTCCATTCTATGTTTATATTTGGAATATTGTGGTCTGAGGTGTATGGGAGCAATGTGAGCACCTGAGCAGCTGACATCCAGAAGGATTTACACCCCTGTGGGGAAGGCACTACTAGACCCAAGTGGGGGTCTTATGGGGAGGTGAGCGCATTGGCTGATTGGTGTAGGGTATATATCACTGTGAAGATTAACCCTTTGGTCAATGAAGATCAAGCACATTGATTTACTGGAGCAGAGGGCAGAACAAACATAATAGACCCCTGATAAAGCGTACCCACCACCTGCCCAATGCTATCAAATAGAGGGCTTGTTAGGCTCCTTGCGATAGCAATAAACTTAAATTTAAAAAAAATATAAAAAATGTAAAATAAAGTAGATAAAATATATAAAAAAGCACCCCTCCCACTTGTCCCACACACAAACATGCAAATGCACATATAGGGTGCACATGCATACATAAACAATAGCGCAACATATATTGCACACACACTGGAGTGAGAGAAACAATTATAAGTACTTCTTTTACAGTTAACTGTAAACTGATGAGCAGTGTCACCTAATTAACCCTAATTTGTTGCCCTTTCAAGGTTTGACATATTGAAAAGTATAGTGAAAGGAACATGAGTTCAGGGCTGCTCCATCCCTGGAATTAGAACACCAACCAAAAACATCTCCCATGGGACTATGTTGCAGCCAATGAAGCAAAAATATGTAAAACACAAAATATATATTTCTTGGGATATATATAGATATATATCTATATATACAGTGGATAAAAAAAGTCTACACACCCCTGTTAAAATGTCAGGTTTCTGTGATGTAAAAAAATGAGACAAAGATAAATCATATTAGAACTTTTTCCACCTTTAACCACTTCAGCCCCGGAAGAATTTACCCCCTTCCTGACCAGAGCACTTTTTGCAATTCGGCACTGCGTCGCTTTAACTGACAATTGCGCGGTCCTGCGACATGGCTCCCAAACAAAATTGACGTCCTTTTTTTCCCACAAATAGAGCTTTCTTTTGGTGGTATTTGATCGCCTCTGCGGTTTTTATTTTTTGCGCTATAAACAAAAATAGAGCGACAATTTTTTTAAAAATGCATTATTTTTTACTTTTTGCTATAATAAATATCCCCCAAAAATATATAAAAAAACTATTTTTTTCCTCAGTTTAGGCCGATACGTATTCTTCTACATATTTTTGATTAAAAAAATCGCAATAAGAGATTATTGATCGGTTTGCGCAAAAGTTATACTTTACAAAATAGGGGATAGTTTTATGGCATTTTTATTAATAATTTTTTTTTTTTAAATGGCGGCGATCAGCGATTTTTATCATGACTTTGACATTATGGAGGACACATCGGACATTTTTGACACATTTTTGAGACCATTGTCATTTATACAGCAATCAGTGCTATAAAAATGCACTGATTCCTGTGTAAATGGCACTGGCAGTGAAGGGGTTAACCACTAGGTGGCAGTGTAGGGTTTAAGTGTGTCCTAGGGGCGTGTTTCTAACTGTCAGGGGGATAGGCTGTGTGTGTGATGTCACTGATCTCTGCTCCGATGACAGGGAGCAGAGATCGAGTGACACTGTCACTAGGCAGAATGGGGAGATGCTGTTTACATCAGCACCTCCCTGTTCTTTCTCCTCGTGAGGCGATCGCGGGTATCCCCACGGCGATCGAGTCCGCGGGACCCACGACCCGACTCACGGAGTTTGCTGCAGGCGCGCGCATGCCCACTGGCCGCCTCTTAAAGGGCAACGTACAGGTACGTGGTTTTGCCTGTACGAGCCCTTCTGCCGCAGTATATCTGCGTGAGGCGGTCGGCAAGCGGTTAATGTGACCTACAAACTGTACGGGTGACCCTGCCCCCTCTGCTGGTTCAACGGGAATCTTGCGTTGCATCAGAGGGGGGCGGGGTCACCCGGACACGTCACTGGGAAACCCCGGCGTTTCCCCTTGTCAGAGGAAGGCGGGGTCATGTGATGGGTGGCCCCGCCCTCAGCTACATAAGAGCTGTCAAGCTAGCACCGCGTCATTGGCTGGGTGCCTCCTGTGGAGGCAGGATCCTGTGCGCGTTCCTCGCTGGAGTCGCTGGAGATCATCCATCGCTGAAGATCGAGAACTGGAGTACATCGCTGGAGTAGGAGCATGGATTTATTGGATTACATCGCTGGAATCTCTTTTTTATTTTTTTATTTTTAATAAAGGACTTGTCCCAAGCCATCTCCTGTGGTTTTTTAACATTTTGACACTTTCTTTTTGTGAAATGGTAGAGGTACAATGTACCCCTTACCAATTAACATAGGGGGGCGGGATCTGGGTGTCCCCTTTGTTAAAGGGGGCTTCCAGATTCTAATAAGCCCACCACCCGCAGACCCCCACAACCACCAGGCAAGGGTAGAGGGGATGAGGCCCTTGTCCCCATAAACATGGGGACATCCTCCCCATGTTGAGGGCATGTGGCCTGGTATGGTTCAGGAGGGGGGGCGCTCTCTCGCTCTTTTCCTGCGGCCTGCCAGGTTGCGTGCTCGGATAAGGGATGTGGATTTCTGGGGGAACCCCACGCCATTTTTTTTATTTTGGCGCGGAGTTCCCCTTAAAATCCATACTAGACCTGAAGGGCCTGGTAATGGAATTTTTGGGGGACCCCCACGCATTTTATTTTTTACTTTTCAATGACTTTCAATGACTTTTATGTGTATTGTCGGGACCGACAATTCATTAATAGCCGGCACTAGCGCTTGCACTTTTAAATGGCTTTTTTTTCCTTTAGAAATGTCATTTTGCTCTCGTACTGTTATAAAAATGTGCTACTTTACAGGCATACTATAGACACCCCCCAAGTACGAAATTTAAAGGAATATTTCACTTTTATTGTTTCACTTTAAGCATTATTAAAATCACTGCTCCCGAAAAAACTGCAGTTTTTAAAACTTTTTTTTGCATTGATACAAGTCCCCTGGGGCAGGACCCAGGTCTCCAAACACTTTTCATGACAATAACTTGCATATTAACCTTTAAAATTAGCACTTTTGATTTTTCATGTTCGTGTCCCATAGACTTTAACAGTGTTCGCGTGTTCAAACAAATTTTTTGCCTGTTCGCATGTCCTGAATGCAAACCGAACAGGGGGTGTTCGGCCCATCCCTATTACCAAATCAAGATGTGCCATGCTGATACTCATACCCAAAAAAGACTGAGTGCTGTAATGAAATCAAAAGTTGCTTCAATAAAGTATTAGTTTAAGGGTGTGCACGCTTATGCAAGCATATTGTTTTCATTATGTATTTTTACTTCCCTCCACCTAAAATATTTCAGTTTGTTCAACTGAGTTGTACAGTTTATAGGTCACATTAAAGGTGGAAAAAGTTCTGAAATGATTTATCTTTGTCTCATTTTTTTACATTACATAAACCTGACATTTTAACAGGAGTGTGTAGACTTTTTATATCCACTATATATAGAGAGAGAGAGATGTTTATGACTAGGTTTGACATATTTGGTATTTATTTACTCAACGCAACCTCAACCTCATTTTAAACTAAACGCACTGATTTACCTGTTTACCAAAATAGTTGCTTTTTTTTTTGTTTTGTTTTTATATTGTAATTTTTATTATTTTCCAAGAAATAACAAAGCAATATAAGCAAACTGAAAATAGAATAAAATATAATAGAATTACAAAGAAAAAGTTATAACAAGCTACCTGACAGTTTTAAAGGCATGCCTTGAATAATTTTTACAAATACCAATGTGCTTATGTCAGTTCTCAACCAATTTGTAAAGCCATCAAATGTCTGGTGTCATAGCTAATTACATGTACAGTATCTGCAACTGCAGATCAAACAAAGGCAGCTTCCTTGGCTGCAAAAGATAGGAGGTTGCACTGGTGGTATATTTCCTTCCTGAAAATATATTGCACAAATATTCTGTAATTTTTAAACATTTCAACTACCATCTTTATTTGACAGTGCTTCTGTGTTCAAAGTAACACAGAAGGGCGGTTTGAGTAAACTTGTAGCCAAATACAGTATACATACTTTAACATCTGCATGAAAAATGAAAATACAAAATTCCTCTACGGGAAATGTGGTTAATCTACAGATCAAAGGGATGAGCTTTGCTCTGCATATGATGTCAGTTAAGGAACTTGACAAGTGTAAAAAAAAAAAAAAAAAAAGTTAAACTTTGCTCCTATTTAACCATTTATTAACCTTTAGTTTACCTTAATCAGCCCCATTTACCTCCATGGCTTTTCCTTTCAGCTATTATTTCCTGCTGATTTTTTGTTTATTTCTATTTTTCTAACTTTTAATATTTAAATGCTTTTGTTCTTACTGATTTTGTTCATTAATTTTTTTAAGGCCAAAGAAAAACTAAAAACAAACATCAATTATTTTCATTTTTACATAGCTTAGCAATGCATTGTACCTTAATCATAATTTTGGAGTCATTTTAAAAAAAAAAGGATGAATTATATAATAAAATGTATACTTTTTATCTACATTAACATTTTTTTTTTAACTTAAAAAAATGTGAAAAAAAATGGGAGAGTTATTTTTTTTGTCTGTGGCTTGAATAAAGAAAATTATTGCAAGACAATATCACCAAAAGAATGCTTTGTATGTAGAAAAAAAAAACAATATATGTATTACTTTGTTATCCTAATTGATAAGAAAGTTATTCCGAATGAATAGGCCCACATTTCTCTGGTCTATAAGGGGTATACAGGCAAGAAGTTGGTTAAATATATTTATCGCCACATTTACATGCAGACTAAGCTGTCTAACAAAAACGGAAAATTTATATCAAATACTTACCGTAATTTTCCTTTCCTGATGGACTCCATGGCAGCCTACGTATGGGTTAATCCCGCCTCTCATACCTCATAGGACCCCACTCCCATAAATCTTTGCTTCTAGACAGAGACTGTGTTCCGTAACTTAGCCTACTCCAGCAACTGGGAGGGAACTCCTGCTGCCATGGAGTCCATCAGGAAAGGAAAATTACGGTAAGTATTTGATATAAATTTTCCGTTTTCCTGACAGACTCCATGGCAGCCTACGTATGGGAAATAACTAGCCATACACACCCGGGTGGGCAATTGCTGGTTAAAGAAAAAAAGGTTTAATTGGCACCATCAACAGATAATACGTGCAAACCAAAGTTAACCGTAGACAAAGAAGCCGGTTCTACACAATAGTGTGTCATAAAAGTGTTAATTGATGACCATGAGGCCGCTTTACAGATTACATCTGGAGACACATGTCGGGATGCTGCCCATGATGTAGAGACGCTCCTGGTAGAATGAGCGGTTACCGCCTCCGGAGGAGCCAAACCCTTAGACCTGTATGCCCATTGGATAGCTTGAACGATCCATGATGCGATGGTTCTAGAGGAAGCCCGTAAACCCTTGTTCTTGCCGTGAAAAAGCACAAACAGATAATCAGACTGGCGGAAAGAAGCTGTGGCTTCTAGGTATTGTTTCAGAACCTGCCCAACATCTAGAGGGTGAACATTAGAGTCCTCAGTGGATCTGAAAGTAGGGAGGACAATCTCCTGATTTTCATGGAAGATGGTTGTTACTTTAGGATTCGATCCTAACATGGGGATCAAGACTACCCGGTCTGGGAAGAAGGTAAGAAAAGGTTCTTTGTATCCTAGGGATCCAACTTCAGAAACTCTCTTGGCCGATGTTATGGCCACTAGAAAGACCACTTTGAGAGAAAGCTCTCTAATTGATGACTGATCCATATGCCGTATCTCCTTTTCTGAGAAGAAATCCAAGACGAGAGGGAGATCCCATTTAGAGAATCTTGGTCTTTTCTGAGGCCTAAGCCTTATTGCTCCCTTGAAGAACTGCCTAGTAAGGGGGTGTCTGGCCCATGATACGCCTGTGAAGGCTGAGATTGCCGAAACCTGGACCCGCAAGGAACTCACCGATAGGGACAGATCCAGGCCAGTTTGTAGAAAACCTAAAATGTCCTGAATCCTTGGATTACTACAGGATCCATTGGTGGAAATCACATAGTCCGCAAACTTCGCCCAAATCCTCTGATATACTCTGTTGGTGCCCGCTCTTCTGGCATTCAACAATGTAGCAATAGCTGTACTAGGACAACCTAGAGCTTCCAACCTTCTCCTCTCAACCACCAAGCCATCAGATGGAGCTGGAATGGGCAAGGGTGAAGAGACGCTCCCTGCAGCAGGAGATCTGGTCTGGACGGGAGAGGGACCGGTTCTCGGTAACTGAGCTGCATCAGGAGAGGAAACCATGGCCTGTTGGGCCAAAACGGGACCACTGCCAGTACCTCGACATTCTCCCACCTGAGCCTCGAGAGGAAACGAAGAATGACTGGAACTGGGGGAAAGGCATAGGCCCTGTGGAATTTCCACTGGTCCGTCAGGGCATCCACTCCGAAGGCCTGGGGACAACGACACCTCGTGTAATATTTCCCCAGCTTGAAATTGCATGGGGATGCGAACAGATCCACTTCCGGCATCATCCCTAGAGACAGGAGCCAATCGAAAACTTCGGTGTGGAGGGACCACTCGTTGTTGTCCAGGGTGACTCTTGAAAGGAAGTCCGCTTGGACATTTTGAATTCCTGGAAGATACACAGCGGATAGATTTGTTAAGTACATCTGGGCCCAGGACATGATTGGGCTTACTTCCCTCAGTAAGGCGAGACTGCGGGTGCCCCCCTGTCTCTTGATGTATGACACTGCGGTCGTGTTGTCCAGTCTCAGGAGAACTGAGGCTCCTGATATCAGATGGAGAAAAGCTTGAAGGGCACGGAAGGCAGCTCGGAGCTCCAGGACATTTGAGACTATCCCTTGGGATGGGAAGTCCCACCTGCCCTGGGCTATCTCCGTCAGACAGAGAGCGCCCCAACCTCTGTTGCTCGCATCCGTTGTCACTGTAATCCAGGAGACAGGAGCTATGGAGTGACAATTGAGGAGGTTTTTCCGTAGCAGCCACCAAGGGAGGCTCTCCCGCATGGAGGTGGTTACCCGCACCAGATGGTCTCGAGACCCTGGATCCCATTGCTGGAGAAAACCCTTCTGAAAGGGCCGCATTTTCCATTGCGCCCACTTCACCATGGGGGCTGTGGCTACCATAGTGCCGATTATTTTGAGACACTGAGAGGCTCTGAGGAGAGTTGCTGACAATGCTAGGCGAATTCTCTCTCGAATTACCGGAATCTTCTCCAAAGGAAGAGAGATGGTGCTCTCCACTGTGTTGAATAGGGCCCCGAGGAATACTAGAGTTTGTGTCGGAACTAGGTGACTTTTCTCCCTGTTCAATAGCCAACCGAACTCTGTCAGAGTAGATATGACTTGGTCCCGATGTGACAAAATCTGTTCCCTGTCCTGAGACAGTAGGAGTAGGTCGTCCAAGTAATGGTGTAACCGGATGCCTCTTACTCGGATTAGAGCAACTACCGCCAATAAGAGCTTCGAAAACACTCGAGGCGATGTTGTGAGCCCGAATGGGAGACAAGTGAATTGGAGATGCCTCTGGCCTACTGCGAATCGGAGATACCTCTGGAAATCTTTTGCGATCGGCACATGAAAGTAGGCGTCTTTCAGGTCTATGGAGACCAGCCAATCTCCTGGTTGAACTGTTTGTCGGATTGTCAGCAGGGTTTCCATCTTGAATTTTTCCTTCTTGATGAAGGAATTTAGATGTGTCAGGTCGATTACTGGCCTCCAAGAGCCATTCTTTTTGAGGACCATGAAAAGGGGGGAATAAATTCCAAGAAATTTTTCTTCTGATGGAACTTGAATGGCGGCCCCTTGGGCAATCAGGGAATCTGTATAAGATAGAAGAATTTGTCTTTTTTCTTCTGAGAGCGGAAGGACCGTAGGCACAAACCGGTGACTGGGTGGATTGGTGAAAACCCAAGTGTGACCTGAGGAGACCGTTTTGACGGTCCAGTAATCTTGAATCGAGGCTGCCCAGACGTGCTGATACCGGAGTAAACGAGCCCCTACTTGCACTACCTGGACAGGCATCGTATCAAAAGGACTTGGAAGTGTCCCGACCACTTGGCGGGGCTGACTTTGAGGATTTTTGGCCTGAAGGCTGGCCTCTCCTCCAGTTTTTCCTAAACTCCCGACCAGGTCTGTAGCGACGAGCATCTCTAGCGCGTTCTGGTTCTTGTCTAGGTTGAGTCCTTCTTTGGTTAAGGATACGACGGTCCTGGGGTAAGAATCCTGACTTGCCCCCAGTAGCACGGGAGATAGCAGAATCCAGTTTATTTCCGAAGAGAGAGGAGCCTTCGAAAGGAATCCTGCACCAGGCCTGTTTAGAGGCAGGGTCTGCAACCCATGGGCGTAACCAGAGGGCACGTTTTGCTGTAACTGATGAAAGCATGACACGTGCCACGAGGCGAATAATGTCGATGGATGCTTCTCCCAGGAAGACCGAAGCCAGTTTCAGCTCATGTATTGGAGAGCTCTTGAATAAGTCCTCAGACACACTTCCTAGAGCTGCACCCACATCATCCGTCCAGGACTCCATGGCTTTTGACAAAGCTGCGAGGGCCAGAGCCGGTTTACAAGCCATCCCTGCCGTGATATAGATACGTTTTAAGTCCGTATCAATCTTCCTCTCCAAACCATCCTTGAAAGAGACGGTATCCTCTAGAGGGAGCGTAACATGTCTCACCAGCCTCATGAGAGCTGCATCAACAAGGGGGGCTGATTCAAGATGTTTAACCTCATCATTCTTGAAAGGATACATCTTCGCAATCTTGGAAATTAAAGAGTTTTTCCTATCAACTTTACCCCATTCATCCAGGATAATTTCACCCAGTTCACCCAGGAAGGGGAAGTTCGGGCGATCCTTCTTAAGGTGTTTAAAGTATTTCCTCTGTTTAGAGGGTGCTTCTACTGGTTCCTCCCATCTCAATGCGTCTTTAACCGCTCTGACTAGTTGGGGAACCAGGGAAAAGTCAAAACCTGCACCAGGTTCAATTATCTCTGCTTCGCTGTCCGAGGAGCCGCTAAAAGAGAGACTATGATGAGATGGGCCTGGAACTTCGGACTCCATATCTTCAGCAACTGGAGTTATAACAGAAGGAGGAATTACTGCTCGGTCAAGATCTGCTTTATTAAGAGATTCCTGGACCACCTTCCTGACCAGAGCCTCCACTTGCTGGTCATCAGCACCTCTTTCCTTTGTGGCTCTTGAAAAGCACAACTCACAGAGAGATTTACCCTCTGGGACCTGAGTTTTACATCCCCAGCAAGCTTTCCTCTCAGGGCGGCTGGAATGGCGGGGGGAATGATGGCTAGATTTAGACCTTGACCCCTCTTTGCGGTGTCTGGAAGATGACCTAGTACGTCTAGAACCTGACGTAGACTGGTGATGATGAGACCTAGACTGGTCTTTTTCTTTATGTGCCGATAGCTGTGGTTCAGACCTAGAAGGGCTGAAGGGGAAGAAAATAATACCTTGTTCCTAAATAGTACTCCAAACAATACAGGCAGAATGAAAAATTTAAAAATACTTCATCCTACCTGCGGTGTAAGGGTTGGCCACTAGGGGGCGGTGAGACATCCATGGCGACAGAAACAAAGGACTGCAAACACAATCAATAAGAAACCAATAACTACCTATGTATACTTTCACTTTCTCTTTCCCCTATTTGGAGAAAGAGACCTAGACACAGGAAGGTACAACAAAGCTCCTTACCTCAGAAGCCAGAGAGATGGACACAGGGAAGCCGCTGCCTGAGCGAAAGAGCATCCCAAAGCATAGCTGTATGTGACAGCTATTTGAATCTGCCGCCTGTGATGACGTCATCGCGGCCACAGCGTCCCTACGCTGTGACCGACGCCGCTCCACGGCGCTCGCGCGCATGCGCAGTTGCCGTCATCGCGCGCAGACTGCGCAGGTGCGAACCAAGCCTCGATCTCAATCGAGACTTCGCAGCTGCGCAGTCGGAGCGGGGAAGCGGCGGACTGGAACGCAGATGCGTCCCAGCCGCCATGGCCATAGGAAAAAGGCATTTCGGACAAAACAAACACACACAACAGGCTGCCAAAAAAATTCATAGACAGAAGTATACATTACCACGGCACCTGAGGGGATCCATCCTGGAATGGGAGCAAGAGGAGCGCTCACCGCACGACCGGGGTAATAATGAGGGAGGCCTCCCGCTAATAGCTGGGACGATTGGCCGAGATGCCGCTCCCCAGCCAATGGCCGGTATAATCAGCTCTTCAGGCATCAGAGTGAACCCCGTATGTCCGCCCTGCTAATAGCTGGGGACGCTGGACTCCAACAAGACACCGCCATCATCAAACACGTGCGAACCACCAGGACTGGATCCACAAAACTTCATAAGGTAAGAGATACACTTGGTCCTAGGAGGAGGACAAAAAAGGAACACAGTCTCTGTCTAGAAGCAAAGATTTATGGGAGTGGGGTCCTATGAGGTATGAGAGGCGGGATTAACCCATACGTAGGCTGCCATGGAGTCTGTCAGGAAAGTGACATTGACAAGAGTAAGAACAAACTAAAACACTGCCAGAGGCAATGGTAGCAACATTTAAACAATTTAGCAGCCCTAACAGCTTTATATTTTGTTGCTATATTATACTGGATAACATACTTACGTATTTTAACCATGTGTATAGTTTTCAAAATAACTTTTCGAAAAAAGGGATATTTTAACCTACCTGCAGGATTATAGTTTTAGTAGTAATATGTATCTGCTGCTTACTAATTTGCATTATACACAAATGAGGGAGCATTACCATTTTAAAAGAAATGTAGATATAGTGCTCATGGCAACTTTGTACAGTGAACATGTTCCCTAGACCAATAGTACCACCTAGTGTTACTTTGCTATTACTACATGTTATAACACAATAAAAATTGCAAAACACAGAAAAAAGTATGTATAACTATCTAAATACTAATATACATTTAAATGTGGAATCTACAGTATACACCATTTTGCTTTATTTTAGTGCTGGCTGTGGGCGAACGGGCGTTATCTGTGCAATTGATTATATCTGGAGATTACTGAAAGATGAGGTAAGATTGCTGTCATGTGTATTTGTAGACATAAATAAAATGCTTCTGAATAAACTAGGAGGCCATAGCCTGAATGATTGTGTGTGACAGCTGCTGCATATCTTGTCCTATATGTGATGTGTGGCCGTGCAACAGAACAGTAACATCTGGAAAGGTTGCAGTGGTTGTTATAGTCTCAAATGATCCATGTGACAGTCACAGTTTTGTGGTAGCAAATCTGTTTGACAATACCAAATGTTCCCTGAGCAACCAGTTTCCAAAGCATCCATCTGCTTATGTCATTAGGCCTTTGAAAATGGTGCTGATCAAGGCTATATCATTTTGCTGATGACCATGCAGACTTTTTGTGCTGATAAACAAAAAATAAAGGACTTTTTCTTTTTAATTTTTGAACGTTTAATTAAAAGTATTAAACTGCATTTAAGAAGACCAAAAATGTCTATAATTGCAGAGATAGATTAAGGCAGAAAGGTGCCACCCCATCTGCATTGTTTATACATCCTGCCTTTGTGAAGTGACAGGCAGGTGCATAAATTTCACAGATTGCTTAATTCTCCTGGCTTATTGCAGAAGCTTGATGGTTGGAGCTGGGCCCCTGGATATCCTTTAGGTCCTAGGCTCCCTGCCTAGGTTGCTTGTGGATTATCCAGTACTGATAAAATGCTTCAAAGAACCAGTGTGTGGAGGAACTATATCTGATTGATGGAGTAATGGTTTGCATTCAAATATGCAACACATCTATAGCCAATGATGGATATATATTATAGTGTAACTAAAGGTTAAACTAATTTTCTCATTTTGCATAGAGTAACAGTGTGGGTTTAACCCCTGTCAGTTTGGGGTTTTTTTTGTTATCTGTCTCCCATTGGGGAGATTTCCTGTCACTTCATGTTCTATAACCAATACAGGAAGTGAGAGGAAATCCCTCCAAAATGAGGGAATCACCAAGGTCACCAGAACGTGTGTCCCCATTGGAAGTATTCTGATGGCAATTGGCATTGGCAATGGCATTTTCTTTTACTTTAACTTTCAATAATAATGGTAAACAGGACAAAAAGAGAATGTGATTCTCCCTAATGGGGACACAGACAGTAATAAAAACCCAACAGGTGTTCTAATCTTTCTCCACTCTATCCAAAACTAAAAAAAATAAAAATGTTTTCCTTTAGTTATACTTTAATGCATTCCTAACATTAAGGTAAAAAACATTTTACCACTTGCTTAGTGCCCCCCACCCCTTTTCCTAAACACATACCTGACACGACTCTTGATCCAGCGTTATCCCCGCTAGAAAAAAAAGTTTTGCCTTTAGTTATCCTTTAAGGGCAGTCTTACTTGTCATCATTTTATTTTCTCCGCCAAGTCCACGTGACCAAACCCAATTCATTAATCTACATCCTATCAAGGTCCACTTTCTGGGTAGCGACTTTCCAATGGGATGCAGGGTAGTCCAAGGAAATATGAAACTTTGGGCACTTTGAGCTTTAGCATACATATCTTATATTTGTTATTACGTTTTTCGTAACAACGTAATATTTATGTACTATATGTCTGTATGTGTGTTCCTATGATAAATTAAAAAAATTTAATTCCTGACAAAACTTTCGTTGCATATGAAAATGAAGTGCATAAGAGGGCTGAGAAGAATATCTGAATGACAACAATTTTGCTTTCTTCTCTGTAATAGATTATTCCAGTTAATTTTAGTGTTTATTCAATTATACAAGAAATGCGAACTCAGAGGTCTTCACTTGTTCAAACCAAGGTATGCTTCTTATAAAAAAAAAATGTTTACTACTTTTGTTACATAAAGAAGTGTGACTGATGCCACAACAACCTTGCAGCAGCTTCATATCCATACTTTGTACTTTTGTGCAATATATGAGATGTATATGTAAGTCTCATTCTGTGGCTCACACCCAAATCATGCCAAATTATTAAAGTGGATTTGCACCCTTGGAATGCGATAGAACTAAAATGCATGCTGTCAGACAGCTACTTATCAGAGTGTTTTATATTCTTCAAGAGAAGCAAGATTTCAATTATCTTTATCCTCTATACTTTATATGTGCAGCTCTGTTTTTAGACTTGGCATTGGGAAAATGCTGGAACTTCTTGCTACAGATGTCATTTCAGGTTTCTTTAACCACTTGAAGACCAGGCCCTTTCTGTAACTTTTTGTTTAAATCGGTATTTTTTGCTAGAAAATTACTTAGAACCCCAAAACATTATATTGTTTAGCAGAGACCCTAGAAAATAAAATGGCAATCATTGCAATATTTTATGTCATACAGTATTTTCGCAGCGGTCTTTCAAACACAATTTGTTAAGATAAAATACACGTTAATAAATTACAAAAAAACAAATCACAAAAAAACACCACAATATTTACCCCAATTCTTTATATAATGTAAAAGATGATGTTATGCCGAGTAATCAGATACCTAATATGTTATGCTTTAAAATTGCAAACGCTCGTGGAATGGCGGCAAAATGCGGTACTTAAAAATCTCCACGATGACACTTAAGCTTTATCATACAAACGATCAGATTTTCAAAGGGGAAATGTGTGATGACAGGCTATTGGTGGAAAATCTGACCGTGTGAATGCTCCATCGGACAATTGTTGGCCAACTTTCCGTGGACAAATGTTGGATGGCAGGTTTATAAATTTTCCGCAGACAAATGCCCGTTGTCCGATTTTCTGAGCGTGTGTACACAAGACAAAAGTCCAAAGTACAAACACGCATGCTCGGAAGCAAGGACGAGCCAGAAGCGGTCGGTCTTGTAAACCAGCATCGTAATGGAGAATTAACATTCGTGACGTGGCAAATTATGAAATATCGAAATGCAGCGCACAATTCTCTTCTTCTTTAATGGGATAATAATGAATCTGCTTTGCTGGTGATACTGATGGAGTTATTGCAAACAAATTTTCAAAGGCTTTTTTTTTCTAGTGATATCAAGAATAGTATTATTATGCTTTTTTTTATTTTTTATTTAGGCAAGTTACCACAACAGCATTATCTGTAGTTTTTAAGATCAAAGATACAACTATGTTGGTGTCCCTTGTTAATTTTACATTGTATTTTTTTTCATTGTATTTTTTAAGACCCCTTTCACACCAAGGGCGTTTTGCAGGCGCTATAGCGTTAAAAATAGCGCCTGCAATCCGCCCTCAAACAGCTGAAGCATTGTCTCCAGTGTGAAAGCCCGAGGGCTTTCACACCGGAGCGCTGCGCTGGCAGGACATCAGGAAAAGTCCTGTCAGCAGCTTCTTTGGAGCGGTGAAGGAGCGGTGTGTTTACCGCTCCTCCACCGCTGCTCCACATTGAAATCAATGTGGCAATGCTGGGATACCGCCGGCAAAACGCGGGCAGTTTTAACCCTTTCTCGGCCGCTAGCGGTGGGTAAAAGAGCCCCCCTAGTGGCCGAAATGTGCCACTAATCTGACGGTAAAACGCAGCAAAAAATAGCGGCGTTTTACCGCCGACGCTATGGGCGGCTTGGTGTGAAAGGGCTCTTAATGTAACTGCCTACTCCCAAACTGTCATTTGAAGTAAAACACATAGCCAAGTATTATTCTCCACAATTTTTTATTGTGCATTAAAAAAAGAAAACAAATAAAATTAGACATGCTATCTGCCAATAGAACTTAACCAAAAAGTGCATTCTATGCATCCAAAAATATAGAAAATATACAAAATCAAATCATTATTCAACCCAAAAAATAATGTCAAAGCAATAACTCCAAGGCCAATAATAAATAACACGTTATCTCCTCTGATTCCACAACATGGCTGGTTGACGAACGGCCGTTCAGATGAATGAATGAATGATTTGTATAGCGCTGCAATTGCGAACTGAAACGCCTCAAGGCGCTAGATCCGTCCTGTGTTGTCAAGCTTCTTAGAAGAGGTAGGTCTTGAGTTTCTTCCTGAATGCCTGATGGTTTTCTTCCACGCGAATGTGAGTAGGTAGAGCGTTCCATAGCTGTGGTCCTTGGACTGCGAATCTTCATTCTCCCTTTGTTTTGTAGCGGGTTTTTGGAATAAGGAGGAGGTTATGGTTAGAAGATCGAAGACTGCGATTGGGTGTGTAGTGTTTTATTTTCTCGCATAGGTATTGAGGAGCGTTTCCTTGTATACATTCGTGGGTGAGGCAGAGGGTCTTGAAAGTGATACGATTCTTTATGGTTAGCCAATGTAGGCTCCTCAGGGAAGGGGAGATGGATTCCCAGGATTTTTTTCCTGTTAACAGTCTTTCCGCCGTGTTTTGGATGAGTTGTAAGCTCGCAAGCTGATATTGGGGTATTCCTATGTAGAGGGAGTTTGCGTAGTCGAGTCTGGAATTGATGATTGTTCCAACTACTGCTGCTTTGTTTTCTTCTGGGACGAAGGGGATGAGTCTACATAGCAGGCGGAGGAGATGGTGAGATCCGCTGACTACTGATCCTATTTGTGCATCCATTGACATTTCTGAGTCAAAAATGACTCAGAGACTCTTGGCTTTGGTGCTTGGAGAGATGGTCTGTCCAAAGATGGTGGGAGGTGTCCATGGGGTCTTAATTTTAGAATTTTGGTTTGCGTGTAGGAGAAGAAGCTCTGTTTTTGATCCGTTGAGTTTGAGAGAGCTAGTAGTCATCCAGTCGTCTATCAAAGTGAGGCATTTTTCTAGTCGCTGATGGTGGTCTTTTTCTCCGGTGATGCGAAGGTAGAGTTGGGTATCATCAGCGTATGAGTGGAAGCAGAGATCCGATTTTCTGATGATTTTGAGGAGTGGGCGGATGTAGATGTTGAAGAGCACTGGTGACAAGGGTGAACCTTGAGGGACTCCACAAGAGATTACGTGGGTTTCAGAGTAGAATGCTCCTAGTTTCACTGTCTGAGAGCGATTCCCTAAGAAGGATGCGAACCATTGTAGATCTGAATCTGTGACTCCTGCTACTTCTGTGAGGCGGATGAGTAGAGTATTGTGGTCCACTGTATCGAACGCTGCACTGAGGTCCAACAGTACCAGGAGACATGATTCTCCATCATCAGCTGCTTCGAGGGCGTTGTCCCATATTTTGAGGAGTGCCGTTTCTGTGCCATGGCCTGGGCGGAAGCCTGATTGCAGAGGATCCAGGAGATTGTGTGTGTCCAGGTGGTGTTGTAGCTGTTGTACTACTGCTTTCTCCTTTCTCCTTCAGGAGGGGTTTGACGATGCCATGTTTGAGGGCAATTGGGACAGTCCTTTCTTTGAATGACTGGTTTATGAGGTGTGTTATAGTAGGAGCCAAGGTGTCGGAACATTCTTTCAGGAGTTTTGTGGGAATGATGTTGTTTGGTGATGTGCTGTCTCTGAGGCTTCTAATGATGTTTTTGGTGGTGTCAGTGGTGATTGGGATCAGCGAAAAATTTGGTGCTTGTGTGATGATCGTATCGATTTTTTCTTTTTGCTTTAGTTGGATGAGGTTGGATAGGAACTGAAAAGTACGAAATGAAAAGTGCAAAATGAAAAGCGCAAAATGAAAAGTGCAAATCAACACTCACCAAACTTCTACTAACACAAAATTAGCAGAAGGAGCCCAAAGGGTGGCGCTAAAGAGCTGAAAAACAATGTAGTACGTCACTACGTTCATAATTGCTGGCCAACAATTGTGTGGCCTTGTGTATGCAAGACAAGTTTGGGTCAACGCCCATCGGACAAAAGTCCACGGTTTTATTGGCGGAAAATCCGATTGTGTGTATGAGACTTAAGAATTACAGAGGAGGTCTTGTGCTAAAATTATTGCTCTCGCTCTAACGATCGTATGGTTTGAGCACCGGTTACATATGCTTGCGCGACATACCTATGCATTCACTTCTGCGCGTGAGCATGGAGGGATGGGGTACTTTAAAATTTTTCTTTTTCTTATTTAATTTACTATTTATTTTTACACTGTCTCTTTATTTTGCATTTTTATCACTTTTATTCCTATTACAAGAAATGTAAGCATCCCTTGTAATAGAAGCATGGGGTCAAAAAGACCCCAAATCTCTCATTTATCGTTAAAAGGAAGACAAAAAAACATTTTTTTTTTACTTTTGCTTTAAAAAAAAAAAAAAATATATATATATATATATATATATATATATATATATATATATATATATATATATATATATATATTTTCGTTGGCACGGGAACTGGAAATTACGTTGATCCGGTCCTCCAAGGGCATAGAGATGAGTGGCCTCAATCTTCTCCATACCCAGCTACTGACAGCATCAGAACAACCAGCGAGGGGACGGAACCAGCCAAATAACATTTCCATATGCAAACAGTCTTTTCCAGCAGCAATCCTCACACCAGTCTCTTGAATGTTAGGTATCACTGTGAACATATCAGTTGATGTGCTTGGTCTATAGCAGGGGTCTTCAAACTGCGTCCCTCCAGGTGTTCAGGAACTACAATTCCCATCATGCCTAGTCATGTCTGTGAATGTCAGAGTTTTACAATGCCTCATGGGATGTGTAGTTCTGCAACAGCTGGAGGGCCGTAGTTTGAGGATCCCTGGTCTATAGACTGCTCCAATCTCATAAACTGAAACAAAGGACCAAGTAAGAATGGAAAACATAAAGGAAACCTACAATATATTGATAGAAATAAGTAGGCTGTCATTTGCTGATTTCTCCTCTTGCTGCCTGGTTGTCATGCCGATCCAATCCAACTTGACCTGGAACAAAAATTTAGATCAAGGGTTCTGACTTCACTTTGATTTTCCCAATTTGCAAGTGTGTCTAAATTTGAAAAAATTCTATCAAACACGACCAGGCAAGTAGTATTTTCAAATGTTGTCAATGGTAACCCCCATGTTTCACTACGAGCAGATTTCTTAAAAACAGAACATACTCCAGTCACTTGTGGAATCATAGAGTTGTGTCAGTCTGTAAGCATGCTAGCAAGCAGTGACCCCTCATGGCCAGAGGCCAAATTACCACACCGGGCCACACATACAGAAGGATAATGTCTTTTAACCCACCAGTAACACTTGTCTCAGCACTGACTACAGAGGCATTTTAAGAGAGATGATGTAGAGTGCTGTCTCTCTCCACCAGCTCTTACACATTTCACACCCTGTCATCTTCAGCCTGTAGGCTTGGAGGGGGTGCCACTACACATTTTACAAGGCCTCGCACTTTGTAGTTCCAGGCCGGGTCGTTCTGTTTTGCAGCTGGTAAAGGTAATGTAGAGAAAGTCCAGTCCTTGGACTCGTGACAGGGTCCCGCTAAGGGGTACTCCACTGTTAGAACACAGATTAAATCTTCACGTGTTTGGTCACGCCTCCAACTTCCCAAAGGCCCAACCTCCTCCTGTATTTATCACTCTCCAAAAGACAGGAAGTGACACATGCAAGCGGAAGCACAAATCCATTAACTCCATGAAACACAAAACATTAACCCTTTAGATACTAAAGAAAATTCACATTTAGTCACCTGCCTATAAATCATTACTGTAATTGTAATGCTTGTTTTGTCACTGAGTATACATTATAATTACCGTACAATTATGGGATGAAAAAATGAACTCATTTATTGCCAATGTTGTTGATCACAGGAGCAGTACGAACTTGTCTATAATGCAGTAACCCATCTGTTCAAGAAGGAACTTGATAGACTGAATGGGATAACAGACTCAGAACAGAAAAACGTAAGTTTTTTATGGTTCAAACTTACTGTAAATGTATCTAACATAAAAAACAGCTTTAAAGGCTTTTCTCCATTTGTGGTGAGTACAATAGGCTTTCTCAGGGTAAAATGGCCATCCTATACCTCACTGACAGCTGTTGGAAAGTTTTGTCGGGGGGGCGGCAAACAGTATGCCACCCCCCAACCCCCTCGTCGGTCGGTAGCACTTACCCCATCACCTGCTCAGCGGCAGCCTCCCGTTCCTCTGCTCTCCATGGGTCATCATGGTGGCGGCTTCCATTTTCTCCCTCCTCCTTGCTTGGAGTCTTCTCTTTTCAGCCAATCAGAAAATGGGTCTCACACCCCCTTCTGATTGGCCGGATTGAGGATCAGTGTTTCAACAGAAAATACTCACTCTCTGTTGTAACACACCTGGGTGGGCTCTGGTCGCATTCTCTGTGACCCGAGCCCACCCTATTTTGAAGCCTATTAGAGCCTCTGGCTCTAATCAGGTGCTTAAAAAAAAAACCCTGGCCGCTGTAATTCATGCGCCCGGTGCCCTGAAAAGGGTCCAGATGCATGAATAGGGGGTGGCCGCGGCAGCCGTGGATAGATTCATGCTATGGGGGGTGGCCTGGAGAGAGGGGGCTGGAGAAAGGGGGCGGCGCCCGGGCGCCCCTAATGAACGGGCTGCCACTGCTATACCTAATAGAGAACACTGATGCAGGTAGCAGTAGTTACCAGCTGTAACGAGAGAAAAGAATTACATGGACCTTAATTACACTGATAACACAAGGAAACAGCTTACAGCATACTCTTCCAGAGTGTAGGCACACAAACCACATAAGCAAAAGTGGGAAAAAATGTAAACTGGTCACACATGGCTGTGCAATCTCTACACAATCTCCTTCAGATAAACCAGCAAATATCTATGCTACAAATATGTATGTTTCATTATGGAAACCCCCCCGTCAGTTTTTTTTACCTGTCACCAGCCCCTCAGAGTACCAGAATACCTGTCACCAGCCCATCAGAGTACCCAAGTACTTGCTCCTAGCCCAGAATACCTGAGTACCTATCTGCATCCCATCAAAGTACCTGGGTACCTGTCTCCAGCTCATCAGAGTACCCAAGTACCTATCTCAACCCCAGAGTACACGAGTACCTATCTGCAGAACACCGGAGTACCCGAGTACCTGACTTCAGCCCAGAGTACCCGAGTACCTATCTGCAGCGCATCAGAGTACCCGTGTACCTGTCTCCAGCCCATTAGAGTACCCAAGTACCTGTCTCCAGCCCATTAGTGTACCGAGTACCTATCTGCAGTCCATCAGATTACCAGAGTACCTGTCTCCAGCCCATCAGAGTACCCAAGTACCTATCTCAACCCCAGAGTACACGAGTACCTATCTGCAGAACACCGGAGTACCCGAGTACCTGACTTCAGCCCAGAGTACCCGAGTACCTATCTGCAGCGCATCAGAGTACCCGTGTACCTGTCTCCAGCCCATTAGAGTACCCAAGTACCTGTCTCCAGCCCATTAGTGTACCGAGTACCTATCTGCAGTCCATCAGATTACCAGAGTACCTGTCTCCAGCCCATCAGAGTACCCAAGTACCTATTTGCAGCCCTTCAGATTACTTGAGTACCTGTCTCCAACCCATCAGAGTACCCGAGTACCTATCTGCAGTCCATTAGAGTACCTGAGTACCTATCTGCAGCCCATGTCTCATAGAATATACATTGGGGAGTTTGCTTTCCAAAATGGGGTAATTTTGTGGGTAATTCCACTGTCCTGGTGCTCCAGGGCCTTCAAAAGTGTGATAGGTAGAAATGAAATTAGATATGTAATTTATGCTTCTAGAACGCCTGATGGTGCTCCCGGCATGTTGGGCCTCTGTATGTGGCCAGGCTGTGTAAAAGTCTCACACGTGGTATTGCCATACTCAGGACGAGTAGCAGAATGTATTTTGGGGTGTAATTTTTGCTATGTGCGTGCTATGTGTTAGAAATATCTTATGAATTGACAATTTTGTGTAAAATAAAATATATTTTCATTTTCTTTTCACATTTTCCAAAAAACGTATGGAAAAAAATTACATGTTCAAAAGACGCACAATGCCTCAAGTGTGATAGGTCGTTAGGAAGTTAGATGTGTAATTTATGCTCCTAGAATGCCTGACGGTGCTCCCTGATGTTGGTCCTCTGTATGTGGCCACGCTGTGGAAAAGTCTCACACATGTGGTATCGCCATACTCAGGAGGAGTAGCAGAATGTATTTTGGGGCGTAATTGGAAGTATGCATATGCTGTGTGTGAGAAATAACTTGTTATTATGACAATTTTGTGTAAAAAAATAAAATAACAATAATTTCTTCATTTTGCCAAGATTTGTGGGAAAAAATTACTACTTCAAAAAACTCACCATGCCTCCTACTAATTACCTTGGAAATCGCCAAAAGTAGTACAGAAACTACTTTTAGGAATCAGTGCGACGCAGCATGATTCGGACGCTGCCACTGCCGCCAATTTCCGCCGATTTGGCGTGCGATTTCACATGTCAAAACGCATGCCAAATCGCATCAATGTGAACCAGGGCTCAAACAGACTAAATAATATCCATTAATTTGAGTTATTTTTACCAAAGATATGTAGCAGTATAAATGTTGGCCCAAACTTATGGGAAAAAAAATGTTTATAATAGAAACTAACTGCGGGGTGAGCTTTAAAGGACAACTTCACTAAACGTAAAGTTGTCTTTTAAATAAAAAAATAAATAAAAAAAGCACACATGTTCTCAAGCTGATACAATTGAGATTTGTTCTTCAATCTGTCTAGAATGGGGTATTATGAATATTCTACACTTTGTTAAAACATTGTAATGTCAATTTCCGATTCTCCTTGCTGCTTGTTTTCAACCTTGACTTTTCCTCAGAACTAGTCATATTTCATAAAATTATTCCTGAGATTAAAAACAGCCTCATTTCTTGGAATAATGTGATCTGTAGTGAAATGTGCTTTTATTCCCTCTTGAGCTTTGTAGAGGCCCTTCATGTGCTAGAGACCTATATTTGAATATGTATGCAGAAAACATCAAACAATTCAACTATCTCATCTTTTCCTTCTAATGGTCCTTAATGAGCTACCTAGTCTTGTTTTATCATCAGATGTGCCCTATATTGTACTCCTCATTCTGAGCAGAGCCGGCCATGCATTACCAAGTGCAGCATTTGAATATGTCAATATGTCTCTTAAGAGACTTTCAATATTTCCCTAATCCAGTACATTTCAATATTCTATGTCAGTGCTGCAATGGTCTTAAGATCATCTTTATCAGGTCATTTCATTTTATCTCATCATAATGTTCAAATATTGTTGTTCAATTTTAAGTAAATAGAAATTTACATATCACAGATATATTTTCTTATCTTACTTGCAGTTATATAGGAATATACCACATTCCGCAGATGTACATGATTTAACCAGACTGTCTGGTGGGTAAGTACTTCATATGGTTGTATACCAAACCTATGGGCAGCTTGACTGGATTGGAGTGGAGAGAGATTAGAACACCTGTCAGAATTTATTGCAGTCTGTGCCCCCATTAGGGAGATTCACCCTCTCTATTTGTCCTGTTTACCATTAGCATTCACAGTGTAAGTGAAAGAAAAATCCCAATTTTTTGGTTGTCCCCAGATAAGTAGAAAAGGCGAAATCTTCCAATGGGGACAATAGTTCTGGTGGCCTGGGGGTCCCAAAAGGATTCCCTTAATTTGCAGGGATTTCCCCTACCTTCCTGTTGAAGGTAAATCTCCCCAATGGGATAAAGATGGCAAAAAAAAACCTGACAGGGGTTATAACCCACTCTTACTCTATCCAAAATGAACAAAAAAGGTTTGCCTTTAGTTCTACTTTAAGCTTTTATTTTTAGGATCAATTGTGACATCTGGATAAGGCCTTTTATACAGTAGGGTTTGATAACGAGCACTGATGACTGTTAAAAGTACTCATTACAGGACACAGAGGTTTGCTGATCTGAAAGAAACACGTTAACTGATGTTCTTCATCAGCAAAATCATAAGGTACATAGTCATTAGCTTTGGTGGGGTCAATAAAAGAGAGATGTTCACCTCTCATCATCCACAGTAAGACATTCATCTAAAACTCTGATGACCAACCTGCGGCTCTTTAGTGTATGATGTGCAGCCCTCAGCAGTCTGTAGTGGGAACATTGATTAGGGTGAAAGCAAGAATCTCTACTGGCCTTATGTAACATGTTTTCAATTTTGTACTGTCTTCTACAGCCAAAAATGTAGCATGTCCACAGTCTGATCATTAGTTCTTCTATTAGGTCTGCAGTCTCTGACAGTCCTCTCAAGCATTACATATTTTGAACAATATGTGCGGTCCTTTAGTTGTGTCAGGGGCCGCAGTTGAGGCCCCCTATAGGTCATAAGTTGATAACCACTGATCTGCAGGCTAGCTTATGTTTGCAAATTTAAGTGTAAATATGGGCATAATAAGAAATGTCATACAGTGCCTTGAAAAAGTGTTCATGCCCCTTGGAATTTTCCACATTTTGTCATGTTAACACCAAAAACTGTGTTTTATTGGGATTTTATGTGATAGACCAACACAAAGTGGTACATAATTGTGAAGTGGAACGAAAATGATAAATGGTTTTCAACATTTTTTACAAATAAATATCTGAAAAGTGTGGCGTGCATTTGTATTCAGCCACACTGAGTCAATACTTTGTAGAACCACCTTTTGCTGCAATTACAGCTGAAAGTCTTTTTGGGGATGTCTCTACCAGCTTTGCACATCTAGAGAATAACATTTTTAACCATTCTTCTTTGCAAAATAGCTCAAGCTCTGTTGGATTGGATTGGATGGAGAGCATTTGTGAACAGCAATTTTCAAGTCTTGCCACAGATTCTCAATTAAATTTAGGTCTGGACTTTGACTGGGCCATTCTAACACATGAATATGGTTTGATCCAAACCAATCCATTGTAGTTCTGGCTGTTTGTTTAGGGTCGTTGTCCTGCTGGAAGGTGAAGCCCTGTCTCCAACACAGCTTCATCCATCTTCCCTTCAACTCTGACCAGCTTCCCTATCCTTGCTGAAGAAAAGCATCCCCACAAAATGATCCCGCTACCACCATGGTGCATGGTGGGGATGGGTGATGTGTATTGTTAGTTTTCCACCACACATAGCATTTTTCTTTTTGCCCAAAAAGTTCCATTTTGGTCTCATCTGACCAGAGCACCTTCTTCCGCATGTTTGCTGTGTTCCCCACATGGCTTCTCACAAACTGCAGATGGGACTTCTTGTGGCTTTCTATCAACAATGGCTTTCTTCTTACCATTCTTCCAATGCCAGATTTGTGGACTAATTCTTGTCCTGTGGACAGATTCTCCCACCTGAGCTGTGGATCTCTGGAGCTCCACCCGAGTTACCATGGGCCTCTTGGCTACTTAATACTCTCCTTGCCAGCCTGCCAGTTTATGTGGACTGCCATGTCTTGGTAGGTTTCCAGTTGTGCCATACTCTTTCCATTTTTGGATGATGGATTGAACAGTGCTCCGTGAGATGTTCAAAGCTTGGGATATTTTTTTTATAATTTAACCCTGCTTTAAACTTCTCTACAACTTTATCCCCAACCTGTCTGGTGTGTTCCTTGGCCTTCATGATGCTGTAGGTTATCTAACAAACCTCTGAGGGCTTTACAGAACAGCTGAATGTATACTGAGATTAAATTGCAGACAGGTGGATTCTTTTACTAATTAGGTGACTTCTGAAGGCAATTGGTTCCATTAGTTTTTAGTTAGGGGTATCAGAGTAAAAGGGGTCCAAATACAAATGCATGCTACACTTTTCAGATTTTTTTTGTAAAACATTTTGAAAGCCATTAATCATTTTCCTCCCACTTCACAATTATGTACCACTTTGTGTTGGTCTATCACATAAAATCCCAATAAAATACATTTACATTTTTGGTTGTGACATGACAAAATGTGGAAAATTTCAAGGGGTATGAATACTTTTTCAAGGCACTGTATATGATACAATCTGTCACTAGTATCAATACAGTTGTTTTTCTAAGTCCCTGCTTTAATATGGTGTTATTACTTGTTGATCCTGCCAGTAGACCTGGAATTATTTCACATCCTAAAAGTGGTTCTAAAGTTAAACATATTTTATCTTAAACTAAAACCTAAGGCAAAACCTTTTTTGTTTTTGTTTTGGATAGTGTAAGGGAGGATTATAACCACTGTCATTTTGCTTTTTTTGCCATCTTTGTCCAATTGAGGAGATTTCCCTTCACATCTTGTCCCATAGCCAAAACAATAAGTGAGAGGAAATCCTGGGGTGTCACCAGACTCACCGAACTAGTGTCCATATTAGAAGATTTAGTGACAATCCAAAATGTGGGATTTTCTTTTACTTTTACTATCACTGACAACAGTAAACTGGAAAAATAGAGAGAGTGAAGCTTCCTAATGGGGCATAGACAGCAATAAAAAGCTGAGAGGTGTTCTAATCCCTCTCCAGTCTACTATCCAAACCTATGTATAACCTTTAGTTATACTATAATGCATTCCTCCATTAAGGAAAAAATGTTTTACCACTTGCTGTTCTCCCGTTCCCCCTTCCTAAACACTTACCTGACACGACTCTTGATCCAGCACATGCATTCACAGGCTTCACTGAGAGCAAGAGGAGCCATTGCATGCAGATTGCTATAGTGGCACATGAAGTAGAGGAGAAGTGGACAGCATTAGTGAGGACCCTAGAAGAGGAGAAATGGGGCTGCTCTGTGCAATACAGCAGGGATAACAGTCAACAGTTAGCAGTATGCTATCCTATTACTTCTGCTGACCAGCTTGTTAGGGCCCAACTGTTGTAGTGGAGCGCTCATGGTAGTGTCCCTTTAAGAACTAAACCAGGCACTGCCACTGTATTCTTTACAGATAACACTGTCCCTCCTTTAGGAAAGTGCAATGCAGGGTTGGCCAGTGACCTCTCACCACTCTGTGTCTGCAGGAGCATATCCTTCTGCTCACTGGCAAAGTGTACTCTGGTCAGTGTGCTCCGCAGTCAGGCAGCAGGCTCAACCAGCATCCAGGGTGTCCTCCAATGTTCTGGAATGGCTGCCACTGCGTCTCTCCTTTGCTCAAGGGCAGTTGAGCGAAGGAGATACTGAGACTCTGTATCTCTAGTCTGGGCTCCCAGGTAAAAGGGAAGAGAGTCAGGAAATATTGCAAGGAGATCTCTCTATAGGGATATCTGTGATAAAAGAGAAGCCAGGTACTGACTCAGCCCACCAGGCTCCAGCTATAACTAAAATCTTACTTTTAAGAGAACTGGCCCCATAAGCATAGAACATGTGTTCAAGGCAGAAAACCATTCATGTGCAGAAAATGGTTGTGTGCTTGAACTTAATATGGTTCTCTGTGCAAGATTTTATTTTATGAGTTCTAAAATAAATGCTTGAAGCTCAACTGTAAGCTCTGTAGAAACAGCAAATCTATGCTTTGCCTGATATAGCAGTTTTACTTCCCTGATCCTCCACTCCCACAGGTTCCTCAGCACACTGCAAGACTAGTCCCTGTAGCCGCTTCTTCCTTATGCTCTGGCAGTCAGATGCCTCTGATTTCCTCAAGACTGACGCAGGGACCATAGCCCTGCACTGGATCTAAGGATATCAAGGACTAGTCCACTGCCAGAGCATAGGGGAGTGTCATTTGCCAAGGGAGTGGAGGATTGGGTAAGTAAAACTGCTTATTCTGTTCTCTAGATGTAAACAAATATTTAACCCTCGCATTACAGAAGCTGCCCCACTGCAAGAGATTTTTTTTCCTTTTTTGGAGTTGGGCTCTAACCAAAAAAAGGCATATGTATTTCTGTCTGTAATACTGTTGGAGATTTGTCTGGTCTATCTCTAATATACAGTAGGTCTCGATAGCAGTAAAACACGGTAGGGGTCACCATAAAAAAATAATATCCAGAAACTACTCAGGACTCATTCGGTATATCAAACCTAGACTACATAAAATCAAAGACCATTGATGGGGGGATATCCCAGATCTCAATGTTCAAGACAAGGAAGAATTTTATAACTCTTAATACTTTGCAATTGTCCCGTCTATCAATAGATTCAAACAATTCTATTACTAGAATGTACTTTACACAACAATGGCTATTCAAAATAGGTAAACATAATACACCAATATGCCACATATTCTTATAGCACCTTAAGCACATTCATAAACCAAAGAAAATCATAAATTCAGGTAATAAGTGAAATAAGGACCAGAGTTCTTTATTGATTAACATAAAATAACACACATCACATGGAACCACCTGTTTAGATGTTATGTATTATGTTTTATTTTTTGTTTTAATTTTTCTCTTTTTTTTATTAAATGGAAATGCAAAACACTGTTTTATTGTACAGTCAATATGAATAGATGTACAAAATTGTACTGACAATATGATTGTACACTTGTCTGGATTTTTGCAAAATACTACAATAAAAACAATTAAAAAACCCAGTAGGGGTTCTAAGCCTTCTCACGCTATACAAAATAAGAACTTAATTTTGGCTGGACATAAACTTTAATGCGGGACTGTAGGTAAAAAAGATCAGCAAAAAGATATATTTAGACTCCACCACATTGCACGCGTGCTGACAGTAAACCCCGCAGCAAGAAGAGTTCAAAATGAGCAAAACAAAAAAATCCTTAAATAAGTATAGCTAACAATTTACTGAAAGGTTATGAGAACCAGATTTGATACTTTAAAAATATTAGTTTTAAACATTAAACTTTATACATGCACACCAATAATACTAACATCCTTTTGTTCAAGTCATACAGGTGAATGCATGATGGAAGAGGAAATTAGCGCACATCTTTGGAACACATCTACAACAGCCATCAGTAGTGGAAATAATTCTAATAGCTGGATGGAACCCTTTTCAGTAGCAAAGATGTATAAAAGTTCTGATGAACTAAATGCACTTGCCATGCAGACTTTAGAAACGCAACCTATGCCGCAACCTCTTCCACGAACAATATTGCGCAAAACTTCTCAAAATCTCACCAACAGAAAAAATCCTTGTCCTCAATCATGTACTGAGAACAGAAAAAGTTACAGTGGACATGCACCATTAATACACACCAAATCTACACCGTTGGAATTTCAGAGACAGGCTTTCATGTCTGAGAGGGTTATTGAAGCATCAGATGCGTTCCTCCATATTCAAAAGGATTTAGCATCTAGTTTTGATAAACAGAAATTTCTTGGTAATCATCATCAAGACTCCATGTTTACTGGTTCTCTGGGTAATATAAGTACTGTTCATAGTAGTCACCCTTATGTTCGTCTGACAGAAGACCCTTATTTTTCTCCAACATCATCTTCTGATCCAGGGTCACCAAAGTTTGCAGATTTTTGTGTTGAAGCCACCTACTCCGATTTACCCAATGCAAATGGGCACAATATCCAAGACCTTAACTTTCCATTGTCTGATTTAAATAATTCATCCCAGATTGATCATTCCTCCAAACTAGAATCACTTAAAGAAGTAGAAATTCCACCTTTCATTAATCTGAACAGCACTGGTAAGTGGCCCCAAGGGTAAATATAAATATTTTCTATATTCTTTAAAGAACAATGCATATAAAATATAGAATATTTACTATAATATGTAGCACACTGTCTATATTAGCCATTCTTAACCAGGGTTCCATGGAACCCTAGGTTTCCTCCAGAGGTTGCTAGGAGTTATTTGAGCTATGGCTAACCCGACCTCTAGTTTGATGGTGGTGACTGTATAATGCCAGGTCCAATGCAACCTGGCAGAGCCAGCTGTATGATACCAATGATGTTTTTAGCTGCCTGCAAGGGTAGCATACTGACTACCACTGTAAGGGGGGCATACTTTCCACTGACCACCACTATAAGAAATGTTGCTTCTACAGGCTGCCAATATAAAGGGGCATTCCTCCCACTAACCACCTATTTTAGCAGGAGTTCCTTCAGACCTGAAAATTATTTCAAGAGTTCCTCAGGAGTAAATGGTTGAGAAAGGCTAATCTATATGCTATAACCCTATTGTATACTGTCATAGATTCATCTGTGGGTTTTCCTCTAGCTGGGCAATCATGAATAGTATGGTACATGAATGTCGGGTACATCTGGCACCCCCCTTAGTCACCCTGTCCGCCTGCAAAAACATGACTGAGTTCATCTAATCATCAGTGGAAGTTCATGAACATCTTGATTGACAAGGGGCAACTTGTTTCTCTTGCATGTTGCTGTTTGCAGATTGCAGAGTGTGTCAGCACATGGGTCATAGGGGGGATGGGGATTTACTAAAACTGGAACAGACAGAATCTGGAGCAGCTCAGCATAGTAATCAACCTTCTTCTAATTCCATCTTGTTCCATTAAAGTGGATGTAAACCATCACATATACCCAGTGAAGTGAACAGCCTCAGATGTTACACAGAGATGAAACAAATCTCCCTACATGAGTTTTACATGTATATCTGCTGTCTTCAGCTTTCTATATTCTTTAGAAAGTGAACATCGTGTTAGAAATTTTTCTTCCTGTTTCAGCTGTGGGAGTGGAGCCTAGGCATACACTGTGTGTGAGCTGATTGGTGGAAAGGCACACCCCCCACCCCTCCACATAGGCAGAGGAACAAAGACACATGCAGAGCTGTGCTGTGAATTGACAAGCTCTCTGCTTATCTATCTCTAAGTTTACACAAATGTATGACTCAGAGGGTTGGCTGTGTCATTGCCATCATCCCTTATAACTTTTGAAACCGAATATATACCTCGAAATGGGATTTTTGAGGCAATGCAATGATTGGAAGTGTTGAATTAAATTTAAAAAGAAGTTTTATTGGTACAAAAACGAATAGGATATACATAAACATACACATTAATCTATAATTAGGAAGTATTGAATAATTGTAAAAACATCAGATATATGGAAACATATGATGCATCCTACTGCTAATTGCAAGTACCACCCCAGATAGGTGTGATGGTGTCCTGATAGCAGATTTCCAACGCGTTTCAACTTTTATTGTAAGGATAAAGTCTTCCTCAGGGAGGGACTGCATCACATTCTAAAATTTCAAGTAACAGCATGATTACTAATATATACATATATATTTATATGTCGCCTATATCTACAGCAATCGCATTGCAACAAAAACGTAGTATATGCGACTTACATTTGCGGCATTTGTTTTTTTTTGTGAAAAATCGCTTTCCCGGTGCTGGCAGGGGTCCTAACACCCGGTTGTTAATACTGCTCAAATATCCTCTATGGGGTGGCCTGGTGTATTTTGAAGGAACCAATATTTGGCAGTCATACTAATTTGAACAACTGAAAAACATGAATAGTATTGGAAAAATATTGAAAAAATTGAAAAAAATAAATCATCAGTAAAAAAGAGATCAAAAGTAGGAATAATGGTGATTCGTGGGAGAACAAAGTTCCCCAGAGCCATCATAGAGTAAAAAAGATCCAATACCTTGAGTTGATTGTGTCAGGTGTAATGTTCCAAGTAGCAGAGAGCTCCGGTCCTGGAGTACCTCTCTGTAGCAAAGCCAGTTGTGGAATGCTGCCTGTGGCCATCCCTGGCGTCCTAATATATGGGGTGTGGGCGTGATAAAGTGGTGGGCGTAGCCTTATTTTAAATGGAATCTCTCATTCATTGGTGGTACAGTGGAGGGGGTGCGGCTTCAGTTGGCCGCCGTCACTGTTTATAAGAAGGCACCTTTATAAAGATGTATTGAAGGGGAGCGTCCACAAGCTTCCCTGTTGCCTAGGCAACGGACGCTTAACCTCCTCCTTCACTGTCTCCTCCCCTGCCGCGACGTGAAGCCGTTTGCTTACACGTGTCCCATGTAATGTGGGCGCGGGGTGAGGCGGGGAGAGAGGTGCGTCTGGTTGCCGGGGCAACGTCACTTGAGGAGTCTCCAGTACGTATGACGTCGGGGTCACATGGCCCCGATGTCGGTTCATTGAGGAGGAAAGAGCGCTGTGTAATCCCGCAGCGCTGTTAGACAGTTTTGTCTGTGTTACACAGGGCGTCGGGGCATAATGACCCCACTGCCTGTCAGGAGGGCGTCAGAATGTATGCAACAGTGTATAAGGCACTGTTTCATACTGATGTCATAGATGTCCCTGAAATGTACAGTGACAAGTATGACATTATTGTTCTAGAAATGACAGATCTGTTCCCCCTCATTGAGATGGAGAAAGGGGGAAAAAGAAAGGTTGTGTGTTAAAAGAATTACAAAGAACAAATTGAAGTAGGGATAATAATAATGAAATATAAAAAGTATATAATGAAAAAAGATGAGAAAAAAAGGAATTTTTTTACTGAACTTGCCCAGACCCCACTGTGGTGATTAAACTGTCATTGAACGAATGGCAGAACACCAAAATTAGGGCTTATAACCACCGACACAGTGGGAGACCCCGGGGCATCAAAATAAGAATTGACGCCTTCGGGGTATTTGGGCCATGATGGATCTAACTCTATGTTACCTCCCCAACACAAATTTCCAGCTGCTTTTATCTCCTGTGTCAGAGAATTTGTCAGAAGTTATCATGCTGATAACACAGGAACGGAGCAGCAGAAAGACACGGGACTTAGGGCTTTGGAGAGAGATAAGTAAACACTGCAGATATATGTGCCTAGATCAAATTTCATGAATGGTGTTTACATCCACTTTAAGCCTTGAAGTTGAAAAGTGGAATCTGACTGAACGCATGCACTGCTACTCCAGATTCTGTCTGATCCAGTCTTAGTAAATTCCTATGATAGTTTCCCACAGTCTCTTTTTTTTAAATCTATATTTTATTAATTAATGTAAGACTCATACAGCCCATATTTGAATCAGCATTACAAGAAAGACAAGAAAGCCTAACAAATTGAGATCCCAAACCAAGTAGCAAGGCTAGAAAAGAGTAATATCAAAGAAAAAAAACAATAAAGAGTCATCTCCTATTCCATTGCTCAGAGCTGTAAAAAAAACTCTCCACCCTCTAAGTGACAAGGACTACCGCATCAGGGAGTTGACATGATCATTTTATAAGCTGTAGAGGAGATGATTTCAATCCAAGAAGCCTAATATTATTTAAAAAAGCTCGTAACGATATTTTACATTATATACCCATTCCTTTACTTCCAAAGAAACCTGAACTCTATTAAGCCACTCCCTCAACGTAGGGGTCCTGCTTTTGTTTCAATCAGGGTATCAAGCTTTTTGCAGCATTCAGTGAGTGTGGTACAGAGAATCTTTTATATGACCTAATGGACATAGAGGTGGTATGAAAAAAAATCACAGGGGGGATCATCTGGGAGAGTGTTTTGCATGATCTTCACAATAGGATCTCACACCTCTTTCCAGAAATGCCTAAGTTAGGGGCATTACCACCAGAGGTGTAAGACTGTACCTCCCCACACATCCACCTGCACACTGCAGAAATTGTTGGGGATAACTAAACAAGTGCCTTATACCATCAAGACAGAAACTTAGAGCAGGATTCTTACATCTTAAAATGAATAACAAATTTTGTACCAAAAAATTCTGCACTTCCTAATAAAGTTCACCTAAACACCCCCACACCAGCTGCTGTATAAATATTTATTGGATATGAAATAGGCAAAAAAATTGTGCTATTAATAAACAAAAAAGTTACACTGATAGGTGGTCCTGATGGGCACTGATAGGCAGCACTGAAAGGTGACACTGATGAGGAGGCACTGATGGGCACTGATTGGCAGTACTGATTGGCAGCCCTGGTGGGCACTGGTGGTCACTGATAGACAGCACTGCTGGGCAATGTTGGGACTGTACTGATAATCAGGACACAGGACAGTGCCCTGATTATCAGTGTAGATGATCCTTTTATAAGAGCAGGTGACCGGTTCTCCTCTCCTCGTGCTGTCAGCGTGAGGAAAGGAATGCTGATAACCGGCTTGTGTTTACAGTGTGATCAGCTGTGATTGGACACAGCTGATCACGTGGTAAAGAGTTGCTGTGATTGGCCTATTACCCTGATCTGTAAACAGCTGTGTCCTAAGGACACAGTGGCACCCAGTGGGTGCGATCATGGGAGGACGTCATATGACGCCCTCCCAGAACTGACTGACCACGCTGCACCCATCATTTGGCTATAGCACAGTCGGGAAGTGGTTAAAAAAAATTGTCCATCCTGCTCCTTTGAGTTTTGTTTTAGTCCCCATGGTTGAAAATGATTGTTGACTTAACCCCACCAAAAATTTAAAAAAAAATGTTCAACCCGAATTCTACTAGTGTATGATTAGCCTAACACTCTTATGCCCCGTACACACGATCGGACATTCCGACAACAAAATCCATGGATTTTTTCCTAAGGATGTTGGCTCAAACTTGTCTTGCATACACACGGTCACACAAATCTTGTCGGAAATTCCGAACGTCAAGAATGCGGTGACGTACAACACGTACGACGAGCCGAGAAAAATGAAGTTCAATTGCTTGATTCCGAGCATGCGTGGAACTTTGTGCATCGGAATTGTGTACACACGATCGGAATTTACGACAACAGATTTTTTTGATGAAAATTTGAGATCCAGATCCCAGATTTTGTGTGACGGAAATTCCGATGGAAAATGTCCTATGGAGCCTTCACACGGTTGGAATTTCCGAAAACAAGCTCCCATCGAACATTTTTCATTGGAAAATCCGACCGTGTGTACGAGGCATAACTAGGTAGCTCACTAAAATATATCATAAACATATCTTTAACTGATACAATGTTCATTTAAATAACTAAAATGTAATATCTTGTTGCATTTAGTTACTTCTTCAAAAGCAGATGACAAGAGTCCCCCTCCTCTGCCAGAACGCACACCTGAATCCTTTATTGTAACTGGTGAGCTTGGTAAGTAATGAAAAGATAAAAGCAACATTTTACTGTAAAAAAAATGTAATATAGACATCATACACTAAAGCAGGACTTTAGTCCCACTTTTGAAAACTGAGAGCACACACATTTCCTTTATTACAGAAGAGACATGCAATGCCTCCTCTGCAATAAAATAAACCTACCTACCTGCTCGCAGTCTTCTGTGGAATGTACACTGAGCTTAATTTACATTCTGGCACAGCACCTGTGTGCTGGGATGATTGCTATCCTGTGCATGCGCAGTAGTGACATCTTTCTGTGCTGGCCAATGAGAACCGCCCCAGCGTGGCACCCAGAATAAGCTGGGTGGAAGATGCCAGTGCTGGCGAGGGACGTTAGACCACTCGGGGGAGGTAAATATTGCAGAGTTTAGCTTCCCTTAATAATAGCAAGAAAATAAAGATGTCTGTTTTCTCCAAATCAGCCAATAAGATTTCAAATGTAAAACAGCATAAAACCACCTTCTTTTTACCTAGTTTTATCATTGCACCCATTACAAAGTATTTATCTGTCTCAACATAAAGGGGTTGATTTATTAAAACTGAAGAGTGCAAAATCCTCCTCATTGGCTCAGACACAGCAGTGTCCAGATGAGTGTCCAGCACATCATCGCCCCCATATGGGGGGGGGGGGGGCCAGGAGCATCGGCGGGGGGACCTGAGAAGAGGAGGATCGGGGCTGCTTTGTGAAAAACCATTGCACAGAGCAGGGAAATATAGCTTATTTGTTATTTCAATAAAAAATATTCCAGCATTTACAATCACTTTAAGCTTAAACAAAAAAAAAAACAAAAAACTGGAAGCTGATTGGTTTCTGCACCAGATTTTGCACTCTCCAGTTATAGTAAATCAACCCTAAAGTCTCCAGATGAGTGGTAGATGCATTACTAAAGGCAAATGCGTTGTTCACTTTGCAGGAGAATTTTTCCTTAGCTTGGTGAAGCTCTGCTGACTTTCCTCATTCAATCATGTGCAAGCAAAAATACTGTTTTTTATATATTATCCTTGTAGTGGAGAGGGATTAGAACATCTTTTACTTTTATTGCTGTCTGTGGCCCCCGTTAGGGAGTTTTCACCCTCTCTAATGTACAAAAGAATCCTTTCCATGTGTAACATATGATGGTTTTCTAAGCGTTTGATGTTATTACAATGTTTTTACTAGATGAACGACCACAGGAGCCTCCACCACTGCAACCTAAACTGCAAGTCAAAGTTCCAAGCATAAAAATTGGCACATCACAAGAATGGGCTGGTGTATCCCAGTGTAATGTTGATGATTTCAGACTCAAGACACGCAGTAAGGTATTAGTATGCATTGCACTAAAAAAAAATTTTGTATATATGTAGGAATTATCTACAAAAAATTGAAGCACGGTATTGGGATCTACAGTCTTCGTAATCTTGTAGATTTTCTTAAGGAAAATTAACTTTTAGGGTTCATTCACATTGTTTTTAGTTCAGAGCTAATCTATGCAGTATCATTTAAGAACATGCTCTTAAAGTATGGCTTTCAGCAATTTGGTTACACTTTATATGCAGTGATGTGATGGGCATCCAGTTAGAACACCATATTACCACACTGGAAGCACCCCATTTATTTGAGACAAGTACACACTCTAGAGGGATATGCTCTGTTTGTATTTGATGTTTTAGGTTCACAACCGCCAGTTCCTGCCCAGGATATAGTCAAATGATAGCTGGGCGGGACTTCCATCGTTTCGTATGACGTCCTCTGAGAACACACCTCTCGCGGGGCCAAGCTACGGCGTGATCTGTCCTCGACTGTCCGCCGGACACAGCCGATGACTGATCACTGTAAGGGCCCGCTGCTGGTACCATGTGATCGCTGTGACCAATCACAGCAGATCACATGACAATTGTAAACAATGGATGGCTTCCTTTGATGCACTCCATTCTGTACAATTGTGTTGCTAGCTGTGATTGGTCACAGTAATCCCATGGCGCAGAAAGAGCCAATCACAGCCCATCTGTACCATGTGATTAGCTGTGGCCAATAACAGCTAATCACAACAAAACACACTGAATGAATCAGTTTCATCCAGTAAAAATGGTTGCTTATACCAATGAAATTCACTGGAAACTGGAAATTCATAAGCAATGTGTAAAAAAAAAAATGCTGATCACTTCCCCAGAGTAGTACGGCGTTACTATGGTAACACTGTATTGCATGGGTCACAGTGTGTGTTTTAAAAATGTAATAAAAAAATAAACAAGAAATTTAAAAAAAAAAAATTAGACAATTTTTTTTACATATTGTCACGTCAGTGTCCCTGATCACCACTACACCAGTTATATGATAACGCTGTACTAACAGTATGTAAATTAAAAAAAATTGTGAATTCATTTTTATTTTTTTTCGTCAGAATAATTGTGGCAAAAAATTACAACTTCAAAAACTCGCCATGCCTCTTGCTAAATACGTTGGACTGTCTATTTAAAAAAAAAAGGGTCATTTGGGGGGTATATGTACTGTCCTGGCATCTTCGGGCCTCATCAGAACTGATCAATTTTTTAGATATGTACTATATATCATAGTTTGTGGACGCTTTAACTTTCCTACAGACTAAATAATAAACACTGATTTGGGTTATTTTCACCAAAGAAATGTAGCAGAATACATTTTGGCCTACATTTATGAAGAAAGATTACCGTATTTCCCCTGAAAATAGGACTGGGTTTTATATTAATTTTGGCTACAAAAACACACTAGGGCTTATTTTCAGGGAATGTCTTATTTATTTACGGTATGTACAATAATCTACATTTATTCAAATAGTCATGTCATCTTCTTCTGGAAAAAAAAAATATCTCGATCCTTAAAACGTTAAAGCATGATAGACAGCACAGTGCTTGTGCTGTGTCATTTATCCCTCTATGTTCTAAAAAACCTGGAATAAAACATTAAAATGTTTTTCAAAAAGTTCCTGTGTCCCCTGTCTTCTCCCTCCCTCTTCTCCTGTCAGCTCAGGAGTCAGTATTATGAAACTCTGTAATCCCAAAACCTTAGTTAAAGTCATTATAGGATCATGTAATCTGTTCTGTAAACATATTATATGATGTGCAGTGTGTCTCCTTGTGTAACTTTATTGTGGAAAATACCTTATTTATAGCGCCGCTGGGCCCTCACATGACCCGCTGGAGCTCTTCTTCCCCACTCCGAGCAGACGGAGAGGCCAAGATCCCCGCTGACATCTGCCCCGCTCCGTGTACTGCAGAGGGAGGGACCGCTGATGTCAGCCGGGAGAAGATCACTGGCGGGTCACGTGAGCACCCAGCAGTGCTGTAATTAAGGCATTTTCCACAATAAAGTTACACAATGAGACACTCTGCACATTATATAATCTTTTTTACAAAACAGATTATATGATTTTACAAGGACTTTAACTAGGGCTTATTTTCAGGGTAGGGCTTATATTGCAGCCATCCACGAAAATCAGGCTAGGTCTTATTTTCGAGGTATGGATTATTTTTAGGGAAACTGTATTTATTTAAAAAATGTTATAACAGAAACAGAGATAAAAAAAAAATCGGTCTTTTTTCTTTGGCCTCGGCAGGAAGGGGGTGAAAGTGCCTGTATTGAAGTGGTTGAATATTTTAATAAGCAACAATCATGAAAATGTCACTATCTTTACTAAACATCATTTGTGGTTAGCACATAGTATAGTATTTTGTGTGTTAACCTAGTGCTTAATAATCTTAGGTTATCTTTGCTTTTTTTTGCTTTTCAGAGTGTGAAAGTGAGAGGGTCAAAGATGGGTAAGTAATTATATAAGATAAGCAGTACTGACCATACATTAACTGTGCATGGTTAAATTAGGTTATCCTATTTTAGACTGACATTCTGAGTTATTTTAATGTGATGTAGGAATTGCAAAAAAAAATGTACATGTTCTCCCTGTACCTGCATGGGTTTCCTCCAGGTACTCCAGTTTCCTCTCACACTCCAAAGACATGCTGGTAGGTTAATTGGATCCTGTCTAAATTGGCCCTAGTATGTATATGTATGAATGTGAGTAAGGGACCTTAGATTATAAGCTCCTTGAGGGTAGGGACTGATGTGAATGTACAGTGTACAGTATCTATATATAAAGTATCTCACTAAAGTTAGTACACCCTTCACATTTTTGTAAACATTTTATTATATCTTTTCATGTGACAACACTGAAGAAATGACACTTTGCTACAATGTAAAGTAGTAAGTGTACAGCTTGTATGACAGTGTAAATTTGCTGTCCCCTCAAAATAATTCAACATATAGCCATTAATGCCTAAACCGCTGGCAACAAAAGTGAGTACACCCCTAAGTAAAAATGTCCAAATTGGGCCCAAAGTGTCAATATTTTGTATGGCCAACATTCTTTTCCAGCACTACCTTAACCCTCTTGGGCTTGGAATACTGCCCTGTGGCCCAGTCTCCGAAGGGAGGGGGTTATGCTCTGCTTAGGTATGTCACAGTACATGTTGGCATTCATGGTTCCCTCAATGAACTGTAGCTCCCCAGTGCAGACAGCACTCATGCAGCCCCAGACCATGACACTTCCACCACCATGCTTGACTATAGGCAAGACACACTTGTCTTTGTATTCCTCACCTGGTTGCCACCACACACACTTGACACCATCTGAACCAAATAAGTTTGTCTTGGTCTCGTCAGACCACAGGACATGGTTCCAGTAATCCATGTCCTTAGTCTGCTCGTCTTCAGCAAACTGTTTGTAGACTTTCTTGTGCATCATTAGAAGTGGTTTCCTTCTGGGACGACAGCCATGCAGACCAATTTGATGCAGCGTGCGGCGTATGGTCAGAGCACTGACAGGCTGACCCCCCACCCCTTCAACCTCTGCAGCAATGCTGGCAGCACTCATACATCTATTTCCCAAAGACAACATCTGGATATGACGCTGAGCACGTGCATTCAAATTCTTTATCGACCATGGCGAGGCCTGTTTTGAGTGGAACCTGTCCTCTTAAACCGCTGTATGGTCTTGGCCACTGTGCTGCAGCTCAGTTTCAAGGTCTAGGCAATCTACTTATAGCCTAGGCCATCTTTATGTAGAGCAACAATTCTTTTTTTTCAGATCCTTAGGGAGTTCTTTGCCATGAGGTGCCATGTTGAACTTCCAGTGACCAGTATGAGAGAGTGAAAGAGTTAACACCAAAATTAACACACCTGCTCCCCATTCACACCTGAGACCTTGTAACACTAATGAGTCACATGATTTTGGGGAGGGGAAATGGCTAATTGGGCCCAATTTTGGACATTTTCACTTAGGGGTGTACTCACTTTTGTTGTCGGCGGTTTAGACATTAATGGCTGTGTGTTGAGTTTTTTTGAGGGAACAGCAAATTTACACTGTTATACAAGTTGTACACACTACTTTACATTGTAGCAAAGTGTAATTTCTTCAGTGTTGTCACATGAAAATATTTAATAAAATATTTACAAAAATGTGAGGGGTGTACTCACTTTTTTAAGATACTGTATATGTAAAGTGCTGCTAAAAAGCACAGAACTGAACATATACAGTATCTCAAAAAAGTGAAAAAAAATGAAAAACTGAAAAGCACAAACTGAAAAGCGCTAAATGAAAAACGCAAAAAGAAAAGCGCAAATCAATACTCACCAAACTTCTACTAACACGAAATTAGCAGAAGGAGCCCAAAGGATGGCTCTAAAGGAGCTGAAAGAATACGTAGTACATCTAGTACGTCACTACATTCGTAATTGTTGGCCAACATTTGTGTGACCGTGTGCATGCAAGACAAGTTTGAGCCAACACCCTTCAGACAAAATTCCACGGTTTTGTTGGCCAACAATCCAATCGTTTGTACGAGGCATAAGAGTGCATTGTCCATACAATGAAAATACTTTAATAAAAATGAATTGAATTATAGCCAAAGTTAAGTAGGATTTAATAAGGTATGAGCTTGCTTAATAAAGAGCTGCAAAGAGAAGTGATGATTTAGAGAATATATTAACCCATAACATGTAGTCAGATTTCACATTTAGTGGGTTTACAGCAGCCAGAGCTGTCAAACATTGCATTAATGCACTGTAGCACCCCAGTTGTCTACTAGTGTTACATTTTGTTTTTGGCCACCCTGTAGCCAGGGAGAGCAACAATTGTTTAGTAGCGCCTGTTTTGGGTTCTGCTGACGCAGGCTCGGTTACTTCCCCCTGCATCCTATTGAGTTATGGGATATAGTGGGTGGAAGAACACAGACTCTGGGCATATTAATGCCTCTTAAGCCTATCCCTGGTCAGTGGAGTGAGTGACCAGCAGGGGCCTGAAAGGGGTATAAATAGACTGGGGCCCAGAACAGAGCCCTCTTGTTCCTGAGGAAGTAAGACCCAGCCTGAGGGCTGTGGCATCCCTGGGAGTTCACCTGCAACTGAGAGAATCCTTTTTGGGGTCCTGGCTCTTGCTTTGGCTGGCCTAGCTTCCTGAATGTTGCAGAGAGCTCATCTAGGGATCCAGGGCACAGGCAAATCAAGCACAGCAACTGCCTGATACTGCAGTATTCATGAAACAGCGAGCACCAGCCTTCTGATTTTCTTTGGAATCATTTGGGAGAGCTTATTCTTTTGCATCCAGGACTATACTGTTGTTGAGTCCCTGTTTTAGAACCAGTTCACCTTTGCTTTAAAGGGGGTGCCTTCACCCTGAAGGAATAGTTCAGATTTAGTGCCCTCTTCTGCAAGTTGCTAAAGTTTTTTGGAGTATCCCTAGGCTCACCCTATCCCAATTGCCTAATAAAACAAAAAACATAAAAAGACATGCAAAGCCTGTTCTCTGACACGAGTGACTGTGAAATACAAAGTGCCTGGCTGCTGTGTGCCTATCAGGGAATGGAACCTGGGACCAAACAGCCAGACCAGTCCCAGGTCTGCGCTACAGCATTAAACACAATACCATTTGCCTTAAAATAAACCTGTCTGATGAAATGGCTGTATGACTATATACTAGGAGTATGAACTTACAACGAATACCCTTTCAGAGCAAAGTAAGAGCTCCAAAAGAACTCTTTTGTGTTAATACCAACTTCAGCTTAGGAAGTCAAGGAAAGGCCTATCTTCTTCTACCTTCTGCTATCTTTTGTTGGCTACCGAAGCAACTAGCAATTATAGTGTTAAGCCACGAGATCATGTGCTTGGCCTCATGCCTCCCCTGTGCCCTGTAGCTGAAATGTGGGGGCATATACACTCTGTAACCCTTCCTGATTTTCCCAAGATTATTGAGCCTGCTGGGATACTCTAGCATATTTTGCCTCCCTGGCATGCCACCCAGCACCCTGGTGGCTGTAAAGGTCCCGAGCCACAGATCCCTTTGAAGCCCACAATGCAGCAGTCCTTGGTATGTTCCCATCTTTGGTCAGAATAACAGAATGTCTGCACAGTTGATGCCCTTGGCTTTTGCTTTAATAAATAAAATGTGAAAGTATTTTGAAGCAGTTCTTTCAGCCTTCCAAGTGGAGGCAGCAAAAACTTGAGTTACAAACTCCATAAAAGGTAAAGCAGTTTAGTGGAGGGGAGAAACTTTTGAAGACTCATGACATCTGGAGGGTGTTCCCAGAATACTGTAATCTCCTTAGGTAATGAGAGTAGTCCCGTCACATTAGTCTTTCATTTGTAGCAGCCCACCTAGCTGCTTCTGGCTTCCCCACAAGGGGGAAGCTTCTTATCTAGGCCTCCTGCCTATATGATGAGTCCTATCCTGGTAACCTCAGAGATCTCTATTCCTCCTTTCGGGTCTGGGTCTGGGAACTCCAGGGAGCCTGTCACCTAAATCATATATCAGGTGCCCCTCCACCGATGGGACATCAACTTCCTTAAACCATTAGTATCCCAGAGACTGTCTCACTGTTCACTATAATGATAGCTAGTGGGAAACAAGGAAACTACAACTTGGCATTTCCATGCCCCTACACTACACTAGTTATAAACCACTAGTTAGTTGTAGTAATTTGGAGTAGAGCAGGTCAGGCTTGAAATCAGTAGATAAATAGGAAATATTTACATAATGTTTGAGGCTCCTTAGGTACTCTGGAAATTTACTAAAGGTAGGTTTTATTGTAGGTGCCTGCTATAAAATTTTATAAACATTTAACGTAGTACTATAGGCAAAACCTTTTTTCTTTTTATTTTGGATAGTGTAAAGGAGGGTTATAACCCTTGTAAGGTTTATTTTTGCCATCTTTTACCCATTGGGGAGATTTCCCTTCACATCCTGTCCCATAACCAAACAGGAAGTGAAAGGAAATCCCTGAAAATTAAGGGAATCTCTTGGGGACTCCCAGGTCACCAGGACTAGTGTTCCCATTCGAAGATTTCCCCTCTTATACTTTACTGGGAACAACCCAAAATTTAGGATTTTCCTATACCTTCACTTTCAATGATCAGGGTAAACAGGACAAATAGAATCTCCAAAACGTGTTCTAATCCATCACTCCTCTATCCAAAACTAAAAAAAAAAAAGGTTTTGCCATTAGTTATACCTTAAATTAAGGATTTGTGTACATTAAGACCATGTGTTTATCTTAAATATTAGGAAAAGCACGAGATAGATCTGCTTCTCCACCCCCTATACCAGAAAGAACGGAGGATTCCTACATTATTGCAGATGGAGCTATCAGTAAGTATGATGTAATGCAAAATAACATAGTAAATGATAAACCAAAGTATTATTCTGTAAAGAGTCAACCAAAAGGTACAGTTTTGGCTGGGCAAGATTTGGTCAACTGCCAGGTTATTGTGGTCCTGAGAGACCCCAGGGGTAGATCTCCTAGTGTACTTTGTGACAGGGTCATTTAATTGAATACTATGCTACTACTAATGTTGGCATCCAGAAATGGTTGTATGGAAGTTGTACAGCACCACCTGGCCAAAATCTATTGTAATATATTTTCCAGAGTGCTTAGTATTAATTCCCTGAAATAGGTTGAACAATAGGAGCTGCTTCTTCTTACATAAATATATACTGAATATGCATACCTCCCTTATTTTGAGGGACTCTTCCTGATTTGGAACAAAGTCCCTCTTTCCCTCTTTCCTCCTCATTTGTCCCTCATTTTGGTCTGATCTATATAGTTGTATATAAAATGCACTCTTTATCTTTCAAAAAGCGTTTCCCAGTGCTAAACCTTTCATCTGATTTCTAAATTGCTGCATATGTAAGCTTCAAAAGCCAATATAAAGGAATAGCAGTGGTAAAAAAACAGTTGTGGGTTTAACTAATCTTTTTTTTTTGTAGAATTCTCCTTTAAGGGGGTGCGGCAGGGGGTGTCCTATGCCTACATACATTTGCTAATAGGTGTCCCTTGTTCCCTTTTCAAAAAGTTGGAAGATATGTATATGCTCAGCTAAAATCTGATACAAGGGCATTAATTAAAATAAAATTCAGTTACTGTGCCAATATCCCAAAGCAGGACACAGAATATTATTATTTTTATTGCACTCTATATTTTGCGTCTACCCTAGCCTCTGATTGGCTTACTGTTAACTGGCAAGAGCAGGGGCATTTTTCAGTCCATATAAAAAAAAAAAAAGTTTTATATTTAGATATGCTTCAATGCACAGTAAAGGAGCACATCGGCTGTTTACTGACATAATCTGAGGAATCCATAAAGGTTGTCCTAGACACCCTTAGAATTCTGTCAGAGAACACCACAAGGAAGCCCAAGGATCAGCACCGACTCATGTACTTGTCAGAGACCTTCTGCCTTTAGAACCACTTTAAAATGCAAGTCCACCCTAACACTAAAATCCTTGAATTTACAGACATCCACTATCTAACACTAACCTATGTAACTCTGTAAAGAAGAAATCAGTATAGAGTACATACCTTTTTTGAAGCCGATCCGATCTGGTCTCCAGCAGCGGAAGCTGTGCAGAGGACACAGCCGACAGACAACCACTGTGAAATGAATGGGGAGTGACATCACCCATAGACTTACTATGGAGCTTTCGTTGTCGGATGTGTCCTCTGCCGTCTGCACCCACCACCACATCGAAGCCACTGCTGACAGCTCAGCATGGGATCGGGTCAGATCTGCTTAAAAAAAGGTATGTATACTGATTTGTTAATTACAGGGCTAAATAGGTTAGTGTTAGATCATGGATGTCTGTAGATGCAGGGATTTTAGTGTGAGGGTGGAATTCTACTTTAAGGCCTCATTCACACTAGTGAAATTTCTCCTGCATCTGCAATGCACAACAAAGGAAATCACAATATTCTCTATGGTGACTGCTCACATCAAGGCAACATGATGCAGTGTGATTTTTGAAAAGGTGCAGGTGCATTTTAGGCCCCACAGACTTCAAATTCCGACTGTGTGTAGGCTCCATCGGACATTTGTTGTCGGAATTTCCGACAACAAAAATTTGAGAGCTGCTTCTCAAATTTTTCGACAACAAAATCCATTGTCGGAAATTCCGATCGTGTGTACACAAGTCCACACAAAATTCCACGCATCTTCGTAATCAAGCAGAAGAGCCGCACTGGCTATTGAACTTCATTTTTCTCGGCTCATCGTACGTCTTGTGCGTCACCGCGTTCTTGACGTTCGGAATTTCCGACAACATTTGTACGACTGTGTGTATGCAAAACAAGTTTGAGCCAACATCCATCAGAAATAAATCCAGGATTTTGTTGTCGGAATGTCCGATCGTGTGTATGCGGCATAAGTCTGCTCCTCCCACAAATAAAAAGCAAAAACAAAAAACCATCAATAACATGCTATAAAAACGTACTCAAAATGCATGGATGTGCAGCAACACTAGTGTGAAACTAGGCTTAAAATGTCTGTCCTTTGTCACAATAGTAAACAAAAATCTTAATAAGTTATTTAACACAGAATTTGACAATAACAAATAAGAACACTTTTGACTGAAATGTTGAAGGAGTTGAGAAAGTAAAACAAAAAAGCAGAAATCGTCTAAGAAGACAAACTATAAATTATGGCTGAATAGACTCAAATGACAAAGCTTTTGTGTTACAGATATGGAATACCATGTTTCTGATAATCCTCACCCTGCACATCCTACAGAAGAAGACATCTCTGATTCTGTCTCAACTTCAACTGCTAAACAAATTACCAGGAAAAAGGTAAATGTATTTAAGATGGCAGTTTGGAAACTTACAGTCAATCATAGGTTTTTAAATAGTTGTGCATGACCCAATAATTGAATGGTGTTTTTTTAATTAAGGAGTTGTTTATTTAAATGTGTCGGCATCAAACAGCACAACATCATACTCCCACTTTTTTTTTTTTTAACTGCATCCTTAAAGCGGGGGTTCACCCACACCGCCAAAAAAAAATAAATATTAAAAGCCAGCAGCTACAAATACTGCAGCTGCTGACTTTTAATACATGGCCACTTACCTGTCCCAGGGTCCAGCGATGTCGGCAGGGGATGCTGAGAACCCGTTCGGTTCTCGGCAGCTGCCGCCGCCATCCTAGATGAGGGAATCAAGAAGTGAAGCGTTGCGGCTTCACTTCCCGGTTCCCTACTGCGCATGCGCAAGTCGCGCTGCGCGTCCCAATCTTCCCGGTTCCCTACTGCGCATGCGCGAGTCGCGCTGCGCATCCCAAGTGGTCCCCGCTCTCTCCTGGGAGCTGTGTGTTCCCAGCAGGCAGCGCGGTGGGGACGGGAAGAGGCGTAGACTCCCATGGGAGTCTATGCCGGAAGTGGGTGCAAATACCTGTCTTAGACAGGTATCTGCACCCCCCTCCCCCCTGAAAGGTGCCAAATGTGACACTGAAGGGGAGGAGGGTTCCGAAAAGTGGAAGTTCCATTTTTGTGTGGATCTCCGCTTTAAAGCTGAAGCTTATTTTACTTATATTTTGCCTGGATCCTCCCTCCACTCTTATCACCAGGCTAATGAAATTATTAACTGAAATACATACCCATTTAGGCCCCTTTCACACTTGTGCGACTTGTCCTGTGAGTACCATTCATATCAAGTTGCAGCGACTTCAAAGTAGTCCCTGCACTACTTTGGTCAAACTTTGATGCGACTTGAGGTCCATAGTTGCGTCAAAGTCACGACAAAATCGTGAAAAAGTCACGCGATTTTCAGGTCGCACAGGGGTGAAATGAGCCTTAAGGCCTATTGTCATCACAGGGTCTCTCTTTTGCTCTCTGCAATGCAGGGAAATAACTGCCTGCCTTAGTACTCCTAATCCATTCAGGATTTCTGAACTAGATCAGCCTTTCTCAAACTTTTATACTTTAGAGGAACCCTTAAAAAATTATCAGGTCTCAGGGAACTCCTGCTAAAACCAATTAATTGGAGGTCTAGGGGATGAACACCCCTTAGGCCCCTTTCACACAGGGTTTCTGATCAGGTCCGCCTGTCAGTTTTTCAGGCGGACCTGATCGGATACTACATTCACCTCTATGGAGCGGCAGATGTCAGCAGTGACATGTCCGCTGACATGTGCCGATATTCGATCCTGTCCATGAAATCCAGACTAATGGCTTTCCATTTTCCATCCATCTGTACGATCAGATTGGATGAAAATGGACGGGCGGTCTGTTTTCATCCAATCTCCACATAGAGGAGAGCGGGACTCTGACAGGTCCGTCTCAGCACAGTGAGCGTTGACGGACCTGTCATCCGCCAGCTCAGTGGGGATCAGCAGATCATTCCCCCGCTGAGCAAAGCAGAGTCCGTCAGGCGGACACCCTTAAAATCCTAGGACAGTACAAATAACCCCCAAATGAACTCTTTTTGGAAAGTAGACAGTCTGAGGTATTTAGTAAGAGGCATGGCAAGTTTTCTTAAGTTGTTATTTTTTTTGTCACAATTTTTAGGAAAATTAAGAGATTAAATAAAATGAGTTTTTTTTTTCACACTTTTTTTTTTTTTTAAATACTGTCACCGGTGCAATAGAGCATCATCATATTACTGGCAGGCGGTGATCAGGGATACTGACTGGTGACATTATGTTAAAAAAAAAAAATAGATACTTTTTTTTATTCAATTTTTCTAACAATTTTTTATATGTATTTTTCTCTTCTTTCTTTCTTTTTTTTTAACCATTTTCTCTCATATATAAGTATTTTTAACATAGTTTTGACAGAGTTGTTCAGTCTCCATAATGACACTGTACTCTGGGGGGGGGTTTGATCAAGGATTTATTTTTTTTCATTTTTACACTTTGCTGTTACAGTGATGAACATGGGTTATATTCACAACAGCTGTGATTTACTCTGTAGAAATAGGAAGAGATAGCCCAGCTGCCACTCACCTCACCGTTACCCTTGTCCCCATCAACATAAGGACAAGGTGCTTTGGGAGGGCTACTCCAAAGCACCCTCCCTATGTTGAGGGCATGTGGCCTGGTACGGTTCAGGAGGGGGGGCGCTCTCTCGTCCCCCCTCTTTTCCTGCAGCTTGCCAGTTTACGTGCTCGGATATTGCGTGGTATGGATTTTGGGGGGACCCCTACGCCATTTTTTTAAAATTTTTGGTTCAGTGTTCCTCTTAATATTCATACCAGACCCAAAGTGCCTGGTATTGGTCTGGGGGGAACCCATGCCATTTTTAAATGAGTTTTATCTATATTGCCGAGACCCGACAAACCATTACAGCCACGATCAATTTTAAATGACAATTTTACCTTTACAAATGTCATTTTGCTTTGGTACTGTTCTAAACACGGGAAAAATGTGCCACTTTACAGGCATACTATAGACACCCCCCAGGCACAATATGATGTACGTTTGCAGAATGGCAAAGGCAGGCAAATGAGCGTACCGGTATGTCCCTTTAAATTTTCCACCTATCGGGAGCGGGTTCCGGAAACTCGATGTTAGCAGGCTGCCCGCGATTGCGGTGTGGAGAGGTAGAATGGGGAGATGCCTATGTAAACAAGGCATTTCCCCATTCTGCCTAGTGACATGACAGGGATCTACTGCTCCCTGTCATTGGGAGCAGTGATCGCTGTCATGTCAGTGGTAGCCCATCCCCCCTACAGTTAGAACACCTCCCTAGGACACACTTAACCCCTTGATTGCCCCCTAGTGTTTAACCCCTTCCCCGCCAGTATCATTTACACAGTAATCACTGTATAAATGACAATGGTCTCAAAATAATGTTAAAAGTGTCCAATGGGTCCGCCATAATGTCGCAGTCACAATAAAAATTGCAGATTGTCGCCATCTGCAAATAAAAAAAATGTAATAATAAAAATGCCATAAATCTATCCCCTATTTTGTAGACGCTATAACTTTTGCGCAAACCAATCAATATACACTTATTGCGATTTTTTTTTTTTTTTTACCAAAAATATGTAGAAGAATACATATCGGCCTAAACTGAGAAAGAAATTGTTTTTTTATATATTTTTTGGGGATATTTATTATAGCAAAAAGTAAAATATATTGCTTTTTTTTCAAAATTGTCGCTCTTTTTTTGTTTATAGCGAAAAAAATAAAAAGTGCAGAAGTGATCAAATTCCACCCAAAGAAAGCTCTATTTGTGGGAAAAAAAGGACGTCAATTTTGTTTGGGTACAACGTCGTACGACCGCGCAGTTGTCAGCTAAAGCGACGCAGTGCCAAATCGCAAAAAAATGCTCTAATCAGGAAGGGTGTAAAATCTTCCGGGGCTGGAGTGGTTAAAGGAATATTTCAATTTTATTGTTTTACTTTAAGCATTATTAAAATCACTGCTCCCGAAAAAAACTTCAGTTTTTAAAATTTTTGTTTGCATTAATATATGTAGGCTGGGGCAGGACTCAGGTCTTCAAACACTTTTTATGACAATAACTTGCATATAAGCCTTTAAAATGAGCACTTTTGGTTTTTCAGGTTAGTGTCCCATAGACTTTAACGGAGTTCCGCGGCTTTCGAATTTGCCATGAACCCGCATAATGTTCGATGTTCGGCGGACGTCCGAACAATCAAAGTTCAGCCCGAACTTATGCTCGGGCCGAACCGTTCGCCCATCCCTAACCACAACCAACAAAACAATTTAATGAAAAATAGATTATAGGTATGGGGCCTGTAAGTAGTGGATGTGTGTGTATTTTTTTTTTTTTTGAAAAAAGGAATATTATTTAGTGTCATTTAAAGGGTCTGTGTTGATGGGACCAATTTGATATCAGTGTGAGATACTTCTGAGAATACTCAGAATTTTGAATCCTTTGCATGCTTTCAGTTTTGCTTCCTCATAGACTTTTATGGGGATGCAAAAACCGCATGAAGAGAGCAAAAACTTGTTGACAATGATTCTAAGGGCCCTTTCACACGGACGTGTCCGTGTACGGGCTCCGCTTTGCTTAGCGGGGGATTGCTCCATCGATCCCTGATGAGCAGGCAGATGACAGGTCTGTCTCTGCACACTGTGCAGGAACCGACCTGTCAGTGCGCCGCTCTCCTCTATGGGGGATCGGATGAAGACGGACCGTAGAGTCCGTTTTCATCCGATCCGCAGAGGGATGGAAAAATAGGGTTTTCCTCCGTCACACTTTAGCGGATTGGAGCGGGTCGGATGTCAGCGGATATGTCACCACTGACATCCATCGCTCCATAGACCTGTATGGAGCGTCCGTTCAGGTCCGCCTAAAAAACTGACAGGTGGATCTGAACGGTCCGCCCGTGTGAAAGGGGCCTTATGCCCCGTACACACGATCGGATTTTCCGACATCAAATGTTGGATGTGAGCTTGTTGGCGGAAAGTTCGACTTTACAACAAGGCATATGGAAAAATGCAGCGCATGTGCAAATGAATATAGGTCTTTAAAATGGTGAAACAGTCAAGAAATAACTAATTGACCACAGGTGCCTTGAAACACAAACGTCCATAGATGGATGTAAATGTCCAACCGCACAGGAGGTATAAGTACTCCAAGGGGTGGTGATGGTCTGATGGTTGTCAGAAAACACCTGGCATCATACAGCGACTTCCCAACCGAGAAACCGGGTCCCAATGGGTCATTCAGAGAAAGTGCAAAAAAGCCTCTTACCAGATCCTGTGGATTCCCATGTCAGTGACAGGGAATCGCATGCGCAGTTTGTCACAAATGACGTGGAATGGGAGATCAGGAATCGCCAATCTCTTGGATTGTGGTCTGTATGGATCTCGGCCGGCAACCGGATGGGTCCTCACAACGAACTGTCCTCACACCGAACCTATTTACCTCCAACTTTACAACAACAAATCTTAGCCAGCAAGTTCTCAATTATTCCACCAACAAATATTTGTTGTCGGACTTTCCAATCGTGTGTACACATGTCCGTCGGACAAAAGTCCACACATGCTCGGAATCAAGTACAAGCCGGAGATATAACTAGCCTTCGTAATGGAGATATCACATAAGTCTTGTATGTCACTACGTTCATAATTGTTGGCCAACATTTGTGTGACCGTGTCTATGCACGACAAGTTGGAGCCAACATCCTTCGAACAAAAATACATGGTTTTGTTGTCGGAAAGTCCGGTCGTGTGTACGGGGCATAAGGTGGTTTTGATAGACTTTCACCCATTTTTTATTCATTTAGTACCTGGTAACTAGGAAACATGGGTGAAAAACATTTGAACAGAATCCAACTGCCATAACAATCATATGTTTAGGGAATATCCAACGATTTTTTATTGTTCCTTGGTTTTAATTACTAATAGCCAATACTGTAATGAGGAACAAGCAGTAGTACTGCAGACTAGGTTTTTTTTTACATTGCCATACCTGTGGTCAAGCTGTTCTAGAGAAGTAAGACTTTGTGGAGTGCTGGATGAACTTACTGTATGAGTAGGCTCAACCAGGCTTTTCAATCAACATATCTTTATTCAGTGGGCAATAAAAACAAGTGCCAGTTTGGCAAGCAAAAACTGCCCGTTTGGTCTAGGACAAATGCTTGATGCAATTTTAGTTGTTTTCCTTCTAAGTCTTTACAGTAACCACGACATACAGATATCAAAACTTATTTGGCATTCAAGCAGTTCTGTAAATTGAGAAAGCAGGATTTGACTATGCATATTATTGTTATAAGGTAAATTATGCCAACCTTGTTTCTAAAATCTATCTTTCCATTTCCATATAGAGTTTAAAGATACTAAAGAATGTAAAGAAAAGTAAGTGTTTCTTCTTAATGTTTGGAGTCTGGAATGAACTATACAAATCTACATGCGCTGATGCAATATGAAATATAACAGTTCCAATGAGGTTTAATTTTTTTATCAATTAGTTAGTACTAGAAAATTAATTTATGGTAAGAAGGTAAAATACCTCCCACTAACAGCATGCCCCAATTTTAATCTAGTGTCCTAGTAGGGTGGATGGTTTTTTTTCAGCTCTGCTGTTGTAAAGACTAACCTGTGTTTTAGTATTTTTGTTACAATTTTTCATCAATCATGACTCTACACCACTGCTGGTGATTTTGCAGGGGTAGCCTGACAGTGACCTTCAGTCATTGGGTTCTGTGTGGAGTACTTTCCAGACTTAGTTAAGTTCCAGACTGGTTAAATGAGCTGCAGAAAGCTTTTCTCATCTAAAGCCACAGGCATTGGCTCTGCATAGTAATGTCTCTAAAAACTCATATAGTGATTATCCAAAGCAGAAATGCAGCTGGCAACTCGGTAACTTCTTAGTATTATCCTTTGTTTGGCTACATCATATACACAGGATCAATGCTGACATGTTTCGGCCATTACTCATATGAAGATAATACTAAGGAGTTATCGAGTTGCCAGATAAATCTCTGCTTGGATGTTCATATAGAGGGGTGGAGATCCCCCCCAGCCCGAGCACTGAATCTCAGCAAATATTTCTCAATTGTGCGGTTGAGCTTGGGTATTTTCTGCTTGTATTTTCATATAGTGATTAGGCTGGTTGAGCCAAGCATCAGGTGCTTGTTAATTTACATTGGTCACTGACCACCATTATTCACCCTTTCCCACTAGCTTTGTCATGTGGGACTGATCACTGAGCTGGTGAGTCTTCAACTGGGTGGACTGTTAGGCATGCACTTTCTTTCCCACCATGCAGCATCAAGAAAGTGCCTCCCCATTGCTGCCCCTGTTACAAAGATTCACATGGAACTAAAATTTTTTCTACTGCCCACCTACAGAGACTTTATTCACCTCTGGTCATAAACTCTCCTGTTAATGACCCTCGCCTTCTGCCAGCTGCCTGGGTTTTGTGAGTACTTGAGGCCTGGCCTTCCTGAGCCTATCCATTGCCTAACCTCTTTGCAGCCAAAACAGACATGGGGTGGAGGACAGTCCCACTGTATCAGTGCCCCAGCTCACTTTCTGCTAAAGGGTCAGGGCTGATTGCAGCACACCTAATGACATCTGCAGCCTTGAGTCCTGTTGTCTTTTAATATTAGAGTTTCTCTCATCTTCCTTGGCTCCATCGGGTGTAGCTGTATCATTTGCCTTTTTGGATGAGGTTTTTTACTACAGTGGTGCAGCCAGGAATTTATAATCCAAATTACCCAGGTATATTTTTGACCCTGATAGCAGAAAGCATAAACGTCATATCCTCTCTGGCATACTCTGATTTGCCCACTGCCTTAGCAACTTCTGAGCCATTTGCCACATAGACACTGTCTGATTCTGAGTCACTTAGGTCTTCATTGAATAAATTCGCACTCCACTGCTATTACTCCCAAAAGATCAACCTATTGCCTCTACCATTGCTTTTTCCAACCTTGAGTCCTGTAGGGGCCCGAGGGTAGCAAAGACTTTCCATTTGCACTCACTTTTCCAGTTGTTTTTATATGAAGATGGGAAGTGCCCTGATGGATTGTTGCTTCCCCTAAGCACTTGCTGGCCTATTATTTGTTGGTGCAGAATTTGGTGAGAAGCTTTGGATCCTGACGTATCTCACCCTAATAAGATGACTATTATTCCAGTGGTGGATGCACCTACTTCTAAGGATCAAACTAATAAGTTGTTGGAGGCCTTCTTCAAAATTCAGTTTTTGTTGGTGGGTCTCACTTTATGCATAATCCTAATGTAAGAAAAAAACAACACTCCAAAAAGCACTGTGGGCAAAACAGTGGCTAAGTGGTTAGCACTTCCGCCTAGTGGCACTAGGGTTGTCAGTTTAAATCCCAGCTGCGGCACTACCTGCCTGAAGTTTGCATATTCTCCCTATGCCTGTGTGGGTTTCCTCTGGCTGCTCCGGTTTCCTCCCACACTCGAAAAACCTGTTTGTAGGTTAATAATCTATTGCCTAAATTGGCCCTAGTATGTGTATGTATGAATGTGAGTTAGGGACCCTGGATTGTAAGCTCCTTGAGGGCAGAGACTGATGTGAATGTACAATATATATATATATATATATATATAAAGTGCTGCGTAAAATGACGGCACTGTATAAATTCCTGTAATAAATAATAACAAATAAATAAACTTTCAAGATGGCTGTTTACTAAAGTCCCATATCGGTAGAAGCACCAACATTTTGAGGGTAGACAGATCCTAATTTTCAAGATGACAGATGTCTCTGTCCTTCACCTTCAAAAAGAGTGTCTGCCTACCTTTGTGTGCATGTTTCTAGTGATATGGGACTTCAGTGAACAGTCATCTTAGAAGTTCAGTTTAGCTTTTGTCTACTTTTTGATTTGCATGGTGTCACCTTTTAGCATAGAGAACCCTGGCTAAAGTGCTGGAATGTGGCGCTATCTTGTAAAATGTTTGGTGGACAAGCACTTTGAGGGACGCCTTTTCAGATTAGCCCTAGATGTTCTCATCTGGTGATAAGAGCACTTGTCTTCTCCAGTAGAAGTCTAAGGAGCAGACAGATTGGCATATCTCTCTCAGGCTATTTCGGGCCTTCTGGAGGAGTTTTATTGCAACCTGTTCATTGTCCCAAAACCCAAAGGTTTCACATCCTCAAAGCCTTAAATGTTTACATTTGTTTTTACAAATTCCAGATGGAATCCACCAGACCTCTCATATGAGAGACTTCCTGACTACTGGGGACATGAAAGATGCTTACTTGCATGTTCCCATATTTCCAGTTGCCTTGCCATTCGGTCTCCCTTCAGCACTTTTTTCACTGAAGTGCTAGCTTTAGTATTAGCCCTGTTGTGCTCTCATGACATGGCCATTGTGGAACACTTAGACAACCTCCTGTGGAGGGAACAGTTGTCGAGGGCTCTGTGGGGTGTTTCCCGGCCTGTCCAAATGTTACAGGAGTTCAGATCCTGAATCCTTACAAATCATTGCTAGAAAAAAAATATCACTTGCAGTATCTGGGTTTGGCCCTAAACACATCTCAGGCCAGAATGTTCATTTCCCTAGATGGCTCACACAGACCATCATTCAAGCCTATCATCTGAAGAATCAGGTTCTCCCCTTTCCTGTGAAGGCTCATTCTACTAGATCTCTGAGTGCTTTCCACATCAGGCAACTGTTTGCCGGATTTTTAAGGTGACACCTGACCTTCTGTTCACACATTATTGAAAGGGAAAATGCATCCTGAGCTTTCTAGGCTGGGCTTCTCCTATGGGTCACAGGAGTGCAATCAGTTTTGCACTCCTGTGACACGTTTTCAGTGGAGAGCGGTCTGAAGTCCGCTCTCCACTGACGTCACTGCCATCAGTCGAGGCTGCGCGTCATCCTGACTTCCAAGTCTGGATCCGCCAGCTGCCTTGATTGATGGCAGTCTCAGCGAGCCGCCCCTCCACAACTCAGCACTCCAGTGAGCGTGAAGGATCAGAGAGGAAAGACGCTGACTGACAGTCAGCAGCTTTCCTCTCGGGGATCTGTGAGAACCGAGCCATCGGCGGTGTTCGGTGGCTCGGTTCTTAGTGCATGGATGGCAGGGGACAGCTGCAGCATCAGTCTGATGCTCCATCCACCGGGGAAGGTATAAAAAAAAAAAAAATACTTCTCTTTTAACCACTTGCCGACTGACCCATAGCCGGAAGACGGCTACAGCGCAGTCGGCTTATTCTGGGAGGGCGTCCATGGACGTCCTCCCAGAATCTTACTCCCACATGCCCCCTGTGACACGCAGAAGAGAGTTATCACCGCTCCAGGAGAATTTGACAGGCAAGAGGTAAATCTTTCTTGGTTTGGAGGTTGTCGGTGCTGGCTATTGCTAGTAGCAATAAGACAGAAATAAATGCTGGACAGCCGCACTCGCAGATTTGCTTTGTTTATTCAGAAAATTCACATCAAAATCAAAATGACAGCAGACAGGAGAAGAGCTGACGTTTCGCACTAACGTTAGTGCTTTCTCATAGCTGGGGCACGCACCCGGGAACATCCGTGACGCGGCGCATCACGGATCACGTTTACCAAATGACGGAGCGATCACTTGTAAACAAACCGGCATCATATCATGACGCTGGTTCCTCCCTCCCCTCTCTGTACTGATCTGAACAGTGCGAGGGGAGAGGGGGAGAGATCGTTTGCAGCAACGCTGTGGGCTGGATCTGTAGTGCCCACAGCGCTGCTCAGTACCCATACTCTGCAATACTCCGCAGTACTATGCCAATACACTGCAGTACTCTGCCCATACTCTGCAATACTCTGCCAATAATCTGCAGTACTCTGCCAATACTCCGCAATACTCTGCCAATAATCTGCAATACTGTGCCAATACTCTGCAATACTCTGCCAATACTCTGCAATAATCTGTAATACTCTGCCAATACTCGCCAATACTCGCCAATACTCGCCAATACTCTGCCAACACTCACCAATACTCTGCAATAAATTTTAACAGAAACAAAGAATTTTTTTTTTACCGAATTTTCAGTCTTTTTTGATTTATAGCGCAAAAAATAAAAAACCCAGCGGTGATTAAATACTCTATTTTTGTGAAAAAAGGACAAACATTTCATATGGGTACAGTGTTGCATGACTGAGTAATTGTCATTCAAAGTGTGAGAGCACCGAAAGCTGAAAATTGGTCTGGTTAGGAAGGGGGTTTAAGTGCCCAGTAGTCAAGTGGTTAAGTTCTACTGGGTGGATGTTTGTCTTGTTCTGATGCCAGCTTTGGGCATAAGGTCCTTTTAAGTGGCGTTTTGAGCTGCAGGCAGTGCTCAGTTTCTGTTTCTGTTGGGCCTGTTAGTGTTTGTTTGTTGTTGTTGGGATTGTGTTCTTGTTCTTTGAGGGGCCCTTGGTAATGCTTTGCTACAAAACTGAGGCATGCTAGCGGTGGAAGGATTATCTTGGGTTGGCCTACATTTTTTTTGTTTGCCAATGTCCAATCCTCCTATATGCAACTGTCCTACTGTCCTCCTGTAGACAAATACATCACATAATAAAATATTTAAAAACTGATAGTTAACAAATAAAATTGTATTAAATATTAAGAATGAATCTTTTAATTATCTCATAGATGTTTGCAGTTTGGCAAAATCAGAGTCTGATTCTTCACAGTCAAGTGGTCCCCTTTCATTTCTAAACTTTGGTAAGGATTTTGTTAATGGTCGTGTTTATTGGCCTTGCATAGTAAGCTCAGTAACTAACATGCTTTTAGTTATTTTCAGTTTAGCATAGCCAGCACAATTCAGTCCACAAGATAGATCACTCCACAAAAGTTATTTCTATTACCACATTGCTCTTTCTTCTAATAAAAAAATATGAACAAACAGCTATGCTTCCTTGGCCTCCTGCATTTTTTTACAAGGACAAGGAAACCTGTGTTAAGAAAAATACAGGGACTGTCATTGCCAACCTCCTCCTAAAAATACTGGTTTCCTGCTTGTTTCTGCATTTATTGCCTTCTGAACCAATGATCCGGAACAAGCACACCGATTAGAAGGTCAGACTGAAGACAGATATTCAGAACTACATACAAATTTTGGATCATGTACTCACATGGGGTCTTCTTTACTAAAACTGGAGAGTGCAAAATCTGGTGCAGCTCCGCATAGAAACCAATCAGTTTCCAGGTTTTATATCCAAAACTTAACTGAACAAGCTGAAGTTAGAAGCTGATTTGCTACCATGCACAACTGCACCAGATTCTGAGTGCTCCAGTTTTAGTAAATCTTCTCTAACAATGTATTTGGCAACTTGCACTATGTAAAAGTAGTAACCCCCATGCTCTCTCAGTACAGGTGCCTATTACACACAGATGTTTGTTTCCATTTCCTGAAGATACAACACAGAACTGCTTCTGAATCTAACTGTATGTCATACAAAGATTTTAAAGGGAATGAATTTCAATGAGGGCATTGAAAATATACACCTACAGTGCCTTGAAAAAGTATTCATACCCCTGGAAATTTTCCACATTTTGTCATGTTACAACCAAAAACGTAAATGTATTTTATTGGGATTTTATGTGATAGACCAACACAAAGTGCTACATAACTGTGAAGTGAAAGAAAAATGATAAATGTTTTTTTATTTTTTTTACAAGTAAATATGTGAAAAGTGTGGCATGTATTTGTATTCAGCCCATCTGAGTCAATGCTTTGTAGAACCACCATTCGCTGCAATTACAGCTGCAAGTCTTTTTGGGGATGTCTCTACCAGCTTTGCACATCTAGAGAGTGACATTTTTGCCCCTTCTTTGCAAAATAGCTCAAGCTCTGTCAGATTGGATGGAGAGCGTCTACGAACAGCAAATTTCAAGTCTTGCCACAGATTCTCTATTGGATTTAGGTCTGGACTTTGACTGGGCCATTCTAGCAATTGAATATGCTTTGATCTAAACCATTCTATGGTAGCTCTGGCTGTATGTTTAGAGTAGTTATCCCGCTAGAAGGTGAACCTCTGCCCCAGTCTCAAGTCGTTTGCAGACTCTAACAGGTTTTCTTCATAGAGTGCCCTGTATTTGGCTCCATCCATCTTCCCATCAACTCTGACCAGCTTCCCTTTCCTTACTGAAAAAAGCATCCCTAAACATGATGCTGCCACCATCATGTTTCACGGTGGGGATGGTGTGTTCGGGGTGATGTGCAGTGTTAGTTTTTCGCCACACATAGCGTTTTGCTTTTAGGCCAAAAAGTTCAATTTTTGTCTCATCTGACCAGAGCACCTTCTTCCACATGTTTGCTCGGTCCCCCACATGGGTTCTTGCAACTGCAAACAGGACTTCTTATGACTTTCAAAACTGGCTCTCTTCTTGCCACTCTTCCATAAAGTGCAGATTTGTGGAGTGCACGACTAATAGTTGTCCTGTGGACAGATTCTCCCATCTGAGCTGTGGATCTCTGCAGCTCCTCCAGAGTTACCATGGGCCTCTTGGCTACTTCTCTGATTAATGCTCTCCTTGCCTGGCCTGTCAGTTTAGGTGGAAGGCCATGTCTTGGTAGGTATGCAGCTGTGCCATACTCTTTCCATTGTCGGATGATGGATTGAACAGTGCTCTGTGAGATGTTCAAAGCTTGGGATATTTTTTTATAACTTAACTCTGCTTTAAACTTCTCCACAACTTTATCCCTGACCTGTCTGGTGTGATACTTGGCGTTCACTAAGGTTCTCTAACAAACCTCTGAGAGCTTCACAGAACAGCTGTATTTATACTGAGATTAAATTACACACAGGTGGACTCTATTTACTAATTAGGTGACTTCTGAAGGCAATTGGCTCCACTAGATTTTAGTTAGGGGTGTCAGCGTAAATGGGGCTAAATACAAATGCACGCCACCCTTTTCACATATTTATTTGTAAAAAGTTCTGAAAACAATTTATCATTTTCCTTCCACTTCAAAATTATGTGCCACTTTTTGTTGGTCTATCACTTAAAATCCCAATAAAACACATTTACGTTTTTGGTTGTAACATGACAAAATGTGGAAAATTTCAAGGGCTATTAATACTTTTTCAAGACACTGTAGGTCAGGCCACATGAATATCTGGTAAACTAGGAACATATAAAATAACGATGACTATTGCCCAATATAGTGAAATTTGATGGGACTGGGCTGCAGTTTTCTCAGAATCTCAGATGACTGTCAATGTGCATGTGTCTATGCCGCCACTGGCTTGAGTCAATGGCATGTTTGACATCAGTTTGAGATGTTTCTGTGATCATTCAGAATTCATTGATAGGTGCATTTGATTTGCAGTTGACCTTCTAACTTGCATGTGACCTGTTTTAATTGGCTTTTGCAATCCAGTGAACATGTATGTGCTAAACCTGTCTAAAAATGAACAAAAGCCCACCAACAAAAGATTAGAAGGGTGACTTAAATAAATTAAAGAAAGAAAAGAAAAAATATCTGCATGATAAATACAATCAAAAGAATAATACTATTATTGTGAAACACTTTTTTTTAAAAAAAGCCAAGCTTTATCCTTAACATTTTAAAAGTTTTCAATAGATTGGGTAAGAAACAGAACATCTGTCAGAATTTTTTATTGTCTGTGCCCTCAGTGCGGAAATCTTCTTTCATAACCGGTCACAGTGACACCAAGACAGGAAATGAGTGTGCGGGTGTCAGTACCATGGGAAGACACATGTACAATAAAAATATGCCAACTGTTCTAACCCGTCCTCATTCTACTAAATAAATGTGCTTTTATTATATCCAATAATATCCCTTTTTTGTGACACCCTATCACTGATACAGGGTAAATATCTACCAACAAGGATAACAGATGGTTTTTAGAGGTTCTAACCCTTTTCAACCATATCCAAAAAAAAACAAACAAAAGTTTTGGCTAGAGTCGGGTTTTAATTACATTGAAAAATACACAAAAAAATCATTTTGATTTCTATTGTTTTTATTGTTCTATTCTATTGTTTTTTTCTTTTCTATCTCTAGGATTTGGGAATCGATTTGCTAAACCAAAGGGTCCTAGAAATCCACCACCAACGTGGAAGATTTAATGCAACCTCACAATGTGTACATTGGAACATCTGTCACCTCCCATTTCATTTGACAGTTCTAAAAATTTCATGCTGCATTTTAACTGTAAAATATTACAACTTTGAGTTGTTCCTTTCCTACATTTGGGCTAATATGTAGAATTTAGGGTTTGCAAAGCTTTTACATGTATGATACACTTAGAAAGAGTGCACCTACTGCCATGCACTTCTTTGAAAATTAGAAAATGTCTAAGCCTCTGTTCTTAGGTACTGAATGTATTTCATTATCCTAAATGTAAAATTTGCAGATGTCATGGCATGCAGAAATGTATAATACAGTTCCCAACTTAGAAGTGCCTTATTGTGAAGAGGACCCAAGCATTTGTGTACATATAAGGTTTCTATGTATATCTTCCATGTTTGCTGAAGATGAGAAGGAACTGGCATGACACCTAGATGTTTGTATAAAAATAAGCCATATTAATATCTTTTGGCCTTCACATTTTGCAGTGCTGTATCCAACTGCTACTATGTCTTGGTCAGTTGGTGTAAATAACTAATACCTCCTAGTGTAAATCACTTCCTGTTAACTGGAGATGATAAATTAATTTTCCCTATACTATATCCTGCAATGAACAATTGTGACTGAATATTATTAAGCCTAAGACTGGCCATAGATGGATAGTTTTTTTTTAGCTCAGCCAGTGTGCTGAATGAAAAAAAAAATGGATTCCTCCATCCACACAGTCAAGGCGGAGAAAGGATTCCTCTTCGCTGAGACTTTGTATTCTGACAGCAGGGACTCTCCACAGTCAGAATACACTGATCAGAGGCTAGAGCCGCTGATTGAGAAAAAATTCCAATAAGCCTGTTCAACAGAAGTTGATCGTTCGATCAACCTCTGTCAAGCGGGAGCGGCTAGACGTGCACCAAAATTCGATCCATCTATGACCAGCTTAACTCCAGGTTTCTTGTGACTTTAAATAGTTTGGTTCAAAAAAACGATCTGCTTCACTAAAAGATGCACGAGTTGGAGTATAAACTGTATGTAGCTTCAGCTACATACACTACATACTGTAGCTCTGTATTCCAGCAGCGGTACGGGGACTTCCTGTCCCACGCCCAGAACAAAATTGAGTCAAGCTGAGTGCTGCTAAGTTATTCACAGTAAGTATACTTTATCAATGATCACATGGCTTCCTCTGATTTGCTGAGGTGGAGAGGCAGGCGGATGATGTCACCTCAGCCAATTAGAGTAAGTATTGTATTCATTGATGAAATACACAGATTCCTGTGAATGGCTCTAGCAGGTAATCCGTTCAAGTGATGACCAGAAACTTGCTAATAGTAAAAGAAAACTGAGTGACAGAGAGATGAGATCATCACTGTGCTGCTTCTCCTTTCACTGTCCAGTAACAGGTTGGGGCGCATACAGGACAACCTGGGTCCAAAGCTAGTGAGTTGAATGATGATGGTCATCACACTGAAGTGATCCAGCGACAGAAGGTGCATACTGGAGCACAAGTTGGTCATTTTATTTATGTTTTAATGACCTATTCATTTCATCTTGTTGGCTGGAGTTTTGCTTAAAGCAGAACTGTAAGTAGATATAAAAGACGCCCTTTTAATCCAGTTATGTATTTATTAAAATAATGACATACAGTATATTTTTAAATAGTATCATTATCTACATCTTTATTGGTCTCCTGCAATCATGCGCACAGTTGGGCCAAGGAAGGACGGGAGAGCATTGTAAGCCACTTTTACCACATCGCACAGTGCTAACAATCTAAATACTGGAAGTGTGTTGATAGGAGAAGAGGGTACAGGGAGGAACATTGGTGAGCTGCTGCTCCTTCATTGCCCAATTATGAGCAAGGGTGGGCCGGTGACCAAGCTGCATTACTTAACTGCAGGGCAGGGACCAGACTAAATAATGCAGCAGGGGCCCTCACAAAATTGGCTCAGTAGAAAAATATGTCTTTAGGCAGATAAGATAATTCACACATATGTATTTGAATTGTAAATTTAACTGTTTGCTCACAGTTCAATAAAGACTGAGAAAATAATACAAATGTTCCTATTGACTATATACTATCATTATAATGGTAAATGTAAGATTATTTATGTTCATGATACATATTTTAAATACAAAACGCTTTATCTTTTTAATTTTGTTTCTCTGTTATTTCATTATATGGTCATACCTCAGTTATACAATGTTCAACCACCAGTAAAGCAGTTAAAAAAAAGATAACTAGATTTTAGGTTTCATGGGTATGATTGGAGGTTGTGGGGAAATAAGTTATTAGTACTAAAATTTATATTCATGATATCCCGTGTGATTGCAGTGGCGTAGCGTGGAGGGGCAACTGCTGCAGTTGCCCTGAGAGCAGGTTTAGAGGGGGGCAGGAATTAGTCCTAAATGTGCTGGGTCTGATGCATCAGCCATCTGCGTACTTACATTGTTCCTGATTGGTCGCCGGGCGTTGACTGAGCAGCTCTCTGGGACACACCAACATACAGCAATTTTTCAATTGAGTGTTGCAGCCAGCAGCAGCCGCCTGTGCGCTCCCTCCAGTAACAGGGAAGGGAAGTTTCCCCTTCCCCCTCCCAGCCCCCTGTGGAAGCTGGGTGTAGAGCGGCGGGGATGAGCGGCCCCTTCCTCTCCCAGCTCATTCTCCACTCACGCCCAGGCCGCCTTCATTCGATTAAATATCCCAGTCTTCCCGCCCGGCGCCCCCCTCACCCACACCAGATTGCCCCTCACACCCCTGGCTAACAGGTGAGAGTGGCCCGGGGGGGCCCAGAGCAGGGTAGTATACTGGCAAAACACTGCAAAGTTCCACGCTGGTGTCCCCCTTACTCCCTGGTTTGTGCTGAGCTCTTCCCATCTTGTCTTCTCACTCTGGTCACCATATTTCCTGCTTAGCTGGGAGGACACAGAAAGGGAACTGGGGAGCACCTTGTGTGGGGGGTGGGGTGATGATCCTTATTGCCCTCCATCTTTTTACCCCACCTGCCCCCCTGGTGACGGTGGGGGGGTCTCCTTGCTTACAGCAGAGCGGCCAGCTAATAACCCTGATGTAACGCCACCATAGTACGAATTAGTAAGGTATCCTTGTTATTCACAGGTGGAGTCTCTGGTTGGCTGCCCACAGCCTGCAGCCTTTTATTATTGGTTAAATCTGAGATAGCTCTTTGACTACCATAGACAAAGAGCTATCTCAGATTCAACCAATAATAAAAGGCTGCCAATCAAACGTTAAGGCTGTGAATAATGAGGAGCCCCTAATAATCTGCTGCAGCAGAGCAGCCAGCCAATAACGTCTACGTAAATTACATAGGGGTTAATGCCTGGCTTCTCTGCTGTAACAGATTTTTAAGGGCTCCAGTCCACTCCATTCACAACCTGAGCCCTCGTACTTCCCATGGCTCCAGGTGAGGGGGTAAAAAAATATGAGGAAAGAAGGGACATCCCTCCTCTCCTTCCATCCTTGGGTATCTCTTCTCTATCTCTCCCTACCTTACGTCGGGGTTATTATTGGCTGCCTGCTCTGCTGTATATAAGGGCTTCTTGTTATTTACAGCCTGAGCCTCTAATTGGCTGCATCCTTTTTTTATTGGTTGAATCTAAGAAGATATCTCTTTGACTACTGTAGTTAAAGAGATATCTCAGATTCAACCAATAACAAAAGACTGTGGGCAGCCAATCAGAGGCTCAGGCTGTGAGTGGAGGAACCCTTTGCGTTTCCAAGGCCACAGCATGTATGCAGCTGCAGAGCAGGCATAACAGTCCCTGGGCTCCCATTCTTAAGTAAGGACCACCAGTATAATATATATTCTTCCCTTAAAGGAGAAGTACAGCCAAAGCTTGTTTGGCTGTACTTCTCCTGTGGATTACAGGAGTGCAGTTCGTTCTACACTCCTGCGACTTGTTTTCAGCTGACAGCAGGCTGAAGCCCGCTGTCGGCTGACATCACAGAGCCGTCCAATGCTGGTGAAAGATCGCCACCATATGATCAGGATCCACCCAGGAGCGGCAGCTGGCTCAGCCTCTCAGCGAGCCATTGAGAGCCCGGGCCAGCCCCTCCCTCCCCCTTCAGAGCCCAGTGTCCCAATGAGTTTAGGGAGAGCAGAGCAGAGAACCGGTAACTGACAGTTGTCAGCTCTCTGCTTCTTGAGAACTGAGCAATCCGCAGTGTTTGATCACTCGGTTTTCAGTCTTATGCCGTGTACACACGATCGCACATTCCGACAACTAAATCCATGTTTTTTTTCCGACGGGTGTTGGCTCAAATTTGTCTTGCATACACACAGTCACATAAATGTTGTCCGAAATCCCGAACGTCAAGAACGCAGTGACGTACAACACGTACGACGAGCCGAGAAAAATAAAGTTCAATAGCCAGTGCGGCTCTTCTACTTGATTCTGAGCATTCATGGAATTTTGTGCGTCGGAATTGCGTACACGCGATCGGAATTTCCGACAACGGATTTTGATGTCAGAAAATTTGAGATCCAGATCTCAAATTTTGTTTGATGGAAATTCCGACGGTAAATGTCCGATGGAGCCTACACACGGTCGGAATTTCCGACAACAAGCTCACATCGAACATTTGTTGTCGGAAATTCCGACCGTGTGTACGTGGCATTAAAGCCAACGGGGGACAGATGCAGCATCGGAGTGATGCTGCATTGACCTAGGTAAGTAGGTTAAAAAAAAAAAAAAACATACTTCCCTTTTAATATATTCATTAATAATAATAAACACTGCATATAGTATATTTATTAAATAAACCACAAAGATTATATACTGTGTATATATATATATATATATATATATATATATATATATATGCAGTATCTCACAAAAGTGAGTACACCCCTCACATTTTTGTAAATATTGTATTCTTTTCATGTGACAACACAGAAGAAATGACACTTTGTTAAAATATAAAGCAGTGAGTGTACAGCTTGTATAACAGTGTATATTTGCTGTTCCCTCAAAATAACTCAACACACAGCCATCATTAATGTCTAAACCGCTGGCAACAAAAGTGAGTACAATAGCTGATTTTAGATGAAACCATTGGCTGAAATCAGCTGGCAAACTTGTGCTGTGTCCATGTGTGTGCCCCAAACCCGGAAGAAGACTGACCAAGTACATGTACATGATGGTGCCTGTACCTGCAGCTCGCTCGCAGTATATTTACTGTGAATGGTCAGCAAATGGTTAAATGCTATACATTCACATCAGTCCCTGCCCTCAAGGAGCTCACAATCTGAGGTCTCTATCTCACATGCATACATACACACTTACTAGAGCCAACTTAGACATTAGCCAAGTACCCTACCAGAATGTCTTTAAAGGGTGGTTGGAAAGAGCACTTGGAGGTTGTATCATTTTGCCAGTTTATGTAGCTTTGTTTGTGTAAACTTTGTATTTCTTTGTAATTCTTCCACCTCTGCATTTCTGGGGTTAGGATATTATCCATGCCACCCAGAGAACTACATTTTTTTTGTTTTTGTTTTTTTAGATAAGGGAGTACAGGCAGAAGCTGTTTCCTTTCAGACATTCTGTTTCTGTTCAAAACTGCATGCTGAAAAATCTGGAAGGAGGAGAGTGAGGGAAATCTAACTAACTAACTAACTAACTAACTAACTAACTAACTCACTTGTGTGTGTACATTTCATCATGAGCTACTGAGCTCTTTAAATCTGGATTTATTGTAAACAAAAAAACTAAGAAGATCCTGGATAACATAAAAAAAACAAGATCCACATTCATTGGGAACATTACATTTTTCATTGAATAAAACAATTTTTTTAAACTGTACAATTTTTTTGTTTGATCTAACTAATAAATTAAGAAAATGTATACAAAACTATGTTATGGGAACTTGACCTGGTAGGTTCTTGTGCTGAAGAATAGGCACCACATAGCGCCTACAAGTACAAATATTAGCCTTTATCATTTTAAAATAATAAGTCATTATTCAGCAATAGCAGTGTAGCATTTACCCTCAAGGGAGCCGCCTGATGTGTCCCTTGTTCCTGTGCCCACAACTCCGCAAATACCACCACACACACTCTGATACACCTGGCTGAGTGGGAAATATTTAATGGAGAATTTAACCACTACAGTCCAGAAGTCTATAATATAATTCTGCTTCTTCCACTGGCCAGATCATTGAGGCCCAACTCTTACATCGGAGCACTCAGGTTACTGTTACCTTTAAGAACTGATACAGTGACTGACGGACTGTGTTATTTATTTGTCCCTTTTTGATCAAAGTGTAGTGTGGTTTTGGCCAGCAGCCTCTCACCAACTCCTGTGTCAGCAAGTGACCTGTCTTTATTCATGTTCCACAATCCTAGCAGTCCACATCCTATGTGCTATGTGGGTAAAGGACAGGCTCAACGCTGTCTGTACAAAGCTCTGTAATAAGAGACCCCTCCTGTAGCTCTGCCTGTCTAAAAGTCTCCTCTGCTGTCAGACACAGGATCATATTCCTGTGCCGTGGATGTCCTCCCAGAACCACACCTCCAGTGCGTCCTTTGGACACAGCTGATAACAGATCGTAGTAAAGGGCCAATTGCAGTGTGATGTAATCAGCTGTGTCTAATCACAGCTGGTCACATGTAAACAGACTTGCCGGTGTTGTGTCGATGAGTGCCTCTTATCGAATAATGCCTCCTACGTACTGCGCATGTGCAGTGCATGACGTCACGCCAGCTGATTTCCCGATCAGCTGGCTTGGTGTATCAACTGCACATGCGCAGTTCGTCTGAGGCATTTTCCGATGGGAGTCACAGAACACAGTGGAGAGGCACAGTGTAGGACAGGCTAGAGGAGATACTTTAAGCTCCTGTATCCGGGGACCCACTTGGACCCACCAAACTTGGCACACTTTTAGGGAACACCCATGGCTGCATGTGGAAAAAATTTCGGGTCCAGAGAACCGAAGGGCAGCCGGTACCGACTCCCGAAAGTGAGCCCCTTGCTTCATTTTTCCGCTGACAGGAAGAGAAAACAGTGTAGGAGTGTAGGACAGGCGAGAGGAGATATTTTGAGCTCCTGTATCCGGGGACCCACTCAATAAAAACCCACCAAACTTGGCACACTTATAGGGAAGACCCATGACTGCAGGTGAAAGAAATTTCGGGTCCAGGGAACCAAAGGGCAGCCGGTACCGAATCCCCAAAATGGGCCACTCGGCTGCCGTTCGGTTCCCTGGACCCAAAATTTCTACCACATACAGCCAGCGGTGTTCCCTAAAAGTGTGACAAGTTTGGTGGGTTTTCATCAAGTGGGTCCCCGGGAATCAGAGCTCAAAGTATCTCCTCTAGCCTCTCCTACACTGTGCCTCTCCACTGTGTTCTGTGACTCCCGTCGGAAAATGCATCCGACGAACTGCGCATGTGCAGTCTTACGTCATGCCAGCTGATAGGGGAATCAGCTGGTGTGACGTAGTGGATGCATTATTCGACGGGAGGCACTAATCGACAAGACACCGGCTTAGGGTAGCCGATAACTGGCAAGGCTGACAGGGCACAGTGATCACAGTGATCATCAGTGCCCTAATTATCAGTGCGACCCCATCAGTGCAGGTTATCAGTGCCTATCAGTGCCACCTCATCAGTGCCTCCTCATTAGTGCCCAGCAGCGCAGCTTATCTGTGCCACCTCATCAGTGCAGTTTTACCAGTGCACATCAGTGCAGCCTCATCAGTGTCCATCAGTGCAGCTTCATTAGTGCCTTCTCATCAGTGCCCATCAGTGCAGCTTATCTGTGCCACCTCATCAGTGCCCAACACACTGTCTGTACAAAGCTCTGTAATAAAAGCCCCCTCCTGTAGCTCTGCCTGTGTAAAAGTCTCCTTTGCTGCCGGACACCGAATCCTTTTCTTGTCAGTGTCGCATTCCTGTTTTATTGTGTGCTGAAGTTCAGCTTTAACTCCTTCCCACCCACGCTATAGCCAAAAGACTGCTACAGTGCAGCTCTGCAGTTCTGGGAGGGTGTCCATGGATGTCTTCCTAGAACCACACCTCACGTGTGCCCCCTGGGGTGCACTCTGTAATCGCTGTGTCCTTTGGACACATCAGTGCAGCCTCATCAGTGCCCATCAGTGCAGCTTCATCAGTGCCCATCAGTGCAGCTTATCTGTGTCACCTCATCAGTGCAGCCTCATCAGTGCCCATCGGTGCAGCTTCATCAGTGCCCATCAGTGCAGCCTCATCAGTGCCCATCGGTGCAGCTTCATCAGTGCCCAGCAGTGCAGCTTATCTGTGTCGCCACATCAGTGCAGCCTCATCAGTGCCCATCAGTGCACATTTTTGTTATTGAAAATAAGAAAAACATTTTTGTTTTTTTCCAGAATATTCTGTCTTTTTTCATTTGCTTAGCAAAAAATAAAAACCCCAGTGATGATTAAATACCAACAAAAGGAAGCTCTATTTGTCTAAAAAAAAAAAAAGAATGACAAAAATTTGGGTACTGTATTGCATGACCACGCAGTTGTCAAAGTACGACAGCAGTGAAAGCTGAAAATTGGCCTAGGCAGGAAGGGGGTAAGAGTGCCAAGTATTGAAGTGGTTAATCCTAATTATACAATATGTCAAAGCAAAACAGAAGAAGAATATAGAAAAATGATATAAGTTGGAATATGTTACAGTGAATTGGTTTGAAAGAAGAGCTGATATCACATTTAACTGTCACATATGTAGCATTAGTATCCTGCCGGGAATCCTGGAAAAGTCCTGTTTGGGATTTACACATCTCCCAGGCTCAGTCTTACACCTTTCAAAACCTCCGATCCACTCTGGGTTTTGCACCTCTCCCTATCTAGCAATTTAGGCTGAGGGACACAACCATTGCTTTTCAGCTGGGGATCAGACAGCTAAAGGTTGGTGAACACTGAAGAACTGTATGTGCAGGCTGACAAGTATTAGGTTTGGGCAGCCTGTTAGGACTAGTGATGTGTAGTAAGAGCAGAGCTATGGTTGGGTTTTGTTGAAGTTTCAGTTATCTCTGAAGCACTATACAGCACCTGTAAATTGCCTAAATAAACTCACTACTGTTTGCCAAGACATTACTGGACTGGTATATGTGCCTAAATAGTTGCTCAAGTCAGGGAGTATTACACCTGCTACCTAGGAAACAGGAACACACAATTTAGGTCCTTCATGCAGAGTGTGTATTCCATTCCTGATTTGCAGCAGGTCATTCCTGTAAAGCAGACACGTCAGATTGACTGGATTAAAGTACTAAGGGTCTGGAATAAAGTACTGAGGGTCAGCATTTATCTACCAGGGACACTCCTATTTAATTTTAGGAAGAGGTTATAGCTAGTAATAATTAAAGTCAAAATAAACACACAGCCCCATAGCCTAGGATGGCAAGGCGCTCCTCCATTCTCTGCGCTAACAGACTGACTTGAGACTGCGCTGTTAACTCTCCCGTAGGCAGTGTGAACTGCCTACGGGAGAGATGCGATGAGGGAACCAGTGCTGAAATTGCGCTGGTTCCCACATCCCACAAGCGTGAACCTAGGTTCAAGGGGTATGGTGGTCCTTGGGCACCATCGCAGCACTGGAATAGAGTTCTCTTGCATCCAACAGTGTTGAGGTACCTGGATAGGGGACTTGCGTAAATACAGCTGGCTTCACCAGGTAAGGAGAAAAAGTCTAGCAGTATGGGTGCAGCACTTTAAGGATTTCAGGGGGCACGCTTTTTGCTCCCTGAACCAAGAAAGTTGACCATCACTGCTTTAGATTGTTTTTAGAAGGTAATTGGCATTGGGAGCATTTGCTTTAAGTGATGGTTTCCTCTAAACGCTTAGTTTACCTTTTTTGGCCATGTTTCATCACATTTAGGGTGTAATATGAAACATGATCACAATTTCCAATGCCTCCCCCTCAAACTGTCTCTCCCCACTCAGAATCGCCTAGTACTTTTCTGCTGGTGCATCCTATTTTTTTTTTTTTTTAAATGTATTTATTGATAGATCATGCTTATATCCGGTATGCTTTTGATGTGCTAAAACACACTTTGTGCAACAGCAACAGTTTGTCCTCTTTTTCCCTTGGTCCTCAGCTGTAGGGGCGCAAGCGATCAAGTAGTCTCATTGAGCAACAACAAAAATGGGCATCCGAAACGCCACTCCCCGGCCCTTGTAGTGTGTATTTTATGGCCTCAGACAGTGCTACCCCACTGACCATTCCCTCCAACGCATTTCGCCTTGCCCACCCGGGCTTAGTACTAAGGGTGGGCAGGGCGTAATGATCGGCTTGTGAGACGATTTGTCCGCTTTTTGAAATTGTATAACTTGGAAAATTAATAAAAAGGATTTAAACTAAACTAAAAAAAAAGGGTGGGCAGGGCGAAACGCGTTAGCACTGGGCAAGGTTGTATAATATACTCTACACGAGGCCGGAGAGTGGTGTTTCTGATCTCAATTTTTGTTGATTACATCTGTGTGCTGCAATTTCAAAAAGTTCTGCTTGCTGCATCTTTAGTGTTGTTCTTAGAAAACACACCTTCCACTATAGCCAATATTAACACACCAGGTCTTTTTTAAGTGCATCTTTTGAGTCGCATGTCAATTTTTTGCCAGGTAACTATGGATAAAAAAGCATGCAAAATTAATTATGCGTTGTGTTAAATGTTAAAGCAATGGATTAAAAACCTGATACAACACCTGGTGTTTTACAGCACACTGGTGTGAACAGGCCTGAGTGTGTATGGCTCTGCCAAAATATCCACATCGGCCATTTACAGTGAAAAAAATGAGATTGTGTGTATATACAGTATATTCTAACCACCACACCAGTCATATGATGATGCTATACTGCACTGTAAAAATAAAAAATTGTGACAAATAAAACATTTAATTTAATTTCTTAACCACTTGCTGACCAGCGCACGCCGATGTACGTCGGCAGAATGGCACTGGCAGGCAAAAGGGCGTAAAGGTAGGTCCCCTTTAAGAAGTGGAGTCGCAAGCGCATGCGTGCCGCTGGAGGAGCGCCCGCCACAGTCTCCGCGACCGCAGGTCCCGCTTGTGTCACGGACAGAGAGAAAGAACGGGGAGATGCTTCTGTAAACAAAGCATTCCCCGTTCTGCCTAGTGACAGGACAGTGATCTACTACTCTCTGTGATCGAGAGCAGTGATCACTGTCCTGTGTGTTCAAGCCCAGCCCCCTCACAGTTAGAATCACTCCCTAGGACACACTGAACCCTTTCATCGCCCGCTAGTGGTTAACCCCTTCACTGCAAGTGTCATTTACACAGTAATCAATGCATTTTTAATCGCACTGATCGCTGTATAAATGACAATGGTCCCAAAAATGTGTCAAAAATGTCCGATGTGTCCTCCATAATGTCGCAGTCCCAATAAAAAAATCGCAGATTGCCGCCATTACTAATAAAAAAAATTAAAAATAAAATGCCATAAAACTATCCCCTATTTTGCAGACGCTATAAATTTTGCGCAAACCAATCAATATACGCTTATTGTGATTTTTATTTATTTATTTTTTTAACCAAAAATATGTAGAAGAATACATATCGGCCTAAACTGAGGAAAAAAAAGTTTTTTTATATATTTTTGGGCGGTATTTATTATAGCAAAAAGTAAAAAATAATGCGTTTTTTCAAAATTGACTCTTTTTTTGTTTATAGCGCAAAAAATAAAAACCACAGAGGCGATCAAATACCACCAAAAGAAAGCTCTATGTGTGGGGAAAAAAGGACGTCAATTGCGTTTGGGTAAAAGTTAAAGCGACGCAGTGCCGAATTCGCAAAAAACGCTCTGGTCTTTGGGCAGCCAAATGGTCCGGGCTGAAGTGGTTAATTTTCCCCAAAAATTGTGACAAATTACAGTTTAAAAAAACTCGCCATGCCTCTTACTAAATACCTCAGACTGTCTACTTTTCAAAAAGGGGTCATTTGAGTGGTATTTGTCCTGTCCTGGCGTTTTTGGATCTCGATAAATTAGATTGAACTGACATCAGGATTGATTGATTTTCAGATATATACCATGGACTCTCTATCTTTCCTACAGACTAAACAATATACACTGATTTGGGTTATTTTCACAAGGAAATGTAGCAGAACACATTTTGCCCTAAATTTATGAAGAAAGATTTATTTGCAAAATTTTATAAGTATTTTTAATTTTTTAATTTTTACCATTTACATATAAAACCAAATAAAATAATAATTTACATATAAAACCAAATAAAAACCTCAGTGGTGAATAAATATTACCAAAAGAAAGTCTATTTGTGTGGGGAAAAAAAATGATCATTTTATTTAGGTACAGTATTACATGACTAATTGTCATTCAAAGTGTGACAGCGCTGTAACCTGAAAATTAGCCTGGGCAGGAAGGGGGTGAAAATGTCCAGTATTGAAGTGGTTAAAAAGCACCCAGAATGCATGCACAGGGTTTGTCATCTATTCTAATGGGCCCCAGTTCATACCAGTGCAGTCAGTTCCAGTGCCTTCTACAAAATTACAACCTACTGCATTTTTTTTCTCCCCCGGAATGTGGCAAAATGTATCTAAATGCAAGTAAAGACATGAAAATGCACTTAGGCTGGGTTCACACTGATGCAAATTGGATGTGCGTTTCCCTGCATCCGATTCGCATGACAGGAGATTGTGACTGGCTCTCAATGGAGCCGGTTCACACATCTCCGGAGCAAACTGCACAGGTCCTGTGTGTCTTCTGGTCCGTTTCAGGTCTGAATTCAGGCAAAAATTCAGGACTGATTTGTCTCGGAAATGGAGAACAGGGACGCATTGGGCCCCCTGCTCTCAGCCACATCCGTCTACAGCGTGAACCCAGCCTTAAAATGGGGTACACACCATAAGAACATCAGGTGAACAATCGTCCAATTTTTCCTTGTTTTACAGCAAGTCGGAATAGAGGAAGGAAATATTATATCAAAATTCTTGTATGACAGAGGTTTCTTTTTTTCGTTGCTTATTGTTTCTGATCATGCGCAGTTTATAATTTCTGATTTTTATTTTTTTTTTCATACAAAAATGGTACACATTAAAGGAGAAGTCCAGCCTGGGCTTGTTTGGCTGGGCTTCTCCTAAGGGTCACAGTAGTGCAATTCGTTTTGCACTCCCGTGACTTGTTTCCAGCGGAGTGGACTGAAGTCCGCTCTCTGCTGATGTCACTGGAATCAGCCCAGGAACCGCGTCATCATGACACTAAAGTCTGGATCCGCCAGGTGCCTGGACTGATGGTGGTCTCAGTCTCTCAGTGAGACGGCCGCTCCTCGCCCCTCCACAGCTCAGTGCTCCAGTGAGCGTGGAGGAGCAGAGCGGAGAGCTGCTGATTGACAGTCAGCAGTTCTCCGCTCGGGGAGCCGAGAGAACCGAGCCATTGGCGGTGTTTGATCGCTCGGTTCTCAGTGCAGAGACGGCGGGGGTCCGATGCTGCATCCACCTAGGTAAGTATTAGGGATGCACCGATACCATTTTTTTTACAATGGGGTTTATTTACTAAAGGCAAATCCAGTTTGCACTGCAAGTACACTTTGAAGTAAAGTCACTGTAGATCTGAGGGGGACATGCAAGGAAAATAAAAAAACAGCATTTTAGCTTGTACATTTATTAGATGATAAAATCAGCAGAGCTTTCTACTCATTTTAGATCTACCCCTTTAGGCTCGATTCACACCTATGCATGTTGCTTTTGAGCGTTTTTGGAGGTTTTTTTTTCATGCTTGCCACGTTTTTGAGCAGCGTTTTTGCCGCTATGTTGCCGCGATTTGCGTTTTGCGTTTTTTTTTTTTTTTTTTTACAGTCCTAAAAAAAAAATTAAAAAAAAAAAGAATTAAAAAAAAAAAAAAAAACGGCAAAAACGCACCAAAAACGCTGCAAAAACGGTGCACTTGCGTTTTTGATGCTTGTCCATTGAATTCTATTACATGCAAAACGCTGCATTTTGCATGAAAAAAAGTCCCTGACCCTTTCCAAAAATGCAGAGAAACAAAAAAGCATTGATGTGAACATGTTCCATAGGAACCCATGTTAAAAAATTCCCGTGCATTTCTGCAAAATGCATCAAAAAACGCGCTAGTGTGAATGGAGCCTAAGAGCGACTGCACTGCAAAGTGGATTTTCCTTTTCATAAATAACCCCCAATGAGTACGAGTACCGATACTTTCTTTTTAGTACTTGCCGATATCAATTACTGATACCTACCGCAACTGTTTTGTTTTAACTTCAGCTGTCAGCAATGGTACAAAGCATTGAAAAGTTATTTACAAATGACATAAATTGTTTTTTGTTTTTTTGTTTAAATTTAGCGCATTTTCAATGTGAAATTTGTAAATATATGTGTAAAAATATACACTAACAAAGCAAACAAAACAAAGATTTAATTGTTTATCTTTATAAAATAGACACGAACAAAAGAAAAAAAACAGGAAGATAATTAACTGGAAGAGAATAGGGAGTTAATTAAGGCTGATTAGAGTAAATTAAGGGTTTATAAGGGGTTAAATGGAGGAACATTTGATCATCCCTTTGATCTCCAGATGAAGAAACAGAAATATACAAAAAGAAACAATGTTTCTTTTTATTTTAGTGTTTCAGTGGCTGAGCAATGTTGGTAAAAAACATTGCCAGCTGCTTTTTTTTTTTTTTTTTTTTTCTTTTTTTTGACAACTCCAATTAGGCTTCATGTACACTGGACGTTTTTCAACCCCTCCTGAAAGCTTTAACTTGACAGCTAGAAACCAGCGTCTAAAAACAGCCGTTTAACCGCGTTTACATGCCGCGTTGGTGTCTAGAAGCGTTTGAAAAAAAAATTTTTCATTTTTTTTTCAAAATAGTCAAAAATGAAAAACTCCTGTAAACGAAACGCGGCTAAATGCGAGTTGTCACGTTTGGCTTTTGAAATGCCTCTAAACACAGCTTCTGAATGCATTTTTTTGGGGGATACAAAAAAAGCCTCTAAACACAACTGCCTAGAAATGACTATAAACGACCCTGTGTACATGTACTGATAAGATAACAGAGGAGAGTTCAGGGGCAGTTGAAAAAAATGCCCAACTGCTCCTAAACGTCTGTTTACCAGCAGCAACAGTGTACATGAGGCCTTACTGGACTTCTTTAATACAGAAGAGACCTACTGACAGCTCAAAGAACCGAGCCTGAAAGTATCGGTTTCAGGTATCGGTGCATTTGCACGAGTACCGATACTTGTGCAAATACTTGGTATCAGTACCTATACTAGTATCGGTGCAACCCTAGTAAGTATGATTCTGGAAAAAAAAACAATCATTTTGTTTTGGTCCCGTACGAGAAAAAATTGGAAGTTTGCCCCCTTCTGAAGGTCGGAATTAAATGTTGAAAGTTGTGTACGCACAGAAAATCATTTGATCCTACCTCAGACTAAAATGTTTGCCTGATTTTCTTAAAATGTGTACGAGCCTTTAGAATTTACTAGCCTAAGATTTTTTTTTTAATTGTCAAAAAAGAGGGGAAAAAAAAAATGTTGAAAATGCATAATCAAAAAAAAAAAAAAAGCATCTAAATGCACATGCACAAAAGCATCCCCACTAGGGTTGCCACCTCATCCCTTTAAACCCAAACACATCTGAATTACACAGGTTCTGAGGCTAATTTAATGCACTAATTCATTTTATATACCACCTTAATCACCCACAGAACCTGTGTAATTCATATGTGTTCGGTTTTAAAGGGATAAGGTGGCAACCCTAATCACCACACACAAGTTCCTGTAGAAATGGCTATGTATAGAAGTGGGTGAGGAAGCGACCATCGCCTGGCACTGTAAATAGAGCATCACCAGCACACCACGGATCTCCAGAATGGGTTCAAAGCTTTATTCAGCGATCACATTGTTACGGCAAATAGAAATGTTTCGGAGCAACGCAGGAGACCCCTTCATCAGGCATGTGTCACAGGGGCCCTGGCACTGTAACAATGTCATCGCTGAATAAAGCTTTGACTGAGATTGATGTGAACAAGCAAAGTAAATGGTCTTTTTCCTCTGACAGACCAGGCACTCTATGTAGTCATTGTAGTGTGTACTTTCATTGACCATACAGACAAGGCTAAGCAATGCCGTCAGCACTGTGAGCACACACACGTTGCAGAGCAGAGCCCCAACAAGTATCCGGAAACGAACGCTTTTCTTTGGAATGTAAACAACTGGCTGCTCAATGGTTAATTTAGGGGCGTCAGATGACGTCAGAGGCTCCGTGCACTCAGGCACGATCTCCATCCTCGGACTACAGCTCTCCTCACCCGACAACTACAACTCCCATGAACAGGCGGGGCACTGCGCGTGCGCCTCACCTGAGCTCCGCAGCCAGCGATGACAGGAGATACTACACCTCCCACAAGACTTAGCGCCGCGCTCATGCGCTCTGCCACAGGTCGGGCCATTTAAAAGTCGTCGTTAGGGGAAATGGCCGCGCAGCTTGGTACGTTCGCCGAAGAGAGGGACAAAGCCAAGGCAGGCCGTAAGAAGAAGCGGAGGGAAGGTTCGCCTTGTTCGGAGAAGAAGCGGAAGAAGAAGAGCGAGTCGGATGGCGGGGACGGGCCGAATGAGAAGGAGGCCAAGAAGAGGAAGCTGGCCAATGAGTCCCACCACAGCTGTCATCACCACCACCACCATCATCATCACCACAAACACCATCATCACCACCATGGCAAGGAGGAACTACCTCCCCCCGGCCTCACCAACACCACCATTATCCCGGTCCCTGCCATCAGCCCGGCCCTCCACACTCTCACCCACATGGACAGGCCCCGGGACAAGAGCAAGAAGAAGCACCGCACCAAGAAGGAGAATGGCGGCGGGGAGACCCCCTTAAGGACTGTCAAGAAAGGTGAGAGGGGGAGGGGACGACTGTGCACATGTGTGCTGTGATACACAGGGGGGCGTGTATTACATTCTTTATATCTGTGTGTAAACATAGGGTGTTGGGGGTGTGTGTGTGTGTGTGTGTGTGTGTGTGTGTGTGTGTATATATATATAATTTATTATAGTGTGTGTGTGTGTGATGTGGCTTGGGTACCAGGTGTGTGTGTGTGTGTGTGTGTGTGAATATAATATAATATATATATATATATATATATATATATATATATATATATATATATATATATATATATATATATATATATGTGTGTATGTGTGTGTTATGGCTTTTTTTTTATTTATTTTTTTATTGATGTGTATAAATTAGGGATGTGTGTTTTTATATCATATTATTGGTGCCAGGGGTGTATATAAAAAGTTGGGGTGCTATGTTTGTATGAAATGTGTGGAGGAATGTGTATATCAATTTGCTGTTTGTGAGAAGGGGGTGTGTCTGTCTGAGTGGTACCCCATTTGTAGAGAGGGGCAGGATTATTCTGTCAGGCGCTGTGTATTACAGGTGTTTCCAGATGTTCGAACAAACGGTCTTTGACCACTTCAGCTCCAGGCCTTTATTCCCAGTTCACACTGGTACGATGCGTGAAACCCTGCGATTCAGTGCCAGTTCCCGCATCGCACCTGAATCGCACACTGGTTCACACTGAGATCGGTGAACTGCTCTGGGTGTCAATGTAACATTAATGACACCCCTGGATCGCAGTGAGAACTGTCAAATGGTGCAGGGATCGCATTGCATAGGTGTGATCCGATTCCAGTGTGGACCAAAAAAGGGTCCTGCACCATTTGTACTTGTATGGCTGAAATCACATCTCCGTCATCGCACAAGTGTGAACCCAGCCTTACTGGCACTCCCCCCCAAAAAAAAGTGTGTGTGTATGTATATGTGTGTTTTACACAGTATTTGCGCAGCATTTTTCAAACGCAATTTTGTTTTTTGTTTTTGTGTTTTTTATTTTTTTTGTTTTTTTCCTTTTTCTCTTTGTAAAAGATGAGGTTGCACCAAGTAAATAGATATCCAACATGTCATTCTTTAAAATTACACACATCTGTGCAACTGTGAAAAAGGATGTCAGTTTTACTATCCCTAGGTGACATTTTAACCACTTCAATACCGGATACCGGGCACCTTCCCCCCCTTCCTGCCCAAGCCAATTTTCAGCTTAAATGAGAATTGCGCAGTCATGCTACACTGTACCCAAACAAGATTTTTATCATTGTGTTCCCACAAATAGAGCTTCCTTTTGGTGGTATTTGATCACCACTGGGTTTTTAATTTTTTGCTAAACAAGTAAAAAAAAAAAGACCAAAAAATTTGAAAAAAAAAAAATTAAACATTTTTCTTTGCATTTGTTAGAGCCCTTTCACACTGGGGCGGTTTGCAGGCGCTATTGCGCTAATAATAGCGCCTGCAAACCGACCCGAAAGTGCCACTGCTTGCATTCCAGTGTGAAAGCCCCGAGGGCTTTCACACTGGAGCGATGCGCTGGCAGGATGGTAAAAAAAGTCCTGCCAGCAGCATCTTCGGAGTGGTGAAGGAGCGGAGTGTATACCGCTCCTGCCCATTGAAATCAATGGGACGGCGCGGCTATACCGCCGGCAAAGCGCCTCTGCAGAGGCGCTTTGCGGTGGTATTTAACCCTTTCTCGGCCACTAGCGGGGGGTAAAACCGCCCCGCTAGCGGCCGCATACCGATGGTAAAACGCCGCTAATAATAGCGGCGTTTTGCCGCCGACACCGCCCCAGTGTGAAAGGGCTCTTATAGAAGTTTGTAAAAACGCTTTCTCCTTCACTGATGAGGTGGCACTAATATGCAGCACTGATGAGAAGGCACTGGCAGGCATTTTTAATGGGCACTGATTGGCATCCCTGGTGGGCATGGGTGGCTACCCCTGGTGGGCTCTAGTGGGCATCCTTGGTGGGTCTGCACTGATAATCAATGCGCTGTTTATCAGCACAGACACCCCCCCCGTCAGTAGAGCAGCTGATTAGCTCTCCTCTACTTGCGCCTTATCAGTGCGTATAGAGGAAAAAGCGATAAATGGCACTTCCTGTTTACAATGTGATCAGCTGTTATTGTACACAGCTGATCAAATGGTAAAGGGCATACGTCATAGGCTCTTTCCTGAGATCGGTGATGTGGTATGTCAGACTTTTTTTTTAAATAGCTCTGTTGACATCTGGGCAAACCAGAAGTGATGTTGGGTCACCGCTTCCAGGTTACCATAGCAGAAAGCCGATCAAAGCCGATCCTGCCTTTGTTCGGCAGTCCAGCCAACTAGTGGAAGTGCCAGCTGGGTCACTCAGGTTTCCCAGAGAGATGGGAGAGCCCAAGACAGCTGCCAGAGGGGGAGGGGACATTCTCTCCCACTGCTTGTAAAAGCAATCCAGCGACTAGTTAGCCTCTAAAATTGTTTTGGCGAGGAAGCCCACCGCCAGCTCTAAAAAAAAAAAAAGCGGTACCAGGGTAATGCCTGCAGCTGTGGTTAACGTAACGTAACCCTTCAGGCAGACAGCACAAATTGGATGGATGTATGTGTATGAACGGTGGGGATAATAATAATTTGATCCTCTGCAGATTTTGTAAGTTTGTAACTTTTTTAAGTTTTACAAAGAAATGAGGAGTCTATCATTTTTATCATGTGTATTTTAAATGATAGAGACAGAATATCAACCAAAAATACAGAAAAAAACGTGATACAAATGTTATAAATCGAGTTGCAGTTCAGTGAGTAAAATAAGTATTTGATCCCCCTAACAAAACATGACTTAGTACTTGGTGGAGAAACCCTTGTTGGCAAGCAGAGGTCAGACGTTTCTTTTAGTTGGTGGCCAGGTTTGCACACATCTCAGGAGGGATTTTAGTTTACAGATCTTCTCTAAATCCTTAAAGCAGAAGTACAGCCAAAGCTTTTTTGGCTGTACTTCTCCTATGGGTCACAGGAGTGCAGTTCGTTTTGCACTCCTGTGATCCGTTTTCAGCAGAGAGCGGGCTGAAGTCCTCTCTCTCTGCTGACGTCAGAGTCGGTCCAGGCTCCGGTGTCATCAAGACCAGAGTTGGGATCCGCCCAGATCCCTGGACCAGCACCCGACTCAGCATTTCAGTGAGCTGTCCCGCCCCCTCCACAGCCCAGATCTTCAGTGAGCGCAGAGGGACAGAGCAGAGAGCTCCACTGACTGACAGTCAGAAGCTCTTTGCTCACGGAGCTATGAGAACGAGCGAGGTTTCTTGGCTGTGGCTTGACAGCTCAAAGTTTCAACTCCCTCTATACATTTTCTATAGGATTAAGGTCTGGAGACTGGCTTAGGCCACTCCTTGACCTTAATGTTGAGGAATATTCCTTTATCCCATTGTTTTGCAAATCTATGTACACTAAAAACTGTATAATTGAATCGGTTCTAATAGCACTGTTTTACTAATCTGACAGTTTATTATTCTATTAGGAAACCTTCATTTTGTTTGCAAATATTAAAGATTCTAACTACCAGCAAGAATAAGTCCTTACATTTAAAGAGCACCTGTCATTTCAGATCCATCATGGCAGCGCCTGTTAGCGGGCATGCACTCACCAGCTGCCGCCACGTCCCACAACTTGTGTCACTGCCGCATCACCAGCCGTCCCATTAAAGTGAATGGGACTGTCGGTGAGTCAATAGCGGGTCAGAGGAGGAGCCGCTGTGGGACAGAGATGACAGTTGCTCTTTAAAAATTATGATTTTTAAATCGAGTTGATGTAAATGAAGCCTCACATGTGTGGTTTAAATGTCATTAACATATGCAGGCGCGACATGCGTATGCGTTTTCTTCTGTGTGCGAGCTCGCGGGGACGCTTTAAATTTATTAATTTAGTTTAATTTAATTTTTTTTTATTTTTACACTTTCCTTTTAAATACCGTAATTATTATTATTTATTTTGTATCACTTTTATTTCTATTACAAGGAATATAAACATCCCTTGTATTGGGAATAGTGTGTGATCGGCCGCTTTGTGGAGAGATGTGGGGTCTGGTATAGATTAGGAGGGGACACCCCCACGCCAACATTTTTTTAAAGTAATAGCATGGGTTTCCCCCCACTCCCACTCAAAATCCATACCAGACCCATTTCTGAGCATGCAGTCCGGTAGGTTAGGAAAGGGAGTGGATGAGTAAGCGCCCCCCTCCCTCCTGAACCATACCAGGTCGCATTCCCCTTAACATTGGGGGGGGGGGTTGGAGCTCCTGGCTCCCCACCCCAAAGCACCCTGCCCCCATGTTGATGGTGACAAGGGCCTCTTCTCGACAAGATGGCTCTTGTATTTTTTAATAAAGGACTTGTCAAAAACTGGCTCTTGTTTTTCTTTACATTTCACTGCTTTTTTTGGGGAATGAGCAGGGGTACGATGTACCGGATACCCATTCCAAATTCCAATAAGCCCCCCCGCCCAACCACCGGCCAGGGTTGTTGGGGAGAGGCCCTTGTCCCCAGCAACATGAGGGCAAGGTGCTTTGGGGTGGGGGGGGGGTGCAGTGGCCACCCTGCCCCAAAGCATGCCCTCAACATGGGGGAGTGGGTGCTTTGGGGCAGAGCCCATTCTGCACCACTATTCAACGAGTGGTATAGCAGCAGCCGACAGGCGTTCATGAGGTGCTACTGTCGCCTCCTTTTTTTTTTTTTTTTTCCTTTACATTGCTGAATGGCAGTTTTACAATGTTGGACTATGCTGCTACTGTGAGCGAGTTTGACAGGCGGTGCTTCCTGTCAAACTCTGCAGTCTCCAAGTTGTCCATTGAGCTCAGTGCCTCTGACAAGAAGTGAGGAGAGGCACTGTGAGCTCATCCTCTGTCTGCTGCAAACAGAGTGTGCCAGCTTGTATTTAAACTGGCCGCTCCGTATTTAGCTTCTGACAGGCTGCGCAGGGAGCCCTGTATCTCCAGGACTATAGATGATAGAAGCCCCAAATTTTGACCACTAGTAGGGTAGACCTTCAGCTACCTAAATCTGGGCACTATGTGACCCCCGGTCGCCGAGCCACAACCCTCAAAGTCAATCTTTTATTTTTTTTTTATTTTAAATAGGCCTATCCTAATGTAAGGGGCCTGGACCTGCAGCTCCAATAGAGCCCCTAAACCGGCCCTGCCAGGCTTGCTTGCTCGGATAAGGGTCTGGATTTTGGGGGGTACCCCACGCCTTTTTTTTCAAAAAATAATTTTGGAGTGTAGGTGTCCCTTCCAAATCCATACCAGACCAAAGGATCTGGCACTTGCTCAAAAGCAAAATTCATAGTAGAGATGCACGCTTAATCGTTAAAGAATCAGATTGCGATACTTCCCCCCCCCCCCCCCCTCGCAATCTTAAATCATTTTCTTGATTTCTATGTATTAAGTGCATAGAGTTCTCTGCTCACAGCTGACAGCTGTCTAATAAAAAAAAAAAAAAAATTAAAAAAAGAAATGCAGGCAGCCTGCCAAGTTTATGACCGCATCGCTTAGACGGCGATAAAGAGATACATTGTAACACTTAGTCCTTTTTAGATCGGGGTAGGCAACATTTTGAGCACAATGTGTCGAAATGTTTTCAAAGAAATTGAGAGTGCCGATTTTATAACAAAAAATGTACACTTCACACTCTCAATCACTAAAAGGATTTTTCATGCTGTAAACTACTTTAGTAGTGAGAAATTAACATCCTGCACTCTCATGCTTCAGATAATCCCCAATTTCTGCACCTTCACATCTCAGATGAGCCCCAATTCACACACCTTCACCTTCACACCTCAGATCACTGCCCCCCCCTGCAAATCTCTTTCACCACTGTACTCCCCTGCACATCTGCCCCACCCCTGCACCCCCTGCACATCTGCACCCCCCTGCACAGCTCATCTGTCCCCTCACTGTCTCCCCCCCCCCCCCTGCTCACCTATCCCACCACTGTTCCCCCCCCCCCCCGCTCACCTGTCCCACCACTGTCCTTCCCCCCCCCCCTTGCTCACCTGTCCCACCACTGTTCCCCCCTTTCTCACCTGTCCCACCACTGTTCCCCCCTTGCTCGCCTGTCCCACCACTGTTCCCCCCTTGCTCGCCTGTCCCACCACTGTTCCCCCCTTGCTCGCCTGTCCCACCACTGTTCCCCCCTTGCTCGCCTGTCCCACCACTGTTCCCCCCTTGCTCGCCTGTCCCACCACTGTTCCCCCCTTGCTCGCCTGTCCCACCACTGTTCCCCCCTTGCTCGCCTGTCCCACCACTGTTCCCCCCTTGCTCGCCTGTCCCACCACTGTTCCCCCCTTGCTCGCCTGTCCCACCACTGTTCCCCCCTTGCTCGCCTGTCCCACCACTGTTCCCCCCTTGCTCGCCTGCTCCACCACTGTAACCCCCTGCTCATGTGTTCCACCGATGTACCTCTTTTCGCCTCTGCACATCTGCCCTACCATTGTAACCCCCTGCTCATCTGCCCCAACACTGAACTCTCCTGCTCATCTTTCACTGTAACCCCCTTCTCATCTGTCCCACCACTGTAACCTCCCCCTGCTCATCTGCCCCATCAGTGTACCCCATCAGTGTACTGGTAGTGATGCTTGTGCGTTCCTCTACGACCCTTGGAAGGTATTGCTCATCCTAGACTGCATGCTGTCAGCCGATATATCATATATATATATATATATATATATATAATATTTTTATTTTTTTCTAACACCCTAGAGAATAAAATGGCGGTCTTTGCAATACTTTGTCACACCGTATTTGCGCAGCAGGCTTACAAGCGCACTCTAAAAAAATAAATAAATAAATACACTTTTTTAAATTAAAAAATAAGACAACAGTAAAGTTAGCCCTTCTTTTTTTTTTTTAATATTGTGAAAGATAATGTTACGCCGAGTAAATGAATACACAACATGTCACGCTTCAAAATTGCGCCTGCTGGTGGCAACCTTTTACCCTTAATGTCCATAGGCGACGTTTAAAAACTTCTACAGGTTGCATGGGCTAGAATTAATGCTCTCGCTCTAACAATTGTGTCAGTACCTCACGTGTGGTTTGAACAGTTTCTTCATAGGTGGGTGCTGCTCACGTATGTGTTCGCTTCTGCACGCAAATTACTATTTTTTTCTTATTTTACCTTTTGTAAACATCACTTGTAATAGAAAAAAAGCATGACAGGACCTCTTAAATATGAGATCTGGGGTCAAAAAGATCTCAGATCTCATATTTACACTAAAATGCATTAAAAAAATAAATAAAAATAAAATGTCATTTGGTGGGAAAAAAAAGTCTCTTAAGAGCTGTGAGCGGAAGTGACGTTTTGATGTCGCTTCCGCCCTGCAATGGTATGGAGATGCCATACCACACACGAAAGAGGACCAGATCGCCTCTGCTGCTACCGACGGCTCCAGTAAGCGTCGGAGGGCACCGGACCACTTTTATCTGAAAGTGGACCGCCCGCTGAAGAAGAGGATACCTGGGTTATGGCAGCTAGCTGTTGCAATAACGACGATATCCCTCTTCAAAGTACCAACGTATAACGACGGCTGGCGGTCCGTAGGTGATTAAACTAAACTAATCGATGGCTTTAGTTTTACTTTAAAGGAGTATAGCCAAAGCTTTTTTTGGCTATAATTCTCCTATTGATCACAGGAGTGCACTTCATTCTGCACTCCTGTGACCTGTTTTCAGCTGACATCACAGAGCCGGTCAAGGCTCTGAAAAGATCCCGCCCATATGGTCGAGATCCAGCCAGAATCTTGGACCGGTAGCTGGCTCAGTCTCTGCAGCCATTAGACTGAGAGCTGAGCAATCAGCAGTGTTTGATCGTTCAGTTCTCGGTCTGGAACCCACAGGGGACAGATGCAGCATTGGACCGATGCTACATCCACCTAGATGAGGACAGGAGGCACATGTGCATACCAGCTGACGGCTGTGTGTGTCCATAAATGCTCCCTCATCACAGAAGTTTGACAGCAGCTGGAGCCTATGGCTTCTGTGAAAGCCTGGGAACTGCTCTGGATCAAAGACATGAAGCCAGGTAAGTGTTTAGAGATTGGGAGGAGGATGGCAGGACAGTTGGGCGTTTTTTTTACCTTGATGCATAAACCTTGAGTCGGGTTTAAGGAGTGTGCTGCGCTCAGAAAGCATGGTTCAGGAGGGGTTGATGTGAAGAGTGGTAGAGGACACTGCTCTAGGGGTGACCCTACCCAAAACTGTGTTCTCTGCCCCCTTCACATCACCTTCCCTATAGCAGTAATGTCTAGCCCCCCTTCCCTCCCATAGCAGTGTCCTACCTGCTTCCACAGAGGCGACTGGGAGGCAGCACAGTTCTGGACAGAGGGAGAGAGCTGGCAGAGTGACTTCATATTAGCAAGCTGGTGATTGGTTGCTTAGGACCACCCTGTGTAACTGTGAGAAACTCAGTTAACTATTTGATCGTCCCTGTGGTTAACGCCTTCCCTGGCAGTGTAATTTACACAGTAATCGGTGCATTTTTTTTTTTTTTTTTTTTTTTTTTTTTTTTAGCACCAATCACTGTATTGGTGTCACTGGTCCCCAAAAAAGTGTCACTTAGGGTCAGATTTGTCCACCGCAATGTTGCAGTCCCACTAAAAAATGCAGAACGCTGCCATTACCAGTAAAAACTATTAAAAAAATTCAAAGTCCATAAATCTATCCGGTATTTTGTAGGCGCTATAACTTTTGCACAAACCAATCAATATACGCTGCTTGCGATTTTTAACAAAAATATGTAGAATACATATTGGCCTAAACTGATGAGTACATTTTATTTTTTTTTTCTTAAAATATATATATTTTATATACAGTTTAATTGCTATTGTCTCTTGTATTTCTGTATGTGGATGATGGCACTGTAATTATTTTAATTTAAAAAAATTGAAGTACCTTTTTCCCTAATCGATATACAGCTGTCACATGACCCTGATCTTTCCCAGCTTGTCTGCGGGGAAACATAAGCAGGGGGAGCTTCTAGTATTCTGCTGCTGGTCACATGTTCAAAAAACAGCCTTTGGAATACAGAGTAAAAATAAATATCAAACTGTTTTAAATAGTCATACAAATATATATTTGAAAATAAATATTTTGTGGCAATAACATGGTGTGGGTGGATTTCTGCCAGTCACGGGCTGTCACGCCCCTGCAGCCTGTGTCTTAGTATAAGAGGGAGATGATGCCTCCACCAATCTACATGTAATATCCTGCCCTGTTGTGTTTAGCTGGTTGGTGGTGCATGTAGGAGGAGGAGGGAGGGAGTGGGCTGGCATTTACCACTGTGTATACGCCCACATGTGACTTTGTAGTCAGGAGGGCTGCTCAGATGTGATGTGATGGGAAGGAAATGCCCAGCATAGAAACTCACTGAAAACTGAGCATTTGCAGATTTGCTGCCACAAGTGCAAATTCTCTAGCTGAATTTGGGACTTAGACAGAGGGTTGAGATAGAGAGCAGCAGGATCAACCAGGTTTTTTGCAGAATGCAGAAAATGAACTGAGTATAAACAGCATGTAACACACCATTTATTGATGGTGGTTGTGTTTTTTTTTGTGACCCTTTTTATACCTTCTTGGATTATTATTTGCAAATGGTCAGAGTTGAAATGCTAGAACTGTCTGCTCTTATAATGGTTACTTTTTATATTGTCATATTTTGGTGTATGACATATTCACTTGCTGAGTATGTAACTCTTGACTGTGTATGTCATTTGGCTTTGGTTTTAACAGGACCACACTTTCTTGGTTTGTAAGAATGCAAAATAAAGCATCTTATTTTATGTATACAGAGATTAGAAGCATTGGCTATGGCTTTCTAGGGTGATAAAATGGACGAAATAGGCCGTAATGAGATTGAGTTCAGAGCCACCTGGTATAGTGTGTCCTTCATATTGATCCGATACCCTTGGCTTTCTATTCCGGCAAAGTGTTTAAAAGTGTCATGTTTTTCAGCTGTACCTGATAAATATGAGATAATGACTTTGGTTGTTCTTGTTTTATTATTGTTTGGTAATGTTTTTCTTTTTCTAACCCAAATGACTGATAATTTCCAGCTCTTTGACTGGATTGCCTTTTTTTTTTACTGTGACAATTACACTCTCAGATCCAAGTTCTACGACTAGAATGTGATGTTTACACTCCAAATCCCATCCTACGCAGACATTTTTCCTGCACTGGGACAACCATCTAAACAGCAGATTGAGAGTCACTGGAGCAGGTTAACCCTTTATACACACAGTAGCTTCCACCATGTGTTTTATGGGTAATTTCACCTTTCAGTTCCTGCAGTTCTGACCTTTTTAAAGAAAATGTCTGTATCACTTGCTGCTGTGCCCAGATAAGGATATAAAGAAGTTTACAATGTGGTAGCTCCCTATTAAAGCGGTGTTCCCCCCCCCCCCCCCCCCCCCAAAAAAAAAAAATAAAAAACCAGCAGCTACACATACTGCAGCTGCTGGCTTTTAACAATAGGACACTTATCTGTCCTGAAGTCCAGCGATGTCAGCACTGCAGCTGATGTTTCCATCAGCTGTTGGGTGCTGCCGCCGCCATTGCGGGTGCCGGTACTCGGCAGTGTAACCTTAACCACTTGCCGACCGCCTACCGCATATATACTGCGGCAGAGCGGCACGGGCAGGCAAAATCACGTACCCGTACGTGATCTGCCTCCCGCGGGCGGGGGGTCCGAACGGACCCCCCCCCGGTGCCATCGGCGGTCGGCATCTGACTGGGAGCATCGGGAGGCGAGGGGGAGACCATCCGATCGTGGCCCCCCCCTCGCGATCGCTCCCAGCCAATGGGAATCCTCCTCTGCCTGTGTGTCGTTTCACACAGGCAGAGGATGTGATGTCATCTCTCCCCGGTCTGGCAGTTTCCGTTCCAGCGCCGAGGAGAGATGACAAGTGAGTGCACAACACACACACACACACAGTAGAACATGCCAGGCATACTTTACACCCCCGATCCCCCCCCGATCGCCCCCCGATCCCCCCCCAATCACCCCCCCCCTGTCACAAACTGACATTAGCAGTATTTTTTTTTTTTTTTTTTTTTTTTTTTTTCTGATTACTGCATAGTGTCAGTTTGTGACAGTTAGTGTTAGGGCAGATAGTATTACCCCCCTTTAGGTCTAGGATACCCCCCTAACCCCCCCTAATAAAGTTTTAACCCCTTGATCACCCCCTGTCACCAGTGTCGCTAAGCGATCATTTTTCTGATCGCTGTATTAGTGTCGCTGGTGACGCTAGTTAGGAACGTAAATATTTAGGTTCGCCGTCAGCGTTTTATAGCGACAGGGACCCCCATATACTACCTAATAAATGTTTTAACCCCTTGATTGCCCCCTAGTTAACCCTTTCACCACTGATCACCGTATAACCGTTACGGGTGACGCTGGTTAGTTCGTTTATTTTTTATAGTGTCAGGGCACCCGCCGTTTATTACCGAATAAAGGTTTAGCCCCCTGATCGCCCGGCGGTGATATGCGTCGCCCCAGGCAGCGTCAGATTAGCGCCAGTACCGCGAACACCCACGCACGCAGCATATGCCTCCCTTAGTGGTATAGTATCTGATCGGATCAATATCTGATCCGATCAGATCTATACTAGCGTCCCCAGCAGTTTAGGGTTCCCGAAAACGCAGTGTTAGCGGGATCAGCCCAGATACCCGCTAGCACCTGCGTTTTGCCCCTCCGCCCAGCCCAGCCCAGCCCACCCAAGTGCAGTATCGATCGATCACTGTCACTTACAAAACACTAAACGCATAACTGCAGCGTTCGCAGAGTCAGGCCTGATCCCTGCGATCGCTAACAGTTTTTTTGGTAGCGTTTTGGTGAACTGGCAAGCACCAGCCCCAGGCAGCGTCAGGTTAGCGCCAGTACCGCTAACACCCACGCACGCACCGTATACCTCCCTTAGTGGTATAGTATCTGATCGGATCAATATCTGATCCGATCAAATCTATACTAGCGTCCCCAGCAGTTTAGGGTTCCCAAAAACGCAGTGTTAGCGGGATCAGCCCAGATACCCGCTAGCACCTGCGTTTTGCCCCTCCGCCCGGCCCAGCCCAGCCCACCCAAGTGCAGTATCGATCGATCACTGACACTTACAAGGCACTAAACGCATAACTGCAGCGTTCGCAGAGTCAGGCCTGATCCCTGCGATCGCTAACAGTTTTTTTGGTAGCGTTTTGGTGAACTGGCAAGCACCAGCCCCAGGCAGCGTCAGATTAGCGCCAGTACCGCTAACACCCACGCACGCAGCATACGCCTCCCTTAGTGGTATAGTATCTGATCGGATCAATATCTGATCTGATCAGATCTATACTGGGGTCCCCAGCAGTTTAGGGTTCCCAAAAACGCAGTGTTAGCGGGATCAGCCCAGATACCTGCTAGCACCTGCGTTTTGCCCCTCCGCCCGGCCCAGCCCACCCAAGTGCAGTATCGATCGATCACTGTCACTTACAAAACACTAAACGCATAACTGCAGCGTTCGCAGAGTCAGGCCGGATCCCTGTGATCGCTAACAGTTTTTTTTGTAGCGTTTTGGTGAACTGGCAAGCGCCAGCGGCCTAGTACACCCCGGTCGTAGTCAAACCAGCACTGCAGTAACACTTGGTGACGTGGCGAGTCCCATAAGTGCAGTTGAAGCTGGTGAGGTGGCAAGCACAAGTAGTGTCCCGCTGCCACCAAAAAGACAAACACAGGCCCGTCGTGCCCATAGTGCCCTTCCTGCTGCATTCGCCAATCCTAATTGGGAACCCACCGCTTCTGCAGCGCCCGTACTTCCCCCATTCACATCCCCAACCAAATGCAGTCGGCTGCATGAGAGGCATTTTTATGTCCTCCCGAGTACCCCTACCCAACGAACCCCCCCAAAAAAGATGTCGTGTCTGCAGCAAGCGCGGATATAGGCGTGACACCCGCTATTATTGTCCCTCCTGTCCTGATAATCCTGGTCTTTGCATTGGTGAATGTTTTGAACGCTACCATGCACTAGTTGAGTATTAGCGTAGGGTACAGCATTGCACAGACTAGGCGCACTTTCACAGGGTCTCCCAAGATGCCATCACATTTTGAGAGACACGAACCTGGAACCGGTTACAGTTATAAAAGTTAGTTACAAAAAAAAGTGTAAAAAAAAAAAAAAACACAAACAAAAATATAAAATAAAAATAGTTGTCGTTTTATTGTTCTCTCTCTCTCTATTCTCTCTCTATTGTTCTGCTCTTTTTTACTGTATTCTATTCTGCAATGTTTTATTGTTGTTATGTTTTATCACGTTTGCTTTTCAGGTATGTAATTATTTATACTTTACCGTTTACTGTGCTTTATTGTTAACCATTTTTTTGTCTTCAGGTATGCCATTCACGACTTTGAGTGGTTATACCAGAATGATGCCTGCAGGTTTAGGTATCATCTTGGTATCATTCTTTTCAGCCAGCGGTCGGCTTTCATGTAAAAGCAATCCTAGTGGCTAATTAGCCTCTAGACTGCTTTTACAAGCAGTGGGAGGGAATGCCCCCCCCCCAACATCTTCCGTGTTTTTCTCTGGCTCTCCTGTCTCAACAGGGAACCTGAGAATGCAGCCGGTGATTCAGCCAGCTGACCATAGAGCTGATCAGAGACCAGAGTGGCTCCAAACATCTCTATGACCTAAGAAACCGGAAGCTACGAGCATTTTATGACGTAGATTTCGCCGGATGTAAACAGCGCCATTGGGAAATTGGGAAAGCATTTTATCACACCGATCTTGGTGTGATCAGATGCTTTGAGGGCAGAGGAGAAATCTAGGGTCTAATAGACCCCAATTTTTGCAAAAAAGAGTACCTGTCACTACCTATTGCTATCATAGGGGATATTTACATTCCCTGAGATAACAATAAAAATGATTTAAAAAAAAAAAAAATGAAAGGAACAGTTTAAAAATAAGATAAAAAAATAATAATAATAAAGAGAAAAAAAAAAAAAAAAAAAGCACCCCTGTCCCCCCTGCTCTCGCGCTAAGGTGAACGCAAGCGTTGGTCTGGCGTCAAATGTAAACAGCAATTGCACCATGCATGTGAGGTATCGCCGCGAAGGTCAGATCGAGGGCAGTAACTTTAGCAGTAGACCTCCTCTGTAAATATAAAGTGGTAACCTGTAAAGGCTTTTAAAGGCTTTTAAAAATGTATTTAGTTTGTCGCCACTGCACGTTTGTGCGCAATTTTAAAGCATGTCATGTTTGGTATCCATGTACTCGGCCCAAGATCATCTTTTTTATTTCATCAAACATTTGGGCAATATAGTGTGTTTTAGTGCATTAAAATGTAAAAAAGTGTGTTTTTTCCCCAAAAAATGCGTTTGAAAAATCGCTGCGCAAATACTGTGTGAAAAAAAAAAAATGAAACACCCACCATTTTAATCTGTAGGGCATTTGCTTTAAAAAAAATATATAATGTTTGGGGGTTCAAAGTAATTTTCTTGCAAAAAAAAATTATTTTTTTATGTAAACAATAAGTGTCAGAAAGGGCTATGTCTTCAAGTGCTTAGAAGAGTGGGTGATGTGTGACATAAGCTTCTAGATGTTATGCATAAAATGCCAGGACAGTTCAAAACCCCCCCAAATGACCCCATTTTGGAAAGTAGACACCCCAAGCTATTTGCTGAGAGTCATGTTGAGTCCATGGAATAATTTATATTGTGACACAAGTTGCGGGAAAGAGACAATTTTTTATTTTTTTATTTTTTTTTTTGCGCAAAGTTGTCACTAAATGATATATTGCTCAAACATGCCATGGGAATATGTGAAATTACACCCCAAAATACATTCTGTTGCTTCTCCTGAGTACGGGGATACCACATGTGTGGGGACTTTTGGGAGCCTAGCCGCGTACGGGACCCCGAAAACCAAGCACCGCCTTCAGGCTTTCTAAGGCCGTAAATTTTTGATTTCACTCTTCACTGCCTATCACAGTTTCGGAGCCATGGAATGCCCAGGTGGCACAAAACCCCCCCAAATGACCCCATTTTGGAAAGTAGACACCCCAAGCTATTTGATGAGAGGTATAGTGAGTATTTTGCAGACCTCACTTTTTGTCACAAAGTTTTGAAAATGAAAAAAGAAAAAAAAAACATTTTTTTTCTCGTCTTTCTTTATTTTCAAAAACAAATGAGAGCTGCAAAATACTCACCATGCCTCTCAGCAAATAGCTTGGGGTGTCTACTTTCCAAAATGGGGTCATTTGGGGGGGGTTTGTGCCACCTGGGCATTCCATGGCTCCGAAACTGTGATAGGCAGTGAGGAGTAAAATCAAAAATGTACGCCCTTAGAAATCCTGAAGGCGGTGCTTGGTTTTCGGGGTCCCGTACGCGGCTAGGCTCCTAAAAAGTCCCACACATGTGGTATCCCCGTACTCAGGAGAAGCAGCTAAATGTATTTTGGGGTGCATTCCACATATGCCCATGGCCTGTGTGAGCAATATATCATTTAGTGACAACTTTGTGCAAAAAAAAAAAAAAAAATTTGTCACTTTCCCGCAACTTGTGTCAAAAATCTAAAACATTCCATGGACTCAACATGCCTCAAAGCAATAGCTTGGGGTGTCTACTTTCCAAAATGGGGTCATTTGGGGGGGGTTTTATGTCATCTGGGCATTTTATGGCCTTCAAAACTGTGATAGGTAGTGAGGAGTAAAATCAAAAATGTACGCCCTTAGAAATCCTGAAGGCGGTGATTGGTTTTCGGGGCCCCGTACGCGGCTAGGCTCCCAAAAAGTCCCACACATGTGGTATCCCCGTACTCAGGAGAAGCAGCTAAATGTATTTTGGGGTGCAATTCCACATATGCCCATGGCCTGTGTGAGCAATATATCAATTTAGTGACAACTTTTTGTAATTTTTTTTTTTTTTTTTTTTTATTTTTGTCATTATTCAATCACTTGGGACAAAAAAATAAATATTCAATGGGCTCAACATGCCTCTCAGCAAATTCCTTGGGGTGTCTACTTTCCAAAATGGGGTCATTTGTGGGGGTTTTGTACTGCCCTGCCATTTTAGCACCTCAAGAAACGACATAGGCAGTCATAAATTAAAGGCTGTGTAAATTCCAGAAAATGTACCCTAGTTTGTAGACGCTATAACTTTTGCGCAAACCAATAAATATACACTTATTGACATTTTTTTTACCAAAGACATGTGGCCGAATACATTTTGGCCTAAATGTATGACTAAAATTGAGTTTGTTGGATTTTTTTTAGAACAAAAAGTAGAAAATATCATTTTTTTTCAAAATTTTCGGTCTTTTTCCGTGTATAGCGCAAAAAATAAAAACGGCAGAGGTGATCAAATACCATCAAAAGAAAGCTCTATTTGTGGGAAGAAAAGGACGCAAATTTCGTTTGGGTACAGCATTGCATGACCGCGCAATTAGCAGTTAAAGCGACGCAGTGCCGAATTGTAAAAAGTGCTCTGGTCAGGAAGGGGGTAAAACCTTCCGGGGCTGAAGTGGTTAAGGCTTCACCCTGGGAACCCTACTGTGCATGCGCGAGGCCCACGCTCCTCTCTCCTACTGGTCTGGCGACAGGGAGAGGAGGGAGCCTTGCGGTGATGTCGCGGGCCGCGGCCCGGACTCCCGGAAGTGGGAACAGGATACCTGTCAAAGTACCTGCCGTATTTGCACAAATGTGTATCAAACCAATATATTTGAAAAAAATACACGAAAACCATTATTAGCAGATAACAACACAGCAAATTTAACAAAATTCCTACTGAATATAAAAGCTTAACCTGTATTGAGTTAATAACAAATATTTGTAACTTTTAAATTGCGCCTTTTTCTTTAATCGTAGATCACAGGACACAGCCATAGTAATCACTAGGTTATAGGCCACCTTCGGGTGCTGGACACTGGCACACAAAGTACCGCCGTTTTTTCGCCAGTGTCTGAGGTGTTGGTCACGAGTGAAGATGTGCTGTGCTGTGCTGAGCTCCACTGGAGCAATCCTTGCTGGGGCAAGCTATGCAGCCAGATCCATTCAAAGTGTCTTTTAGGCCGAATTGAATGGTACCCGGGCCTTGTGTCCGAAGAAACAAGGTTTTGCTTGTAACGCTTCTCTTTTTAGAGAGCTGGACCCTGAGATCCAGTGCTTTGGTATTTTAACCCAAAAGAATTTTACTGGCGGGGTGCTATTACGGGTCCAGGAGTGTGGGTTCCCCCGAGGGGCCCCGGCTCCTGAAGGTTTAACGGAACCCACCGTGAAGGGTGAAGGGTGAAGATTGGGTCTGTTGGTTAGTGGTAAGGTAAGTGGAGTTTTTCTAAGAAATTTAAAATTTTCTTATGAAAGAAAAAAGTAAATGTTGTCATGCCTAAGAGTCACCACTGGGGGCTGTATAGAGCATGTACCTTTTCATGCTTTCCTCGGAGATCATGCTGTGTCAGGAAGCAGCAGGCTTTCCTCCGGCTAGCAGGCAGACCTTCGATAAGTTTGGGGGGGGTTTATTCCACCAGACACCCCCCACATGGACAAAGCTCTCCTCCTCTGCCTGGAAAAGGGAAAGCTAAAAACTATCGGCATGCCACTCCATTTTCCTACCACCCCTGCACGGTGGCTTGTCTAGGTCTCCTCCTTGCCATCCCTCCCTCACACACAAACCGATCCCGTCGGATCAGAGGCCCATGATCGCAAACTCTTTTTTGAAAGAGAGAGGGGGCGTGATGCGATGGAGGGGGCAGGGCTTAGCACGGCGTTGGCGTCCTCCAACGTCTGGCACAGGAGTGTGTTTAAAAAGCTCAATTTTATGTTGGGGGGGGGGGGGGACAAGCAAAAAGGGGCATGTAAAGTTTGGTGACACAGGCATTCCTATTGACACGTTTACTATTCGCATGAGGCTGAGCATTAACAGCAGCAGTTGCTGGACTATTACTCAAAGCAGTGGTTGCGATTCTTCTGGGTAGTACCTCTGCATTTATGCATCGGGCTATGGTCAGAAGGGGAGGTAGAAACACCCCAAAAGAGGGCTAAAGGGATCTTCCTCAAGCTCTCAAAGCCTAAAACAGGGGTCTCAAACTGGCGGCCCTTCAGCTGTTGCAAAACTACAAGTCCCATCATGCCTCTGCCTGTGGGAGTCATATTTGTAACTGTCAGCCTTGCAATGCCTAATGGAACTTGTAGTTTCGCAACAGCTGGAGGGCCACCAGTTTGAGACCCCTGGCCTAAAACTTATCTCTACAATGGCTTCCTCCCCAAGAGGGGGTGGCTGGTCAGAGTGAGCCTTCAGGGGCCATGGAATGTTTCCAACTGTTTACAACACTGCAGCCCCTGCCTATATTTCTAAAAAGGTTTTATTCCTCAGCCATGATAGCATGGGAAAAAGGTTAGTGGCTTTACTCGCATCCCTGATTGGGATAAAATGCGACAGGTTCCATTCCATTACCCAAGGACCCTCAAACTGAGGATCTGGGGGTGAGAAAAGATGGTTTCTCTCAGGGGACCGTGAACAGGCTGATGACTCCTCTTCCGAGGGGTCATATGCGGAAGGATCCGCTTCACATCGTGGGTGCAATTCCTTACTGAATTGATCCGCTCCACATTTTATGCTACCCTTAACTGAGTGTCCACTTCTTGTTTTGGGTGCGCTAAAGCCTTCTCAAAGCTGTGCATGCCTTTCCTGTCCATTCATTGTTGAGAAAGTTTATGTATTCTGAGTGGGATAACCCAGATAAGCATTTTTTCCCTCCTAAAAATGTTTTCTCACTTTATCCTATAGAGGAAAAAATTATTTAAAAAAAAGAAACCATATATTTTCCTGATAGGTTGAGTGTCTCAGCCTGTGCTGACAATTGGTATATGTCAAAATCCTTGAGGGACCAGTTTAAACAGGTGCTCAGGTTATCCTTGTTCAGCAGGCACAGGATCTGGCAAGTAGCCTTTATGTTGGCAATATACGCTATGAGAGATTCTATCTTCAGGCCCTCACGTCTTTCGCTGGGCTGGTACATATGCATAGAATATTATGGTTGAAAAATTGGTCAGCCGAAGCGTCATTAAAAAAAAAAACAAAAAAAACCAAAAACTCATGGCTGGTTTTCATTTTTGCGGTGAACGGCTATTTGGGATATCTTGGATAATTCATCCAAAGAATTTCTATTGAAAAGGTACCCCTTTGCCATTTAAGAAAAGGAGTAAATGTATTTCATTTAAACAAGCTTATTCTCCAGTGCCAGGGGCATCAGCCTCCAAGCAATCAGGACGGCTTCCGCTTTCAAGTTCAAGAGGTAATCCTCAGGGTCAAGCCCAGGGACAAAAGAAACCTACAAACAATATACTAAAGCCTCTACCTAGACTATCGGCTCTTGATAGACCAGTCAGTAGCCTGCTTAGACCAAAGTATGGTCACCACATTCAACTACCTGGAATACCTAGGTTGGATTCTCAACCTAGATAAATCTTTCTTAAAGCCATTAAGGAGGTTATGGGTCTGTTCATAGATACACCCAGAAAAGGGTATTCTTGCCCCAGGCAAAGATCAGCGCCATAAAGGAACTGATTAGGGTGGTCAAAGCAAGATGAATCCTTCTATTCAGCTTGCATGAGTTAAAGATGGTGGCTTCATTCAAGGACTGTCCTTATGCTCAGTTTCACTCAAGACTGCTGTAAAACAGTATCTTATCGGCTTGGAACAAGAGGGTTCAAGCTCTAGATTTTCCAATGTGTCTGACTCCAAAGGTGCGTCGGAGCCTCAGTTTATGGTTAATAACCAAAAATCTGCAAAAATCCTTCCTACAGTTACCTGGGAAGTGGTAACAACATACACCAGCCTTTTTTTAGGTTGGGGAACAGCCCTGGAAGAGGCAACTGTCCAAGAGAAGTGGTTCAATTCAGAAATGACCTTGCCCATTAACATTCTACAGATTCAGGCAGAGTGCTTGGTCCTGAGGGCCTGAACTTTTAATTTACGGAGCTATCCTGTCAGGATCCAATCCGACAATGCCACAGCAGTGGCCTATATCAATCACCAAGGGGGCACAAGAAGTTGTGCGGCCCAGAGAAAGGTGAATTGTATCCTATCTTGGGCAGAAAACAATGTACCTTGCCTATCGGCAGTTTTTCATTCTAGGGATAGAAATTTGGCAGGCGGACTATTTTGAGTCGCCAGCAGTTGTTCCCGGGAGACTGGTTCCTTCACCCTGATATCTTTCTGACAATAGGTTAAAGATGGGGGATGCCAGACTTGGATCTGTTTCCATCCAGGTTCAACAGAGAGATCGACATCTTTATGTTAAGAACAAAGGATCCGCTAGCATGCGTAACAGGTGCCTTAGTGTTCCCATGGAATCCGTTTTACTGATTTATGCATTCCTTCCTTTTCTTTGTGCGTCCACGACTTCGTCGCATGATCAAGCAGGAAGGGAAGTTGGTGATTCTTGTGGTCCAGAAGATCTTGGTATGCAGAGATCATAAGGATGGCGGTAGGGGTCCTATGGACCCTACCACCACGTCCAGACCTTCTCTCGCAAAGGTCCGGTATTCCATCTTATCTTACAAATGCTAAATTTAGCGGTGTGGCTATTGAGTCCCACACTCTGAATAAGCGTGGGCTGTCAGGTTCAGTAGTATCTACCTTGGTTAATGCAAGGAAGCCGGCCTCCATAATTCTATATTATGGAGTATGGGAAGCAATATGTCTCCTGGTGTGAAACCAGGGGTTGGCAACCCAGGAAATAGGTCATAGGTAGAATCCTTGACTTTCTGCAGATGGGGTGAGATATAAAGCTGGCCTTGAGTACTTTCTAAGGACAGGTCTTATCGGTATTATTTCAATGACCACTTGCTTCGCATTCTTTGGTTCGTAACTTTATTCAGGGGATAACACGGCTTAATCTTCGGTTAGTTCACCCCTGAATTCTTGGGACTTGAATTTAGTTTTGTCTGCATTACAAAAACAGCCTTTTTTTTTTTTTTTTTTTTTTTTGAGCCGATACGACATATTCCCTTGGTCCTTTTTGACAAGGAAACTATTTTTTCTGGTAACCATATCTGCTGCATGAAGGGTATCAGAATTGGCTGCTCTTTTTTGTAAAGAGCCATATTATTGTTCACAAGGATAAGGTGAACTTGCGTCCTCATCCTAACTTTTTTACCTTCATATTTTTTTTTCCAGAACCCTGTTCTATGGAAGAAAAATCACCACATTCTCTTGATGTGGTGAGAGCAGTCAAAGTCTACTTAAAGGCGACTGATCAGATTCGGACAACGGATGTTTTGTTCGTATTGCCTGAAGGTCCTAAATGAGGACAGGCAGTATCGAAATCTACTATTTCTAAATGGATTCGACAAGTAATCGTTCAAGCTTATGGTTTAAAGAGGTAGATTCCACCCTCTCAAATCAAAACGCACTCCTCTAGGGCTGTTAGTGCTCCGGGGGCAGTGCATCACTAAGCCTCCATGTCTCAAATCTGCAAGGCCGCAACTTGGTCTTCAATCCATACATTTACCAGATTTTATCAGGTAGATGTAAAAAGGCATGAGGATATCGCCTTTGGGCGTAGTGTCCTGCAGGCAGCAGTATAACTCCTCTAGTCTCATGTTGCCCTAATTCTGTTGTCTCCCTCCCCTCAGTTGGCATTGCTATGGGACATCCCACATAGTGATTACTATGGCTCTGGGTCCCATGATGTACGATTAAAGAAAATAGGATTTTTTATAACAGCTTACATGTAAAATCCTTTTCTTTTGAAGTACATCACGGGACACAGAAGTCCCACTCCTCTTTCTAGTATACACGTGTATTGCTTTGCTACAAAACTGAGATACTCCCGGTATGAGGGGGGTTATATATGAAGAGCAACTTCCTGTTTAGGGTGTGCCAGTGTCCATCACCTGAAGATGGCCTATAACCCACATAGTGATAACTAGGGCTCTGTGTCCCGTGATGTACTTCAAAAGAAAAGGATTTTACAGGTAAGCTGTTATAAAAATCCTATTTTTGCAAAATGGTGAAACCTGAACGTACGTAAATATCCAAATTTCTCTAAAAATCTGAAGGTTTAAATTTTTCCCTTACAGCTTTCAGAAGTCCTGAAAGGTCCCCAAACCCATATATTTTCTGAAAGCACATGATCAGTAGAATAAAAAGGAAGGTGCTACATTTTTTTTTTTTTTTTTTTTTTTTTTTTTTTTTTTTTTAGACCCTACGGTAGTTGCGCAAATGTTTTATCAACCAACATATTCGCAAATAATACACTAAAACCATTATTAGCAGATAAAAATAAAGCTAATTTTACAAAATTCCTGCTAAATCCTTACTAAATATAAAAGCTTAACCTGTATGGAGTTAATAGATAACAAATATTTGTACATTTTAAATTGCGCCTTTTTACGAAATGGTGAAACACGTACCCAAAAATTTCTCCAAAAAATCTGGAGGTTTTTCATTTTTCACTTACAGCTTTCAGAATTTGAAAATATCCCTCAAACTAGACATTTTCTAAAAGCACATGACCTGTAGAATAAAAAAAGTGCTACAGATTTTTTGGGCCCCACAATAATTGCACAAATGTTCATCATATTGCTATTTTCACTAAAAATGCACCAAAATCATTAATATTGCGCATAAACACAACGTAACTTACAAAATTCCTGATAAATTAGTATGCCACATGTGAAGGATGCTTTAGTACTAAAGTGTATGCCCATAGAGGGCCATGTTTACCCGCACAGGGATGCACAGGTGTTCCGTGCAGGCGTCCCATTTTATGTAAATTGGGATGCAATGGCTGCACAGGCATAGCTGCCGTTCCAAATCTGACATCCGTGTGGGTACAAGACCACAAACGCAGACAGTGTGAGCTCTGTAAAATTGGGAGCAACAGCTCTGCTCGTGGAATTGCTACAGCCCAAATGAGATCAATGGGACTGCCTGCACAGAGAACATGGAACACCTGTATATCCCTGTAAAGGTACTCTGTGTATGCCCTGTGTGAACAAGGCCTTAGGCCCCTTTCACACAAGCACACCGATCGGGTCTGCCTGTCCGTTTTTCAGACTGGCCCTATCGGAGCACCCATTGTTCTCTATGGAAAGACTGATGTAAATGAACATGTGTCTGTTTACACCTGCCTGCATCTGATCCAGATGGATGGGGATTCCATTCCCCATCCATCTAGCAGATCGGATCAGTTGGCATCCAATGGAAATGGACAGGCTGTCCGTTTCCATCTGACCGCCCCATCGAGAACAGCGGGCTGTGTCCGTTTCCGCTCTGCATCAGCGGAGCAGACATGGACCTGTCATCCGCTTGCTCAGTGGGGATCAGCAGACAGATCCCCCGCTGAGCAGACGGATCTGCTTGACAGTCCGCTCCATGTGAATGGAGTCTTACCAGGATTGGCCGGTCCATTAGGGGCGCCACCCCCCTGCAGGGCCCCGGACTCATACGTTTGTATGAGGTTTTTTTTCCCAAGCCACATCACATGATTAGATCCTGAGGCTCTAATTGGCTTGAAAAAGGTTGGCCTTGGGGCGCAGAGCATTGCAGCCCGAACCCACCCACTTGTGACAATAGCGAAATAATATTCGCTATCGTCTTTCAGCTTCTCCTCCTAGCCAATCAGGACGGATCGGTTTGGCCGGGAGGAGAAGCTGAGGTATCCGTGGAGGGGTGAGTGCAAGGGGGGGCGCCACCGTGGAGGGGTGAGTGCGGGCGGACCTGGGGGGGGGTGGTAAACACATGTTTGCCAAGCCCAAACATCACCCGTACCGCTCCCCCGCCGTGTTCCCCAGCCTTTCAGTTTATCGTAGCAGAAGCTGTGGCAGAGGAAGGAGGGATGCTGCCGGAGCAGTGATGGATCGGTGGTGCAGGGGCTGGTATGGGGGCTGTCTGGGTGATGGGGGGGGGGGGGGGCGTACACCTGGACCACCCAAGCCCCCAGCAGCACCTAAAGCCGGTGGGAGCGGCAGAGGGATGCCAGCTTATGATGGTGGCTGTGGGGATCAAATTGGGGGGGGGGTTGAAGGGAAGAGGAGAGTGGGGGGAGTAGTTTTAGGTGGAAGGGAGGTGGAGAGGCAGGGGACAGGGAAGCCGTGCCATGGATGGGGGGGGGGGGGTGAGAAATGGTCACATTAGGGGTTAATGATGACTCTGATCAGCGGGTTGTAGGTTGGAGTCTGCTGAACAATTCTGATATAAGCTTATGGTTGTTGAAGTGACCATAAGCCAATAGGAGAGGGAGAAAGGAGGTTCGTACTCTGTACTGACCTGGCCACCTGCAGGCTCTTTTGTAGGTGTGTTCGGACTTGGCAGTGAAAGGGTTAAGGACCAAGGTTAAGACCCACTGGCCTAGACTATGGTTCTGTGCCGAGTCTAAATCACTGGCTTTTAGAATCCTCAGTCTCGGTATTCTTAAAGTATTACTAAACCCACAACAGTAAAATCAGTCTGTATATGCAGTAAAGCATTCTTGTTATACTCACTGTGGAAGCTAATGGGTTAATCTTCTGCATTGTGTAAAAAGGCTGTTTGATCCTTTCTTCTCTGATCCTCCCATTTTACTGTCCCAATCCATCTGCTGATAGAACAGAGCCCTAGGATGCACTCTGCACATGCTCAGTTTGGTGTGTATTGCTAGAGAGGGGGTTTTATTTTTATTTTTTTCTTCGGGAGGGTGCATGTGATCAGCACAGGGCCAGACAGCCTCGTAGGACAGTCAGAGGAGAATGAAAACTCCTCCTACAAGCTTTAACCACTGTGTTTCTGCACTTCCACCTGCAGGGAGCGTGCGTGCTGCTGTGATTATTCACAAGTAAGGATGAGCTCAGGCATGTTCGCAACCCGCACGTGCAGAGCCTGCCAGGAAGTCAGCACTGCACAACGCTAATCACAGGCAGTGAGACATTTCCCAATCTCTGCAGCTGTGATTAAGCTCTGCGCAGTGCCGACTTCCTGGCGGGCTCTGCACGTGCGGGTTGCGAACACGCCTGAGATCCACTTTATTCACAACAAAAGCCGATCTGCAAGACCGGGCACTCGATGTCCTCCAGCACCTGCTGATTGTTGGTAAAACACACAAAACTAAGTTGTGCCTATGTAAACAAGGCAGATCTCAGTTCTGACGGGGGGAGGGATGGATTTTGTGTTCCCACAAAGCAGGGAACAAAATCCATTCCTTTCCTTAGTAAAAGCACCTAACACATTACACATAAACATCGGCTAGGCACACTGTTAACCATTTAATCGCCCTAGATGTTTAACGCCTTCCCAGTCAGTGTCATTAATACATTGACCATGCATATCTGTAGCACAAATCACTGTATTAGTTTCACTGGTTTCCACAAAGTATCAAGTGTCAGTGTCTAATTGTTCGCGGCAATATTGCATTCCCGCTATATGTCGCTGATCGCCACTATTACTAGTACACAATTCCATAAATGTATCCCATAGTTTGTAGACTATTGTGTAAACCAATCAATGTACGCTTATTAGGAGTTTGATCTATCAAAAAACACATAGGAAAATACATATTGGCCTAAATTCATGAAGGAATTTGAGTTTTTTTTTTTTATAGGTTTTAGAGCAGAAAGTAAATAAATATTCAAGGTTTGTTTTTTAGTTTATAGCGCAAAAAATAAACACAGTGGTGATCAAATACTACCAAAGAAAGCTCCTATTTGTTGGGGGAGGGATTTACAAATTTTATTTGGGTACAGCGTTGCATGTACACAGTTTTTGGTTAAAGTAATGCAGTGCTGTATAGCAATAAAATGGCCTGGGGGGTAAATATTCCAGAGGTCAACTGGTTAACCAATGTTTTGCTGGACACTAAAAGAAGTCACAAGACTGCTATATACTGCTGATGAGTTAATGTTTAGCAGTTTTTATATTTACTAAAAAAATGCATTTCCATGTACTGTACGAGACCAGATATAGTAGTTGCAGGGTCCTGGGTTTGGTAACATTTTAATAGTTTTGATATCAACTGAGAATTTCAGAGCAGCAAATGCAACTCTGGTCCTTGGAGAATTCATTACAGAATCAATCCAAATCAGTGTGTTTGGATTCTGTAATGAACTCTCTAAGGGTTTGAGAGATCTGCTGAAGGGGCAGGAAAGTTTTATTTTTAACAGCACACCTTTACTGCCAACTATATGTAATACATTATAGCAATCGACCTATTGCCTTTAGGTCCTTTGTTTGATAGCAGGTGGCTGTCGGTTTATTCCAGCAATTTATGGGATATGTGTCCGCTTTCTGTAGTCATGAATCTAGTTGTCTAATCCATTTTGCACACCAGAACCACTGGTGTTGCCCAGGTACTGTGGGATTTATGAATAACGTCTATCTGCAGCATCTTTTTGGCCTCCCCTGGTTTCCCTGTGAAACGATTGGTGTTTCAGAAGCTCAACTTGCCTGTGTGGAAGAGGTGTGAATTGATCTTTAGATCTGCTCTTGAGTGTCCAAAAAACAGTGTCTAACAGTGGGTCTGTCTCTTCCTGTTCAGGCTGGTTGCAAACTGGATTACTTGCTGTTATTTTATTGGTATGGAAACCTTTGGCTTCTACCATTCTACCAAGTAACATAATTCAGGCATGTTCTGTTTGGATATGACCCCTCTACGCTTTGTGTAGTTTGCTGTGCCACATAGGAAGTAGAACATACCTCTGACCCATGTTGCACATCAGCCCTCTGGCATTGCAGTCATATCAGCATTTTTGCTTGTCCATTTTTTTTTTTTTTTTTTTTTTTTTTTTGGTCTTGGAACCTTAGTATGTAATCCATAACCAGAACCAGCAGGCTTGCCCTCCAAAGCCTCTCAGATTGGTCTAAAGCTGGCCATTCACTGCTAAACGAGGAGGATGAGTGAGGAAATCTTGACCCTTCCCTACCATCAGCGGTTGCAGCTCATTGGCTTCTGCCTCTTGAGTAAAATTTTCCAGCACGTCCCATCAATTTCTGCTGCACTTTCCCATGTAGCAGGGACTGCCACACATTGATAGTTGACCGGTCCCTCCTGAACCTGTCAAATTTCAGTCTGTGTTATAGTCTAAGCGACCCCTCACTTTTCATCTGTATGGGGGTTGAAATGGTGAAAGGCTTTTGGGGCACCTCTCTGTAGGCAAATTGCAAAGAAATGTCATTCCCAGTTCTTTGTCATTCCCTTCCTTTCAGCTCCACAAACAACCTCTGGCTTTCCTTTTAGGAGATCTTCTGGATCAGAGTTCTGTTATCTGTATCAGGGCAAGAATTGGGATGAGTTTTTATTCTCCCATGTTGATAGTGAAGACGCAGTCAGGGAAATTTCTTTTAATTCTCGATCTCTCAGTCCGTGATTGAAAAGTCTCCTTGTTTTGAAAAAACAAAAAAGCATGTTATACTTGCCTCCTATGTGCATTGGTTTTGCACAGGGCAGCCTGAATCCTCCTCTTCTTGGGTCCCTCTTTGCTGCTTCTGGCCCCTCGCTCCTGTTGTGTGCCCCCCACAGGTAGCAGCTTGCTATGGGGGCAGCCGAGCTGCAGCTCTGTGTGTCTATTCAGACACGGAGCTGCTGTTCGGCCCCGCTCCCTCTCTTCTGATTGGCTAACTGACTTTGTCACCTGCGGGAGCCAGTGCTGCTGCTGCTGTCTCTCAGCCAATCAGGAGAGACACCGAGGGACTCGTGGACAGAGATTGGGCTCAGGTAAGTATTAGGGAGACTGCAACACACAAAAGGCTTTATCTTAATGCATTGAAAAAAATAACAAAAAACCTTCTGCCTTTACAAATCCTTTAATCACTTAAGGACCGGAAGAATTTCCCCCTTAATGACTAGGCCATTTTTTGCGATGCAGCACTGCATTGCTTTAACTGACGATTGCATGCTCGTGCAACGCTGTACCCAAACAAAATTTACGTCCTTTTTTTCCAACAAATAGAGCTTTCTTTTGATCACCTCTGCGGTTTTTATTTTTTGCGCTATAAACAAAAAGTCAATTTTGGGGGAAAAAAAACAATATTTTATACTTTTTGCTATAATATCCCAAAAAAAATGTAAAAATTTCTTCATCAGTTTAGGCCAATATATATATATTCTACATGTTTTTTGGTAAAAAAAAATCGCAATATGCATATATTGATTGGTTTGTGCAAAAGTTATAGCGTTTACAAAAAAGGGAATAGATTTATGGCATTTTTTTTTTTTTTCTACTAGTAATGATGGCGATCTGCGTTTTTTAGCGGGATTGTGACGAACAGATCGGACGCTTTTGACACATTTTTGGGACCATTGGCATTTATACAGTGATTAGTGCTATAAAAATGCACTGATTACTGTGTAAATGTCACTGGTAGGGAAGGGGTTAACACTAAGGGGTGATCAAGGGGTTAAATGTGTTCCCTCCTGTGTGTTTCTAACTGTATGGGGATGAAACTGACTAGAGGAGGAGACATATTGCTGTTCCAACTTAGAAGGGGCAGAGGATCTGTCTCTCCTCTCCTGACAGAATGGGGATTTGTGTGTCTACACACACACGCACGCACGCGCGCGTTTTGGCTTTCGTGGATGGCGGACATCGCGGCCACGCGCATCGGGTCCCCTGTGGTGCAGCAGGCGTGCGCCTGCTAGAGCTGTTTAAAGGGCCGACGTGCAGCTACGGCGATTCTTGGGATTGTGCCGACCTGCCGCAATATAACAGTGGCTGGTCGGCAAGTGGTTAAGAAACAGACGTTATGTGATTGCTTATAAAACATAAGATAAGGCATTGTGTGTGTGTATGTATACATGTATGTAATAATTACACGATATTGCCAAAAGTATTGGGACGCCTGCCTTTACCCGCACATGAACTTTAGTGGCATCCCAGTCTTAGCCCGTAGGGTTCAATAATGAGTTGGCCCACCCTCTGCAGCTATAACTGCTTCAACTGTGTGTCTATGGGAAGGTTTGACCATTTTTTTGTAAAGTGTTTTAATCACTTTTTACCTCTTTCACAGAAATTCCAGATGAGAATGGCAAATCACAGAAAATACTAAATGACGATAAAGCTTTCCTTCTTAAAAAGCTCAAGAAAAAGAAGAAAAAGAAGCATAGAGATGATTTAAGAGTAAGGCGGCTGAAAATGTACAACAAAGAGGTCCAGACTCTGTGTGCTGGACTGACCCGCATTAATCAGGAAGCCCTAGACCAAGCCAGTGTAGGAGTAGAAACAAACCAGGAGTCCTGCAGATACCTAAAAGATGAACAGCTTTGCCGATCAGACCTTGGAACTGAAGAATACAGAGTTCCTCAGGAGGTCCAAATGCCCTTTGCATCTCATCAAGAGCACTGTATCCGTACCAGTATCTTAAAAACAGAATCTCGGTTCAGCAGACTAATGCATGAAGAGAATCAGTCAAATGGTGGAGCCCCAGTTTTACATGCTTACATGGATGAACTTTCCTTTTTGTCTCCTATGGAGATGGAGAGATTTGCGGAGGAGTTCCTGGAAAAGACTTTTAATGAAAATGACAAGAATGCATCTTACTATGCCTTGGCCATAGTGCATGGCGCAGCTGCTTACTTGCCAGACTTTCTGGACTACTTTGCTTTTAACTTTCCAAATACACCAGTTAAAATGGAGATCCTTGGCAAGAAAGACATCGAAACAACAACAATTGCAAACTTTCATGCACAGGTGTGTTGAGCCTATACTTTAGAAATTTTAAATTGCTGTTGATAGCTTATTTAAGGGTAAGGTGCATAATTTGAATGGGTTGTGTTGCACATCTTTCTGGTTATTTGGTTAGTCTGCAGGACAGGATAGTTCATGTCCTGGGAGAGTAACCAGTGTATCGGAAAGCAGCTGGAGCCATTTTAGAGATGTTTCTATTGGTAAAAGCAAGAGGGTTTCGAATCCTGTTCTGATTGGCTTCAAAGGGTTTTTTTTTTTTGTTTTTTTTTTATAGCTGCATAGAGCTACTAAATAAATGAGTTCAGAAATATGCATTGACCAATTGTTAGTGTTCTAAATTGTGATTCTTTATTAGAAGTGGCAATAAGGCTTCATGTACACTGCTGCTGAACTCTCCTATGTTCTCTTATCAGTACATAGGGTCCTGTATAGTAGTTTCTAGGCAGTTCTGGAGGGATGTTCAGTGGCATTTGAAATGCCTGTAGCAGCTTGTAAACGCATTTCGCCATGTTTCATTTACAGGCGTTTTTAATTTTTGACTATTTGAAAAAAAAAAAAAAAAAAAAAGCTTCTAAAAGCAAACGTTGCTAAACGCAGCATGTAAATGCGGCAAAACTGACGTTTGTAAACATTGGTTACTATCTCTCAAGTTAAATCGTTCGGGAAAGGTTGGAAAATGTCCCATGTACCTACATGTTCCTAGAATCAATTTAGTGATGTTTCTGGTACATTTGTTCTCATATCGGCCCCTAACTCAAATTATAAGGAAAACTTCAAAAACTCTGCCCTGGGATATGCAGGAGCATTTTTTTTTTCTTCTTTTTTTTTTTGTTTTGTCATCCTGTTCCTCAACCCTTGTTGCAACTCTAAATAACTTCCTAAAGGAATCACTGTCACTTGTGAATCCATCCATTGTATCAGTTCGGGCTCATGTACACTGCAGCTCAGAAATGCCTGATTTTTATAGAGGTTTGAGCTTTTTATTTATTTTTTTTACCTCCTTCTGCCACCCTCCTTCATGTTAGCCTACGTGTCTATGTATGTATAGTACTGCAACCACTTGCCGATGCCCCATAGAAGATTTACTGCTACAAAGCGGCCGCGCTGTGCAGGATCACATATGCGACACTTACTTGTCACAGCAGAAGTCGATCAGCGGGGGCCAGCCAATAGATGTTTGCCAGCACCCGCCGGTCATGTGGAAGTGACACGGGACAGCAGATCTCTATTCTGACAGGGAAGTGATGGACTTTCTTTCCCTGCAAAGAAATGCAGGGAATAAAATCCATCACTTCCATTAGTAAAAACACCAAGCATAGTACACAAATGCTGGTTGATTGCATACATTTAACCCTTTAACCGCCCTATGTTTAACCCCTTCCTAGCAAGTGGCATTAGTACAATAACAGTTCTTCCTTTTTTAGCACTGATCACTGTATTAGTGTCTCTGATTCCCACAAGGTGTCACGTGTCAGAATATCCACTGCATTAGTCAGTTTTGCTATAAATCGCTGATTGCTGACACTACTAAAAAAAAAAGTATAAAAAAATATATAAATTTTTGCCACGATTTTACCACCATTTTACTGTGCGTATGGTGTGTTGCATAGGTCATGTGACTCAAACCGCATCGCAAAAAATGTTAACACCACAACGAAAGCGCAACGTTCCATTGTGAAGAGATACGTTTTGCTTGAGCTTTGCTCGCGCTAAATGTGCCAATAATAGCTGACAAATTAATATTCATTTAAATTCATAATATTAAAAAGTCGAATATAATTCAATTTATATATAAAAATATATATTTTTATAAACTAATTTTTTTAAGTGCATCTTCGGTTTCGGCACCAAAATTTCCATTCGGTGCACCTCTAATATATACCATAGTTTGTAGACGCTCTCACTTTTGCGCAAACTAATCAATATGCGCTTATTGGGAAGTTTACCAAAAATATGTAGTAGAATATACAGTATCTCACAAAAGTGAGTACCCCCCCTCACATTTTTGTAAATATTTTATTATATCTTTTCATGTGACAACACTGAAGAAGTGACACTTTGCTACAATGTAAAGTAGTGAGTGTACAGCTTGTATAACAGTGTAAATTTGCTGTCCCCTCAAAATAACTCAACACACAGCCATTAATGTCTAAACCGCTGGCAACAAAAGTGAGTGTCACTTACCTGAAACCGAAGCCTACGATGTCCCCAATTTCTTCGCCTCCATGAAGCGTCCATCTTTCACCCTCTTCCGGGTATCGCGGCTCCGGCGCTGTGATTGGCTGGAGCCGCGATGACGTCTCCAGGCACGGCACGATCTGCTTTAGAAACAGCACGATCGCTGTTTCTAAAGGTTTCTACAGGGCGCCTGCACCGTTGTTTACAGCGCATGCGCCGTAGACATCAGTGCCCATCTCTTTTGCAAATATCTCCTAAACCGTTGAGGTTTAAGAGATATTTCGAGCACCTACAGGTAAGCCTTCATTTAGGCTTACCTGTAGGTAGAGTGGTTGTAAAGGGGTTTACAACCACTTTAACCCTCTTGGGCATGGAGTTCACCAGAACTTCACAGGTTGCCACTGGAGTCCTCTCCCACTCCTCCATGACGACATCACGGAGCTGGTGGAAGTTAGAGACTTTGCGCTCCTCCACCTTCCATTTGAGGATGCCCCAAAGATGCTCAATAGGGTTTAGGTCTGGAGACATGCTTGGCCAGTCCATCATCTTTACCCTCAGCTTCTTTAGAAAGGCAGTGGTCATCTCGGAGGTGTGTTTGGAGTCATCATGTTGGAATACTGCCCTGCGACCCAGTCTCCAAAGGGAGGGGGTCATGCTCTGCTACAGTATGTCACAGTCCATGTTGGCATTCATGGTTCCCTCAATGAACTGTCGTTCCCCAGTGCCGGCAGCACTCGTGCAGCCCCAGACCATGACACTCTCACCACCATGCTTGACTGTAGGCAAGACACAATTGTCTTTGTACTCCTCACCTGGTTGCCGCCACACACGCTTTAAACCATCTGAACCAAATAAGTTTATCTTAATCTCATTAGACCACAGGACATGGTTCCAGTAATCCATGTCCTTATTCTGCTTGTCTTCAGCAAACTGTTTGTAGACTTTCTTGTGCAACATCTTTAAAAGAGGCTTCCTTCAGGGACAACACTCATGCAGACCAATTTGATGCAGTGTGTGGCGTATGGTCTGAGCACTGACAGGCTGACCCCCCACCCCTTCAACCTCTGCAGCAATGCTGGAAGCACTCCTATGTCTTTTTCCCAAAGACGACCTCTGGATATGACGCTGAGCATGTGCACTCAACTTCTTTGGTCAACCATGGCGAGGCCTGTTCTGAGTGGAACCTGTCCTGTTAAACCACTGTATGGTCTTGGCCACCATGCTGCAGCTCAGTTTCAGGGTCTTGGCAATCTTCTTATAACCTAGGCCATCTTTATGTAGAGCAACAATTCTTCTTTTTTTTCTAATCCTCAGAGAGTTCTTTGCCATGAGGTGCCATGTTGAACTTCCAGTGACCAGTGTGAGAGCGATAACACCAAATTAAAAACTCCCCATTCACACCTGAGACCTTGTAACACAGAGTCACATGACAACAGCACATTTACACTGTTATACAAGCTGTACACTCACTACTTTACATTGTAGCAAAGTGTAATTTCTTCAGTGTTGTGTCATGAAAAGATATAAAATATTTACAAAAATGTGAGCGGTGTACTCACTTTTGTGAGATATTGTATATTGGCCAACATTTTATAAAGTTGTTTTTTTTGTGTGTGTGTGTGTGTGTGTGTATGTATGTATATATGTATATGTATGATATATATGTATATATGTATATGTATGATATATATGTATATATGTATATGTATGAGATATATATATATATATATATATATATATATATATATATATATATATATATATATATATATATATATATATATATATATATATATATATATATATATATATATAATAATATATATATATATAATATATATATATATATAATATATATACACACACACCGAATCATAAAAAATGGCCTGGTCATGAAGGGGGGTAAATTTTCCAGAGGTCAAGTGGATAAAGTTGTGTTCAGGAGAGGAGCTTTTGAGCATAAACCATACACAGGCTGAAGGAGGGAAATACATATAACAGGCTTCCTCCATTCATACTAAACAGCACAGATGGACAAATCTCCCGCTGCAGATATTGTATTCTGACAGCTGGCTGTCAAAATACCATAACCATGCATCATTTTGCCCTGCTCTTTCAATTCGGTCTAAGGATGTTAAGTGGGAGAGTGCCAATAGGGCTATTCACAAAGCATATTTCAGCTGGTTCCTGATGACCCTGCTCAAACTTGCTTCATGTACTAGTCATTGTAGCCCAGCAGGCATGTGATCAGATTAGTAGGTAATAGAACAGTATAAAATTGCTCTGTGTATTGTCTGTGTATAAACTTGATTTAGTGGTGGGCAGTCCACATGAACAATGCTTAGATTAACTGAATTCTTGACTGCTTGCCAATTTTGGTGCTCGTTTATATAATATTCAATAGAGCTGCACGATTCTGGCTAAAATGAGAATCACAATTTTTTTTTTGCTTAGAATAAAGATCACGATTCTCGCGGTGTAACCTCATCTCTCACATTATACAAAAAAGTTGGCCTAACTTTACTGTTTTGTGCTTTTGTTTTGTGTTTTTTTTTATTATTATTATTCATTAAAGTGTATTTTTTTTTCTAAAATTGTGTTTAAAAGGCCAATGTGCAAATACAGTGTGACTTAACCACTTGACGACCGCCTCACGCCGATGTACGTCGGCAAAGTGGCACGGACAGGCAAAATCACGTACATGGTACGTGATTTGCCTTCCGCGGGTGGGGGGTCCGATCGGACCCCCCCCCCGGTGCCCGAGGCGGTCGTCTTTTGTCCAGCGGCGATCGGTGGTGAGGGGGAGACCATCCGTTCGTGGCCCCCCCCTCGCGATCGCCGCCGGCCAATCGAATCATTCCTTTGCTGCTGTATGCTAAACAGCAGCAAAGGAAATGATGTCATCTCTCCTCGGCTCGGTAATTTCCGTTCCGGCCCGAGGAGAGAAGACATCAATGTGAGTGCACCAACACACACACACACACACACACACACACACACACACACACACACACACAGTAGAACATGCCAGGCACACAAAACACCCCGATCCCCCCCCCCCCCCCGATCGCCCCCCGATTTTCCCCCCCCCCTGTCACAAACTGACACCAGCAGTTTTTTTTTTTTTTTTTTTCTGATTACTGCATAGTGTCAGTTTGTGACAGTTACAGTGTTGGGACAGTTACTGTTACCCCCCTTTAGGTCTAGGGTACCCCCCTAACCCCCCCTAATAAAGTTTTAACCCCTTGATCACCCCCTGTCACCAGTGTTGCTAAGCGATCATTTTTCTGATCGCTGTATTAGTGTCGCTGGTGACGGTAGTTAGGGACATGAATATTTAGGTTCGCCGTCAGCGTTTTATAGCGTCAGGGACCCCCATATACTACCGAATAAATGTTTTAACCCCTTGATTGCCCCCTAGTTAACCCTTTCACCACTGATCACCGTATAACCGTTACGGTTGACGCTGGTTAGTTTGTTTATTTTTTATAGTGTCAGGGCACCCGCCGTTTATTACCGAATAAAGGTTTAGCCCCCTGATCGCCCGGCGGTGATATGCGTCGCCCCAGGCAGCGTCAGATTAGCGCCAGTACCGCTAACACCCACGCACGCAGCATACACCTCCCTTAGTGGTATAGTATCTGAACGGATCAATATCTGATCCGATCAGATCTATACTAGCATCCCCAGCAGTTTAGGGTTCCCAAAAACGCAGTGTTAGCGGAATCAGCCCAGATACCTGCTAGCACCTGCGTTTTGCCCCTCCGCCCGGCTCAGCCCAGCCCACCCAAGTGCAGTATCGATCGATCACTGACACTTACAAAACACTAAACGCATAACTGCAGCGTTCGCAGAGTCAGGCCTGATCCCTGCGATCGCTAACAGTTTTTTTGGTAGTATTTTGGTGAACTGGCAAGCACCAGCCCCAGGCAGGGTCAGGTTAGCGCCAGTACCGCTAACACCCACGCACGCAGCATACGCCTCCCTTAGTGGTATAGTATCTGAACGGATCAATATCTGATCCGATCAGATCTATACTAGTGTCCCCAGCAGTTTAGGGTTCCCAAAAACGCAGTGTTAGCGGAATCAGCCCAGATACCTGCTAGCACCTGCGTTTTGCCCCTCCGCCCGGCCCAGCCCAGCCCACCCAAGTGCAGTATCGATCGATCACTGTCACTTACAAAACACTAAACGCATAACTGCAGCGTTCGCAGAGTCAGGCCTGATCCCTGCGATCGCCAACAGATTTTTTGGTAGCGTTTTGGTGAACTGGCAAGCGCCAGCGGCCTAGTACACCCCGGTCGTAGTCAAACCAGCACTGCAGTAACACTTGGTGACGTGGCGAGTCCCATAAGTGCAGTTCAAGCTGGTGAGGTGGCAAGCACAAGTAGTGTCCCGCTGCCACCAAAAAGACAAACACAGCCCCGTCGTGCCCATAGTGCCCTTCCTGCTGCATTCGCCAATCCTAATTGGGAACCCACCGCTTCTGCAGCGCCCGTACTTCCCCCATTCACATCCCCAACCAAATGCAGTCGGCTGCATGAGAGGCATTTTCTTTATGTCCTCCCGAGTACCCCTACCCAGCGAACGCCCCCAAAAAAGATATTGTGTCTGCAGCTAGCGCGGATATAGGCGTTACACCCGCTATTATTGTCCCTCCTGTCCTGACAATCCTGGTCTTTGCATTGGTGAATGTTTTGAACGCTACCATTCACTAGTTGAGTATTAGCGTAGGGTACAGCATTGCACATACTAGGCACACTTTCACAGGGTCTCCCAAGATGCCATCGCATTTTGAGAGACCCGAACCTGGAACCGGTTACAGTTATAAAAGTTAGTTACAAAAAAAGTGTAAAAAAAAAAAAAAAAAATATATATATAAAATAAAAAAAAATAGTTGTCGTTTTATTGTTCTCTCTCTCTCTATTCTCTCTATTGTTCTGCTCTTTTTTACTGTATTCTATTCTGCAATGTTTTATTGTTATTATGTTTTATCATGTTTGCTTTTCAGGTATGCAATTTTTTATACTTTACCGTTTACTGTGCTTTATTGTTAACCATTTTTTTGTCTTCAGGTACGCCATTCACGACTTTGAGTGGTTATACCAGAATGATGCCTGCAGGTTTAGGTATCATCTTGGTATCATTCTTTTCAGCCAGCGGTCGGCTTTCATGTAAAAGCAATCCTAGCGGCTAATTAGCCTCTAGACTGCTTTTACAAGCCGTGGGAGGGAATGCCCCCCCCCACCGTCTCCCGTGTTTTTCTCTGGCTCTCCTGTCTCAACAGGGAACCTGAAAATGCAGCCGGTGATTCAGCCAGCTGACCATAGAGCTGATCAGAGACCAGAGTGGCTCCAAACAACTCTATGGCCTAAGAAACCGGAAGCTACGAGCATTTTATGACTTAGATTTCGCTGGATGTAACAGCGCCATTGGGAAATTGGGGAAGCATTTTATCACACCGATCTTGGTGTGGTCAGATGCTTTGAGGGCAGAGGAGAGATCTAGGGTCTAATAGACCCCAATTTTTTCAAAAAAGAGTACCTGTCACTACCTATTGCTATCATAGGGGATATTTACATTCCCCGAGATAACAATAAAAATGATTAAAAAAAATAAAAATGAAAGGAACAGTTTAAAAATAAAATAAAAAAGCAAAAAAATAATAAAGAAAAAAAAAAAAAAGCACCCCTGTCGCCCCCTGCTCTCGCACTAAGGCGAACGCAAGCGGCGGTCTGTCGTCAAACGTAAACAGCAATTGCACCATGCATGTGAGGTATCACCGCGAAGGTTAGATCGAGGGCAGTAATTTTTGCAGTAGACCTCCTCTGTAAATCTAAAGTGGTAACCTGTAAAGGCTTTTAAAGGCTTTTAAAAATGTATTTATTTTGTTGCCACTGCACGTTTGTGCGCAATTGTAAAGCATGTCATGTTTGGTATCCATGTACTCGGCCTAAGATCATCTTTTTTATTTCATCAAACATTTGGGCAATATAGTGTGTTTTAGTGCATTAAAATTTAAAAAAGTGTGTTTTTTCCCCAAAAAATGCGTTTGAAAAATCGCTGCGCAAATACTGTGTGAAAAAAAAATGAAACACCCACCATTTTAATCTGTAGGGCATTTGCTTTAAAAAAATATATAATGTTTGGGGGTTCAAAGTAATTTTCTTGCAAAAAAAAAAAACTTTTTCATGTAAACAAATAGTGTCAGAAAGGGCTTTGTCTTCAAGTGGTTAGAAGAGTGGGTGATGTGTGACATAAGCTTCTAAATGTTGTGCATAAAATGCCAGGACAGTTCAAAACCCCCCCAAATGACCCCATTTTGGAAAGTAGACACCCCAAGCTATTTGCTGAGAGGCATGTCGAGTCCATAGAATATTTTATATTGTGACACAAGTTGCGGGAAAAAGACAATTTTTTTTTTTTTTTTGCACAAAATTGTCACTAAATGATATGTTGCTCAAACATGCCATGGGAATATGTGAAATTACACCCCAAAATACATTCTGCTGCTTCTCCTGAGTACGGGGATACCACATGTGTGAGACTTTTTGGGAGCCTAGCCGCGTACGGAACCCCGAAAACCAAGCACTGCCTTCAGGCTTTCTAAGGGCGTGAATTTTTGATTTCTCTCTTGACTGCTTATCACAGTTTCGGAGACCATGGAATGCCCAGGTGGCACAAACCCCCCCTAAATGACCCCATTTTGGAAAGTAGACACCCCAAGCTATTTGATGAGAGGTATAGTGAGTATTTTGCAGACCTCACTTTTTGTCACAAAGTTTTGAAAATTGAAAAAAGAAAAAAAAAACGTTTTTTCTTGTCTTTCTTCATTTTCAAAAACAAATGAGAGCTGCAAAATACTCACCATGCCTCTCAGCAAATAGCTTGGGGTGTCTACTTTCCAAAATGGGGTCATTTGGGGGGGGTTTGTGCCACCTGGGCATTCCATGGCCTCCGAAACTGTGATAGGCAGTAAAGAGTGAAATCATAAATTTACGCCCTTAGAAATCCTGAAGGCGGTGATTGGTTTTCGGGGTCCCGTACACGGCTAGGCTCCCACAAAGTCCCACACGTGGTATCCCCGTACTCAGGAGAAGTAGCTAAATGTATTTTGGGGTGCAATTTCACATATGCCCATGGCCTGTGTGAGCAATATATCATTTAGTGACAACTTTGTGCAAAAAAAAAAAAAAAAAAATGTGTCACTTTCCCGCAACTTGTGTCAAAATATAAAATATTCCATGGACTCAATATGCCTCTCTGGAAATAGCTTGGGGTGTCTACTTTCCAAAATGGGGTCATTTGGGGGGGTTTTGTGCCACCTGGGCATTCCATGGCCTCCGAAACTGTGATAGGCAGTAAAGAGTGAAATCATAAATTTACGCCCTTAGAAATCCTGAAGGCGGTGATTGGTTTTCGGGGTCCCGTACACGGCTAGGCTCCCAAAAAGTCCCACACGTGGTATCCCCGTACTCAGGAGAAGTAGCTAAATGTATTTTGGGGTGCAATTTCACATATGCCCATGGCCTGTGTGAGCAATATATCATTTAGTGACAACTTTTTGTAAATTTTTTTTTTTTTTTTTGTCATTATTCAATCACTTGGGACAAAAAAAAAAAAATATTCAATGGGTTCAACATGCCTCTCAGCAATTTCCTTGGGGTGTCTACTTTCCAAAATGGGGTCATTTGGGGGGGTTTTGTACTGCCCTGCCATTTTAGCACCTCAAGAAATGACATAGGCAGTCATAAACTAAAAGCTGTGTAAATTACAGAAAATGTACCCTAGTTTGTAGACGCTATAACTTTTGCGCAAACCAATAAATATACGCTTATTGACATTTTTTTTACCAAAAACATGTGGCCGAATACATTTTGGCCTAAATGTATGACTAAAATTGAGTTTATTGGATTTTTTTTATAACAAAAAGTAGAAAATATCATTTTTTTTCAAAATTTTCGGTCTTTTTCCATTTATAGCGCAAAAAATAAAAACCGCGGAGGTGATCAAATACCATCAAAAGAAAGCTCTATTTGTGGGAAGAAAAGGACGCAAATTTCGTTTGGGTACAGCATTGCATGACCGCGCAATTAGCAGTTAAAGCGACGCAGTGCCAAATTGGAAAAAGACCTCTGGTCCTTAGGCAGCATAATGGTCCGGGGCTCAAGTGGTTAAAATATTGCAACAACCGCCAATTTATTCTCTAGGGTCTCTGCTAAAAAAATATACGGTATATAATGTTAGAGGGTTCTTAGTAATTCTCTACCAAAAAATACTGATTTTAACTTTTAAGCAACAAGGGTCAGAAAAAGGTTTAGTTTTTTTTTTTTTTTTTAAAAAAAGCAAAAAAGAATTTTTTTTTAACGCGCCCTGTCCCACCGAGCTCACGTGCAGAAATGAACGTATACGTGAGTAGCACCCACATATGAAAACGGTGTTCAAACCAAACATGTGAGGTATCACCACGATCGCTAGAGTGAGCGCAATAATTCTAGCCCTAGACCTCCTCTGTAACTCAAAACATGCAACCTGTAGAATTTTTAAAACATCGCCTATGGAGATTAAGGGTAAAAGTTTGTCGCCATTCCACGAGCGGGTGCAATTTTGAAGTGCAACATGTTTGGTATCAATTTACTTGGTGTAACAGCCTCTTTCACATTATAAAAAAAATTGGGCTAACTTTACTGTTGTCTTATTTTTGTTAAATTCAAAAAAAATTTTCCAAAATGCGCTTGTAAGACCGTTGTGACAAAGTATTGCAACAGCCACCATTTTATTCTCTAGGGTGTTAGAACCCCCCAAACATTACATATTGTGTTGTTTTTTTTTTTTTAAATTTTCTAGCAAAAAAAAATTATTTTAACTTGTAAACACCAAATCTCAAAAAGGCTCGGTCCTTGAGTGGTAAAGCGGAGGTCCGCCCACCCTTGCAAAAATTAAAAGCCAGCAGCTACACATACTGCAGCTACTGACTTTTAATAATAGGATACTTACCTGTCCTGGTGTCCAGCTGTCTGGTGCTGCCACCACCATTGCGGGTAAGGGAACCAAGCAGTGTAGCATTACGGCTTCATGACAGGCCTCTACTGCGCATGCGTGAGGCACAGCTGCGCTCTCCTACTGGCCCGGCGGCAGGGGGAGGAGGAGGGAGCTGAGCCGCTGACGTAATGCGATGCGGTCTGGACTCGCAGAAGTGGGAACAGGATACCTGTCTGACAGGTATCCCCCCTCGAAATGTGCCAAATATGGCACCAGTGGGGCGGGGGGAGAAATGAGGGGAAGTTCCACTTTTGGGTGGAACTCTGCTTTAAGTGGTTAAACTGCCCTCATTTACAGACCAAAGTTAATCCCTTTGATCTAAGAACAAAATGTTACTTTGTTTATAGTTCTCTCAGATGTTGAGATAAACTTGGCAGGCTGCCTGGATTTGTTCTTTTTTTTTATTTTTTTTAATTTTTTTTTTTTTTGACAGCTGTCAGAAGTGAGCATGGAACTCTCTTCACTTGTTACGTAGAATCGTGGAAATGCTGTTTTAAGATCCGGAGGGGGGTAGAATCGCAATTTCTGGTTGGTAATCGTAAAATTGGTTAACGCTTAATCGTGCAGCTCTAATATTCAAGTCTACTCCCAATCTTGGAGATTGGAGATTAAACCGCCTTACAATCAGGAAAAAAGTTACTTCTTAGAATCCCCACTGGAACATTATCTGTGGGCATTATATTGTTTCTTTTGCTTGACAAATACTATCCATACACTATAGATTTACCTGCAGGCTAAACATGAGAAATCCCAATAGATTCTTCTTTTCCAGGATAATGGCATGAATAGGGGAATCTTCCCTGCTGACTGTCGTATTCTGACAGCTAGCACCTGTGGTTGTCAGAATGGTTACTTCACCCTAATGATTGCAGTCACTGTTTGGCTGACAATTTGCCATTTGGTTCCTTTGAAAAGGACAGTTTGAAAAATCTACTTTTGTTGAGCTGGGTGGTACCAATAGGGCCACCCACAGCTTCAATCACTGGCTAACTATTAAATCAGATTTTTTTTGTTTGCTTTGTGGTTTGTTCCATTCAAACAGCATACCTAAACAACTGCCCTTTTTTGTAGTTTATTCCTTGGACCAGGATTATACACAAGACTCCTATAAGCAGCTTGTTTTGTTTAAAATAACTTGCAAAGAACACTTAACCACTTACCGACCGGCTCCTTTACATATACGTCGGCACTTTGAAGATGGATATCTCGGTACCGGCAGCAGCTGCTGCCACAACCGAGGTATCCATCTTTACAGGAGCCGGTTCTGTGTACGATAATGGTGGTTTCTGCGGCAGGTTCACCGCGAGATCACCAGTATCGGCGGCGGGAGAGGTGCCACCCCCCCTCCCGCCGCTCTCCCGCGCCCTCCGCCGCTTACCGGAGCCGTCGGCAGCTGCGGAGGCGATCAGGACCTTTCAGTGCCTGGGTATGGAGACAAGTGAGGCTAAGATGGCCGCCTCCCGTCTCCATACCATTCATTGTTTCAAGTGACTTTTTTTTTTTTTTTTTTTGCATCTTAGTCCAAATATGAGATCTGAGGACTTTTTGACCAGATCTCATATTTAAGAGGTCCCGTCATGTTTTTTTCTATTACAAGGGATGTTTACATTCCTTGTAATAGGAATAAAAGTGACACCATTTTTTTTTTTTTTAAACAGTGTAAAAATAAAAAAAATATTGTAAAATAAATAATAATAAAAAAAAAAAAAAAATTTTTTAAACCCCCCCCCCCCCCCCCCCCCCCCCTCCCGACGAGCTCGCGCGCAGACGCGAACGCATACGCGAGTAGCGCTTGCACATGAAAACGGTGGTCAAACCACACATGTGAGGTATCGCCGCGACCGGTAGAGCGAGAGCAATAATTTTAGCTCTAGACCTCCTCTGTAGCGCAAAACATACAACCTGTAGAATTCTTTAAACGTCGCCTATGGAGATTTTTAAGGGTAAAAGTTTGACGCCATTCCACGAGCGGGCGCAATTTTGAAGCGTGACATGTTGGGTATGAATTTACTTGCCGTAACATTATATTTCACAATATAAAAAAAAATTGGGCTAACTTTACTGTTGTCTTATTTTTTTTTTATTCAAAAAAGTGATTTTTTTTCTAAAAAATGTGTTAATAAGACCGCTGCGCAAATACGGTGCAAAAAAAAGCATTTCAATGACCGCCATTTTATTCTCTAGGGTGTTAGAACCCCCAAACATTATATATTGTTTTTTTTTTTTCCAAGTAATTTTCTAGCAAAAAAACTTTAACCTGTTTTAAATATGTAAACACCTAAAATCCAAAATGAGGCTGGTCCTTAAGTGGTTAAGAAACAGATTGGGGAGAGTCACTAAAACTGGAATACAGTGTCTGGTGCAGCTCTGCATAGAAACCAATGGGCTTCCAGGTTTTATTGTCAAAGTTTAATTGAAAAAGCTGAAGTCAGAAGCTGAATGGCTACCATGCACAACTGGACCAGATTTGGAGTGCTCCAGTTTTAGTAAATCTCCCCCATTGCTTTAAGGCTTCATTCACACAGGTGCATAGACCAATTCCTCTGTACAGAGTGCTGTGTAATGACAACAGGATTTCTGTGCCGGCAGCCTGTCAAAGCCAGACACAGCAGCAGCTTCAGGCAGATGTCACTAGAATCACTATAGCTGCTGCATCTCTACGTGTTGATTTTGTCAGACTGGCTGCATGGAACATCTGTTATTCCCAAGTGCACAAATTACAACCCTCCACATGTGAATGAAGTCTAAAAGTGCAATAACATATACTTTACAATGTACAACCCAAGCCTTGCTATCTTTACCGCTTTCAGGCAGACAGTGTGCACATTTGGTTTACAACTGATAATGAACATCTGCCAGTACAGACAGGGTTACTTGTGGTAAACAGGACTTCCCAGCCCTTTTTTTTTTAAATTACTCGGAAGGGGAAAGCGAAAAGATTTCACAGGATTTATCAGCAAATACAGTGTATTCAGCAATTTTTAAATATGTATTCTTGAACATGCAACCAATATAAAGTAGGTGTTTTGCTCTGCAGAAGTGGAAATAGACTTTTGAATTACCATGCACTGGAAGGCCCCTTTTACACAAGCGGATCAATTGGTTTCGCCTGTCTGTTTTTCAGGTGGACCCGATCGGACTACCCATTGTTCTCACTGGGGAAGCGAATGTAAATGGACATGTTTCCATATACACCCACCTGCATCTGATCCAATCTGTTCCCCCAAAAACATACGGTTGGGGACGTTTCGCATTCGGTGATTGGATGACGGTTAGATGGAAACGGACAGGCAATCAATTTTTATTGGACCGTCCTATAGAGAACGACAGGCTGTGTCGGCTCTGCATCAGCAGAGCAGACACGGACCTGTCATCCGCCTGCTCAGTGGGGATCAGCAGACAGATTCCTCGCTGAGCAGGCAGAGCCACTTGATTTGAGTCCACCCTGCGTGAAAGGGACCTAAAGCTGGGTTCACACGTGCAGCTGCAGTTTCAGTGCGGTTCTGTTCACCGGTTTAGGTGCAAATTTTTACCTGAAATCGCACCTGAATTGAACCCAAAATCCCACAGGAACTTTTTTAAAACCACACCGCGGCCTCCCCGCACATGTGTGAACCGGCTTTATTGAAAAATCGGTCCAATTCACGTTATGGGAATTGGATGTGGTTAAAAACGCAGCGAATTTGCATATATGTGAACCAAGCCTTAGTAATCACACCAGCGCGCGCTGCAGGGAACCAGCAGGATTCCAGTGCCAGTTCCCGCATCGCATAGAACTCGCAGGCAGTTCACATTGCCCTATGCAAACCGCTGCGGGTGTCAATAGAAAGTTAATGAAACCCCCAGATCAGTTTGCATATCGCAGTGTGAACTGTGAATTTGGACCACCCATGCGATCTGATTCTGGTGCAGACAAAAAAAAGGGTCCTGCACGATTTTGGTCTGAATGCGCTGCAAATTCAGCCATACAATCTGTTCACACCCATGTAAGTGAGTTCTATGCGATGCAGGAATTTCTCTGTATGGCCAGCATTAAATATCCGTTCCCATATTTTGGAGTTCATATGTTTTTGTTTTATGTGTTTTTTTGGGGGTTTTTTTAACGAAACTATGCAACTAAAACAGAAGGGAAATGATAATTTACCTGCTTTTGTAGCCTCTGTTATTATGTACCTTTATGTGCACATTTGCAAAGGAAAAGTAAAGGTATTTTGGCTCTACTCCTGTAGGTCACAGGTGTGCAGTTCGTTCTGCACTCCTGTTACCCATTTTCAGCTGACAGTGAGCTAAAGCCCACTGACATCACTCTGCCAGTCCGGGCTCAGTAAAGAGTCCGACCATATGGTTGTGATTCACCCAGATGCTTGGACCAACATCTGGCTCGGCGATCCACTTAAAGGCTGAGCCAGTCCCTCCTGTCCTCTCCACAACCCAGTGCTCCAGTGAGCGCTGAAAGGGCAGAGCAGAGAGCCGGTGACTGACAGTCACAGCTCTCTGCTCAGAGTGGAATGTGGGAAGGGACACCTGAAAACCAGAACATTCCAGAATTTGTTTTCTAGCCTGTTAGGTTCTGTATTCAACGTAATATACATGCAATGTGCAAAAACCCCCTCCTAAGTCATTGTATGTATTATCTTAATACAAAATGCCACCTGTACGCTGCTGTCTCAAAAGACCAGGAGGGCTGTTTTTATGAACCATGCAAATCTTCCTATTTTTAATAATGATTCCTAGTGGTTATATACATTTTCTAAAAAGGTGTAAATCTTTTTTCTTGTGAAAAAAAAGATGTAAATCTTTCATTTTTATAAGCTGAAATTCTTATCATACAAGAAACCATAAAAGCTACTGCTGGTATGCGTAAGCAACTGATTGAAGCATTATTAAACTTTTAAAGTGGTACTAAAGTCAGTGAAATATTGCTCTGTTATATGGAAACCTCTAGAAGTGTTAATTGTGACTAAGCAATATCCTAAGAATAACAGTTTTTCTTGACAGATAACCAAATCAATAAACGTCATATAGAATTTTTTATCAATTCCTCCTAGGTCAGCAGAACCTACTGCTGTGGCACATACAGAGCTGGTCCAATGAGACAAATCAGCCTGGTTGGAGCAGTTGATGAAGAAGTTGGAGATTTTTTTCCAGAGTTCCTAGACATGTTGGAAGAGTCTCCATTTTTAAAGGTTAGTTTGACATGCACCTCATATCTGACTTAACCGATTGACTTATTTTTAAAGGGTAACTCCACTTTTGTGGAGAAAAAAATAGCAAATAAAGAAAAAAATATATAGCGTATACAATTGCGACGCAAGTCTTATTGTATTGAATGTAAAAATTACATTTCCTTTTCATTCTGCAGCCGCTGTAATTTTCTGAGAATGCATTGCAATATGGATTCCTGGAGTTGTTCTGTACACAGAGTGTGTATTGACCACCCACAGAAACATTTCCTGCTTGTGTGATTGGCTCACCAATTTTCCCAGAAGTCTGCCTAAGATACAAGTCAGATTTCCTCATTAGTGCCCTGCAGGTGCACACCTGATAGATAATGATGAAACCACTTCCATTAGACCCGCTCATCACTGAGGCTCAGAGCAACATACAGGGATTACTTCAGAATAACAAAAGGTTGGAATCTGCAACAAAGGTTGTTATAATCCTCGCAATCTACATAGATCACCCAGGGGGGGAATGTTTTTTTTTTTTTGTTTTTTTTTGTTTTTTTTTTTCTCAACAGAAGTGGAGTTACTCTTTAAGGTTTTCTACATGCTTTTATTTGATTCTTGCTGGAGATGGAAAGGCGAAAAAAATACAAAACGGAAAAGTTGGAAAAAGTTTTTTGTTTTGAGTTTCTTTGGAAAAATTGTAAAAAAGTGTGTGGATTATGTTCTTTTACAATGATAAATATTATATCTGTATATATCATGAAAGATTTCTGAGACTTTATGTAAAGTCTTAAATTGCATGCTATCTCAGCTGAAGACACACAATTCCTGGAATACAATTCAAGTTACACTAGTTCTCAGTGCAGTTCTCAGACAAGAGAAATATGAATTTCTGCCATTAGGGGGCACTGCAGGGGAAATGGTCCCATTTAGTTTGCTTGTGAGTTCCATCTTGTACCTCCTACAGTTGAGTGATTTTTGGTATACAGTGGCTGATAGCCTCTCAGGCTTTAATTGACAGGCGAGAGGGCGAATTTGTCTGACAAATTATTTTATCTTTATAACATTTAAGTAATTCCAGTTAATGTTTTCTACCATCACTACATAATTGTGTACCTATAGTCTGGTCAGTAAATTGGTTTTGATTGTTAGAAGAAATATTTTCTAAATGCTGCAAGGATGACAAAAAACATCCTTGCATGCCAGCAGTGACCTAAAGACATTATACAAATACTTTATGCAATTAAATGAAGGGGACCAAAATGAAAATGTGAGTAGCTTTTCCCTCCAGAGTTCTCATTTCAGAAACACTTTCTGCTGCTTCTGGATCATCACAAAGTGTTTCTTCACCAGTAGCATCTTCAAGTAAGGAAGTGTTTTAAACCATAAAACTACGGCACACTAAATTTTTTTTTTTTTTTTTTTCTCCCGAAGATTTCCAATTTTTCTGGAGGGCAAAAAACTGGAAACAATGTGTGGGCTCCCCCCCCCCCCTCCATGGTTTTAAAATTTCTGCAAAGTTTACATCTCTAGTTATTGTTACTTTGAATGTGGCTTATTTACCATAATTTGTCCTCAACTATGCTGCTTTTCAGTTGCATGCTGTCCTGTGTTGCCAGTATTGTAAATAGGGCTGTTAATAGACCATCTAGTTTCTAGGGACCTTGCTAGCAAACCATTATAAACCACTTGCCCACTGGGCACTTGTACCCCCTCCCTAACCAGACCAATTTTCAGCTTTCAGTGCTCTCTCACATTTTGAATGACAATTACTTAGTCACACTGTACCTATATGAATTTTTTGTCCCTTTTTCACACAAATAGAGCTTTCTTTTGGTGGTATTTAATCACCACTGGGTTTTTTATTTTTTGCACTATAAATTAAAAAGACAGAAAATGTAGTTTCTGTTAAAATTTATCAGTGCGAGGAAAGGGGAGGAGCTGAACCAGACATGCTCCGGTTTGTTGACAAGTGATCTCTCCGTAATTGGACATAGCGATCACGTGATCAAGGGCTGCTCTCATTGACCCTTTACTCTGATCCATGATGCACCGGGTCCAGAAGAAACTGGCCATCGCGGACACTCCTGCGTAATTTCAGGACGACGTCCCTGGACTTTTTTTTTTTGCCCAAATCACCTTTAAGGCCGGCCATAGTCGGTTCGAATCTCAACCCACAGTGTAACTGCTAATGCAGGCAATGCAAAATGCTCATTAGTCGGTGACCCCATTGAGCAATGACAAGCCTCTTTGAAGCTCCTTTATTCTGGGACGGTGTCCCAGAACAAATATTCTAATTTGGTCTGCAAGATCGCGGCGCTGTATGGTGATGTTGTTATTATTATTACACAGGCTTTATATAGTGCCAACAGTTTACGTAGTGCTTTACAACTTGAGGGTAGATAGTACAAGTACAATACACATTAATACAGTAGGAATCAGAGGGCCCTGCTCCTTAGAGCTTACAATCTAAGAGGGAAGGTCAAGAGGTAATAACTGTGGGTGATGTGCTGATTAAGATAAATGTACAGTTGTTAGGTGGGGGCCAGATAGGCTTCTCTGAAGAGATGAGTTTTCAAGGATCATCTGAAAGTGGATAAAGTAGGAGAAAATCGGACAGATTGGGGAAGAGCATTCCAGAGGATGGGAGAAGCTCTGGAGAAGTCCTGAGCATGGGATGAGGTGACAAGGGAGTTTGAGAGCAGGAGGTCTTGGTAAAAGCAAAGGGAACGATTAGGTTTGGTATTTTGAGACTAGGTTAGAGATGTAGCTGGGGGCCAGGTTGTGGATGGCTTTGCAAGTTAGTTAGTATCTTGAATTTAATTCGGTGACTGAGTGGCAGCCAATGGAGGGATTGGCAGAGGGGTATAGCAGACGCTGAGCGGTTTGTGAAGTGGATGAGCCTGGCAGCAGCGTTCATGATGGACTGAAGTGGGGACAGCCTATTTAGAGGTAAGCCAGTGAGGAGGGAGTTTCAGTAGTCAAGGTGGGAGATGACCAGGGAGTGTATTAGAAGCTTTGTGGTGACATTGGTTTGGAAGGGGCGTATCTTGGAGATGTTGCGGAGGTTGAGGTGGCAAATTTTGGATAGCAATAGGATGTGGGGCCGAAAGGTTAGTTCAGAGTCCAGGATTACACCTAGGACCTTGGCGTAGGGGAACACATTGATAGTTGAGCCGTTGATATTGACAGAGAAATCAGGGGAAGTGGCACCTAAGGGAGGAAATATCATGAGCTCGGTTTTGGATAGGTTAAGTTTGAGGAAGTGATGTGACATCCAGGCTGATATGTTTTCTAGTAAGTTGGTAATGCGTGAGGAGACAGATGGAGAGAGCTGTGGGGTGGAGAGAGAGATTTGGGTGTCATCAGCGTAGAGCTGATATTTAAAGCCGTGGGAGGCAATCAACTGACCCAGAGAGGTGGTATAGATTGAGAAAAGAAGAGGTCCAAGAACAGAACCTTGGCGGACCCCAACGGAGAAAGGAAGAGGAGAGGAGGAAGTAGAGTTGTAAGTGACACTGAAGGAGTGGTAGGATAGGTAGGATGAGAACCAGCGAAGAGTACAGTCACGGAGACCAAAGGAGTGGAGTTTGAGGAGGAGGGGGTGGTCCACTATGTCAAAGGCAGCAGAGAGATCCAGGAAAAGTAGTGCAGAATAGTGTCCACTGGTTTTAGCCGTTAGGTCATTTGAGAGTTTAAGGAGAGCAGTTTCCATGGAGTGTTGAGGGCAAAATCCAGACTGAAGGGGATCAAGAAGTTTATTCATGGTCAGATGGACGCTTAGTTGGTTGTAGACCAGTCTTTCAAGAAGTTTGGAAGAGAAGGCGAGTAAGGAGATGGGATGTAGGTTGCTAAGATTGGTGAGGTCCAGTGAGGGCTTTTTAAGTATGGTGGTGACTAGCGCATGTTTTGGAGAGTTTGGGAAGATGCCACAAGAGAGGGAGAGGTTGAAAATGTGAGTTAGAGAGTGTATAATTGAGTCAGAGGGTGAGTGTAGCATTTGCGAGGGAGCAAGATCCAGGGGGCAGGTGGTTAGATGAGTGTTAGATAAAAGTTTAGCAACCTCATTAATAGTAGCAGGGTTGAATGAGGGAAGTAATGATTGTATCTGTGGACATGGGGTGTTGCATGGGGGAGGTTTTTGCGCATTGGAGATCCCCTCATGAATTGTATCAATCTTAGTTTTGAAGTGATTGGCGATCTCCTGGGCAGTAAGTGAGTTGGTGGGTGGAGGCAGTGGAGGACAGAGTAGAGTGTTGAAGGTAGAGAAGAGTTGACGTGGACTGGATGAGAAGGTGTTATTGAGTGTGATAAAGTAGGTCTGTTTGGCAGTGTGAAGGCAGGAATAGTATTTTAGGAGGGCAGATTTATTATGTGTGAAGTCTTCCTGGAACTTAGTCTTATGCCACAGACGCTCAAGAGCGCGGCTACGTTTTCTGAGACTTTCTGCTGTCATCTGTTTGCCAGGGTTGAAGCATTCGGGTCCTAATTCTGCGTGTAGTGAGGGGGGCAAGCTTGTCTAGGGAGGAAGACAGTGAGCTGTTGTAGATGAATATGGCTAGGTTGGGGCAGGACAGGGGTGAGATTTTGTCATAGAGGTGATCAGTAGTAGAGAAGAGAAGGGTTGAAATGCTGAAGGTTTCTACGTGTAACTGTTAGGCGGTTGGAGGGAGAGGAGGTGGAAGACGGAGAGAGCAAAACTAATAAGGTAGTGATCAGAGTGGGACAGGATTGTTGTAAAGGTTGCACAGAGTGCACAGATAGGAGAAGACAAGTTCAAGAGTGTTGCTATTGGAGTGAGTAGGAGCCTGTATCCATTGCTTCAGGTCAATCGATGAGTTTAGACTGAAGTTTAGAAGTAATAGTAGTGATAGTGTTAACAGAGATGTTGAAGTCCGGGAATAATTGTGGGGATTTCAGGGGAGAGAAAGTAGGGTAGCCAGGCAGAGAAGTCCTCAAGGAAGGCTGGTTCAGGGGGCCCGTAGATGCTTTTAAAGTGATGTTTTAAAGTGCTGGACTGTTCTACTGGATGGAGAGAATGGCAGGAGATTGGGACCAGGGGGGTGGGTGAGTTGACCTTTTAATTTTGTGAAAGGTAAACTAACCCTTCAACTATATACTGTTTTTGCTATTAGACCACCACATCTGGCAGACTTTGCTGTTGTCATTTTGTTGTGTGTTTTTGTTGGCTGCCAGCAGCCAATTGGCAACCTTTGCCTGTGCAGTAGAAGAGAAATAATTTATGACATGCCTGGGAATTCACAGCAAGGAGATGATCATGTGCAGAAGAGTATGTTTCAATAAAAGAATCAAAATGAGAAAAATGTATTGCTGGCAATTAAATGACTGAACTAGGTGTACTTCTGGTGCCTGGGTAACCTGGGCTGAAATCTTGCATGAAACAGTGGATGAGATTTTATTTGGTGCAAATGTTATATTTAGACATCCCCACACAGTATTTTAAATTACTGTGTGATGAATCATTTACATGGTAGAAAACGTCAAAGCTTTTTAAAATGTCCCATGTAGTGACACCACTGTTTTTAATTTAAAGCTGCTTGTGAGAATTCACTATTTTGTAACGTCATCTTTATGTTTACAGATGACTTTGCCATGGGGGACAATGTCTACACTTAAACTTCAGTGCAGATCACAAAGTGATGATGGCCCGATTCTGTGGGTGAGGCCAGGAGAGCAAATGATCCCCACAGCAGACATGCCAAAATCCCCATTTAAACGTCGAAGGTAAGGGGGTGCGTGTTTTGTGATCATCCATTCTGTTATTTGAAGGGCTTTCTAGATTGAATGTAGAATTAATAGATTATTTAGGCTACTGTCACACTGGGGTGGGGGTGCGTTAGCAGCAAAGCGCAGTTAGTTTTAGCGGCGCTTTACCATTGTTTTAGCGGGATCTAGCGGGGCGCTTTTAACCCCCGCTAGCGCCCAAAGAAAGGGTTAAATGCACCCATGTTGCGACGCTGCCGAAATGCTTTTTATTTATTTAACCCCTTCCCGCCAACCGTACGCAGATGTGCGTACTCGGCTTTCGCGGGTTATACCGGGATGATGCCTGCAGCTGCAGGCATCATCCCGGTACCATTATTTAGAGCCGGCGATTGGCTATCTGAGTATAACAACCGATGCGGCTAAAAGCCGCTCGGCTGTTATACCGGAACAGCGGGAGGGGACGTTCTCCCACCGTTCTTACCGGGCCTCCCGGTCGATCCGGAGGCTAGGTGACCAATTCGATCGATGCCTCCGGCGGCTGGGGGCGGGCTGGAACGAAGCTGTGGGCGGCTTCGTTCCAGCCTTCAAATTGTAAACGTGGAAGTGACGTCATGATGTCACTTCCTGTTTACTCGGCTGCCAATGGCGCCGGTTTTAAAAACGTACACAGTATTCAGAATCGCCGTTTTCGGCGATCTGAATGCTTTGAAGTGTACCTGTAAAGAGTACCTGTCACCACCTATTACTGTCACAAGGGATGTTTACATTCCTTGTGACAGCAATAAAAGTCATCAAAATTTTTTTTTTTTTTAAACACAATTTATGAATTTAAAAATAAGAAAAAATAAAATAAAATTTTAAAGCGCCCCCGTCCCCGCGAGCTCGCGCAGCAAAGAAAACGCATACGGAAGTCGCGCACGCATATGTAAACGGTGTTCAAATCACACATGTGAGGTATCGCCGCAATCGTCAGAGTGAGAGCAATAATTCTAGCACTAAGACCGCCTCTGTAACTCTAACCTGGTAACCGTAAAAAAAAAATTAAAGCGTTGCATATGGAAATTCTTAGGTACCGTAGTTTGTCGCCATTCCACGAGTGCATGCAATGATAAAGCGTGACATGTTTGGTATCTATTTACTCGGCGTAACATCATCTTTCACATTTTACAATAAAAAAGGGGTAACTTTACTGTTTGGATTTTTTAAAATTCATGAAAGTGTCCCTTTTCCAAAAATTAGCGTTTAAACACCGCTGCAAAAATACCGTGTGATATAAAATATTGCAACAATCTCCATTTTATTCTCTAGATTCTCTGCTAAAAAAATATACATAATGTTTGGGAGTTCTAAGTAATTTTCTAGCAAAAAATACGGATTTTAACTTGTAAACACCAAATTTCAAAAATAGGCTTAGTCATGAAAGGGATAAAGCATGAAATAGTCTAAAGACTGAGGGAAAATGCTACTGCTCCTGGCAAATGTTTTTCCTTTTAAATCCCCTAGCCTGTATTTGTTTGTGTAAAAGGGGAAAGTTCATTGCACATAGCAACTGTTTGTGTGCGTTTGGTTTTCTTTTTTTTCTTTCTTATTTAATTCAGAGTCCTACGTTCAGTTTATAGGTAAGTAGGTTCCATTTAACTTGTGTCCTTTTTTTGTTTCCTTTTTGTTGCAGATCGATGAATGAGATAAAGAACTTGCAATATCTGCCTCGCACTAGTGAGCCTAGAGAGGTCCTCTTTGAAGACAGAACAAGAGCACATGCAGATCATGTTGGCCAAGGTTTTGACTGGGAGAGTACAGCAGCTGTAGGGGTTTTGAAGGCAGTGCAGTTTGGAGAATGGTAAGATCATTTTGACCTTGAAAGCTGCATATTTTGATATTATGCATATTCTGTCATTATCCAAAAAAGTATCAACTGTTCTTCCAACACAGCATTTGAGTTGTATAAAACATGGACTCAAAGCTCAATAACAGGCCGTTATGCTGCATAAATGGTTATAAAAAATAAACACTTTGAAGAATCTGCATGAACATATTCAGTTTGAATAAGTAAAGACTTCTTTATATCCATTCTGTATTTTATTAACTTGAACAGAAACAATGGTATGGTTTTACATCATAGTAAAAAAACAAACAAACTTGCAGAACAGTCTTGGTGACTTTTTTTTTTTTTTTCCATTTACTGTCAGGAGTGATCAACCCCGCATAACCAAAGATGTGATCTGCTTTCATGCAGAAGACTTCTCTCAAGTTGTGCAGAGGCTACAGCTAGATCTCCATGAGCCTCCTGTGTCCCAGGTAAAGTTTTAACTCCACATGATGCTTTTCCATGCATAGTACTATTATCTAAAATTGGTTTGTTTCCTTAAAATTGTGGGGAGAACATTTTAGAAATGATGTGTAAGCTGGACAATGGTGACCATACAAATTAAGGAAACCTCATGGATGTTCATTCTCTGGATATCAGTCAGTTGGTTTCTTTCCCTGACTGATTATCGCTGCTGCTGCTTCTCCTGCTTCCCAGGGGTGGTGGTGATTTTAGGGGTATAGATGTTTGTTCACACACTTGATGTAAAATATAAAGTGGAAATGCAGGCAAAACCTTTTTCTTAATCTTTCATAAAGGTTCAGAAGGAATTCCAAGTCAAGTGGGTTAGGTTTTGACATACAGGAGATTGGGCACTGGCAGACAAAAGTTGTTAGTCAACCTGATATAACCCGTTCCCATCATGCTTTAGATTCTTGCTAATCCTAAATGAATGGCATGTCTTATCTCCTTTTGAGCAAAGCAAACCCATTTTACTAGATATTTGTTTTTATTTTTTATTTTTTGCAGTGTAGTATGTAGGCCACAGAGTGCTTTACAGGTCTGCCAGCATATCCTGTCCCTGAAGACTCCCTGAGGAATATGTCCACCTGCGGGAAAAGACTCTGAATTGTGATATACATTGCGGAGTCCTGTACTGACACTCTTCTGTAGTTGCTGTTTTGCTGCCACATGGTACTCACCAGACCACCACTGCAGCAAGTTATTGGGCCTTGTTCCACCTTTTCATGGAGCTGGGCCTGTGTTTAGTGCTCCTGCTATTTCCCCTTTAGGGGTTAATGCTTGGAGACTGGTACTTTGATTCTTACTTGTTACAGACACTCTGTTACAGGGCTGGTACTGTTTTTTTTTTTTTTAACTTCTGTTGCATACAACCAGCCTAGTTCTACCTTGCAGCTGTTGGGAGCATGCTCAGTGGAATGCCACTGCGTCACTTAGGCCTATGTGCACATGCCCAGCCTACTGCCGCTTGAGGCGTTCTAGTGCTTGCACAATAGCTATTCTTGTACTATTCTGACCTAGGCCTCACAATCTAGCATTTGCCAGGGCTTGCATGATTATGCAGATTCCCACATCCTTAGCATGAAGTGCCTCCTATCCACAGCACTTCCAGCAAGAACCTTGCGACAGGTTTTTCCTTGCTACTGCTTTATAGTGCCAGTCGTAAAAACATCCCAACGAATAGTTGGGTTTTAATACCCATTTAGTGAGCATTTGAACTGTTTACATACTGCAGTATGTCAGATCATGAGCACACAGTAAGTGGTTCTGAGGGCACTTTCCAGGTCACAATCCACTGATCGCTTTGGGATGGTTTGCTGTGTCCCTGATAAAGGACCTAATGCCGACAGCCTGGATCATTATCTCCTGATTGAGTCTTCAGGCTCCTCCAGCCTGATCCCTACCCCTGCATTATCCAGGGAGGAATTGTCTGTGGTCATATCTGATTTTATGCAAAAGATCACTGCAATGATTGCACATTCAGATGTAAGGTACTTCTATGCCATCTCCTCCAAGAGCCTGTATGAAACAAAAAAGCCACTCCAGGTTAATCCCCACACCCATTTTCAGGTGCTAGCCCAGCTCACCTCACATGCTGTGTAATATATGGAAATGATTCCGGACGGCTGCACATCCAGTAATCCTTTTATTGAAGCTTCATATGACAAGTGGTTGACAGATGGAGCAGGAGACAGAGATAGCGTTTCGCACAAAAGTGCTTATGCTTCATGTGCATGGGACATTTTTACAACCTTTCCTAAACGATTTAAGGTGACAGATAGTAACTCATGTTTAAAACGTCTGTTTTGCAGCATTTACATGCTGCGTCTGCATTTTAGAAGCATTTTTTTTTATTTTTCAAAAATGAAAAATGCCTGTAAAAGAAACGCGGCTAAACGCGAGTTACTGCGTTTAGAAGTTTTTGGCGCTTGAAATGCCTCTAAACTCAGCTTCTGAACCCATTTTTTTGCGTTCCAAAAAAAAGCCTCTAAACTCAACTTGCCTATAAATGACCCTGTGTATACATGTACTGATAAGATAACATAGAGGAGAGTTCAGGAGCAGTTAAAAAAATTAAAATAAAAAAAAAATGTCCAACAGCAGCAGTGTACATGATGTCGTCATCCTTCTCTGAAACTACTCCCTCTGCTTGTTGGGATCAAGATTGTGAGCATTCTAGTGATTTCATACCACACTGTACTAGCCAAGGTAGATGTGATACTTGGACCTCAGACTCCTAGCAGAATTGCGGGCTCTGCCATATTGCGCAAATATTTTGTCCAAGGAACTGTTTCCCACGCTTGCTGACTTAGCAGCGTGGCTGTGGAAACCTGGAGCCTATCTTTATCTTTCTTTATCGTACATCATGGGACACAGAGCCACAGTAATTACTGTATGGGTTATATGGCACCCTCAGGTGATGGACACTGGCACACCCTAGACAGGAAGTTCAGTTCCCCATTTAACCCCTCCCCTTACCGGGAGTACCTCAGTTTTTCTGCCAGTGTCTTAGGTGTTGGTAACGAGTAAAGATGTGCTGTGCTGAGCTCTGCTGAAATATTCCTTGCTGGGGCAAGCTATGCAACCGGATCCATTCAAAGTGTCTTTTTCAGGCCGAATTGAATGGTATGGAAAAGGAAGTGTAGCACTTAAAAATAAAAATCAATAATAAAATTCATCAAAAAATGTTTGATCAGCATAAAGTCCCTTTTAAGGTATCTTTATATAGGAAAGATAGACCATCACCCAATAGTACTGACTCTTACCATCAGTGTATGGGGTATACACTTTTAAATATACTGAATAACGGCACGATCGATCCTTCCTACAAACACTGTTCCACTCCACATGCGGTTAAAGCTGCTCCACCTCATGTAAGACCATTAAGGGTAAGGGAAACAATCCACATCCAGAAAAGACCTACTGCAGGCAAGCTCCAGCATCCACATATATATAAAAATAGAAAGGAATGCTCATTGCGCAGTGATCGATACAAACCAATTTATTGAAGATAAAAATGTATCTACTCACATTTAATGTAGGTAAAACAGGCAGGTAGAAACGTCCAGTGTTTCAAACCACTAAGATGGCCGCCACATCACCGCCCACGATCTGCATCACACGTCCCAGACTTTACCCAACATTTCATCACCAAAAGTGCATCATCAGGGGCGTGTGAGACTTCTATTTATATAGTATGGGGAGGTGAAAAGGACGGAAACATAAAACGAGCAAAATACCAGGAAATTAATGTAAAACTCAATATGACCCAGAAGTGCTCAATACAACCCGGAAGTGGGTTTGTATCTGGCGCAACAAATCCCTGTACGAATTGAATGGTACCCAGGCCTCGTGTCCGAAGAAACAAAGTTTTACCTGTAACGATTCTCTTTTTAGAGAGCTGGACCCCGGGATCCAGTATTTGTTTTTTTCCAGCCGTATTCCTGGCGGGGTGCTTTACAGGCCCAGGGCTGTGGATCCCCCTATAAATAGGGGGCCCCGGTCCCTGAAGGTTTTTTAACGGAGCCCACTGTGAATGGTGAAGATTGGGTCTGTTACCACAAAACCCTGCTTATAGTCACCACCAGGGGGCTGTCAAGAGCACATACCTGATTTCATGCTTGTCAGTCTCGCTCTGTCACAAGCTGCAAGCTTCCTCTGGCCCAAGCTCCAGGTGAGACGTGGGAAGGGGGGTTTTGTCTCTTTGGAATGTCCCCCCACCTAGATAGCTTCACTCCAGGAGGCAAAAGGAATATGGCTCAGTCGGCGGTGCGCCGATCCCACCGCCATTCCAACAGTATCCATCGGCATCTCTCCCCCCAAGCCCTCCTCCTTGCGATCCCGTCAGATCGGAGCCCGATTGCGCGGGAAAGCGGTCTAATTTGAAAAAGATGGGGGGGTGGCGCGGTGGGTGGTCGGAGGGGGGGGGGGGCTTAGCGGCTTTGGCGTGCTTCAGCGTCCACAACGCGGGATGTGTAGCTATAAAGTGCACCTTTTTTCAGGTGCAGACAGCTGAAGGAGGGACACAGAGCGGACTGGTGGCATGTGAGTGTTGGTGAAATAGGCATTCCCAGGGCACATTTACTTAAGGATCAGGCTTGGCTTAATAGCAGTGGCAGTTGCTGGACTATTGCTCAGCAGTGGGTGCATTTTTTTGGTAGTACCTCTGCGTTTGTGCTCAGCACTGTGACCAGAGGGGGATGGTACAAATACCACAAAAACCAAGGGCACAAAGGGGTTGCCCTCAAGCCCTAAGGACCCTCCCTCTGCAACACCATCCCCACCTGAAAGATCTAGGGAGGCTGGTCAGAGTGAGCCATCGGGTCATCAGGGGCTGCAATTGCTTCCGACACTTCAGCCCCTGTCTAACTGAGCAGGTTTTCTCCTCAGCTATGAGTGGATTGGAGGAAAGATTAGTGGCTTTAATCGCATCTTTACAGACTGGAAGAAAAACAATTAGGTCCCCTTCTTACCACCCAGGATCCTCAAACAGAGGAACAGTGGGAGGGGGAAGATGAATCCCCCTCAGGGGACTGTGAAGAGGCTGATGATTCCTCTTCCGAGGGATCAAGTGGGGAAGGACCTTTTTCAGCTTCACATGCTGAGAAGTTGCTGGTGCATTCTCTTACTCAAATGGTCCGCTCCACATTTAAGCTACTCTTAACAGAGTCGGTTGAAGAGCTCACTTCCTGTTTGGGTTCACTAAAGCCTCCTCAAGCCTTGCGTGCCTTTCCTGTCCATTCATTACTAGAAAAGCTTATGTATTCTGAGTGGGATCACCCAAATAAGCATTTTTTCCCTCCTAAAAAGTTTTGAAAAACTTTATCCTATGGAGAAAAATTTACTAAGATGTGGCGTATACCAGCGATTGACGCTACTATATCCTCTGTGAATAAAAGTTTGACTTGTCCGGTTGACAATGCGCAAATGCTTAGAGATCCAACTGATAAAAAATTGGAATTCCTGTTAAACATTTTCTCCTTGGCAGGTTCAGCGGCTTAACCTGCAGTGGCGCCAATTGGGGTATGTGAATCCTTAAGAGACCATTTGAAACAGGTGCTCAAGGTTTTCCCTGAACAGCAGGCCCAGCAGTTAGCTGAGCTGCCAACGGCTTTGTGTTTTGCAATTGATGCAATCAGCGATTCTATTCTTCAAATCTTATGCTTGGCTTGGTACATATGTGTAGAATCTTATGGTTGAAAAGTTGGTCAGCCAAAGCACCATGCTAAAAGCTCTTGGCTGCTTTTCCTTTCTGAGGTGAAAAGCTGTTTGGGGAGGATTTGGACAAATATATCCAAAAAATATCAAGTGGGAAAAGTACCCTTTTGCCAGTTAAGAAAGAGTAAACGTCCCTCATTTAAACGGGCTCTTTCTCCAGTGCCAGGGGCATCAGCCTCCAGGCAGTGGCAACGGCCTCCACCATCAGGTTCAAGAGGTAAACCTCAGGGTCAACCCCAGAGACAAAAGAAATCCTGGGGGAGGAAACCCACAAGACAGAACACTAAAGCCTCTTTATGAAGGGGCGCCCCTGCTCGCTCGAGTGGGGGGAAGACTTCTGCAGTTCTCAAGGGTCTGGCAGGAAGAATTTCAAGACAGGTTACAAACTAGAGTTCCGAGAATTCCGGTCTCCTCGTTTCCTCAGGTCAAATGTCCCCAAAGATCCAGAGAAAAAGAAGTCTCTCTTTCTAGCGTTAGACCGACTTTTGTCGCAAAAAGTGATCATGGTGGTCCCCATGGAAGAGCAGGGGTTGGGGTTTTATTCCAACCTTTTCACTGTGCCAAAACCAAATGGAGATGTCAGACCTACTCTAGGTCTCAAAGATCTAAACCGGTTCCTGAAAATTCGCTTTTTTCGCATGGAATCAATCTGATCGGTAGTCTCCATCCTACAAGAAGGAGAACTTCTGGCATCAATCAACATTAAGGATGCATACCTGCATGTACCCATTTTCCCCGCTCACCAGAAGTATCTGTGTTTCGAAGTAGAAAAACTTCATTTTCAGTTTGTAGCCTTGCCTTTCGGTCTAGCTACTGCACCTCGGGTATTTACAAAACTTCTGGCTCTTCCTCTGGCCAGATTAAGGACTCAAGGTATAACAATAATAGCATACCTAGACGACCTGCTCTTGATGGACTGGTCGGTAGCCCGCTTGGACCAAAGCATGGTCACCACAGTCCACTACTTGGAATACCTAGGTTGGGTCCTCAACCTAGAGAAATCTTCTTTAAAGCCAGTAAGAAGATTAAAGTACTTGGGTCTGGTTTATAGATACAGCCCAGAAGAGGGTGTTTTTACCCCAGGCAAAGATCAGCGCCATAAAGGAGCTGGTTCAGGTGGTCAGGGCAAAGAAGGGTCCTTCCATTCGCCTTTGTATGAGGTTGCTGGGGAAGATGGTGGCTTCATTCGAAGCAGTTCCCTATGCTCAGTTTCATTCGAGACTGCTGCAAAACAGTATCCTATCAGCCTGGAACAAGAAGGTCCAAGCACTAGATTTTCCGATGCATTTGTCGCCAAAAGTGCGCCAGAGCCTCAATTGGTGTCGGATATCCAAGAATCTGCAGAAGGGGAAATCCTTCTTCCCGATTACCTGGAAGGTGGTAACGACAGATGCCAGCCTTTCAGGTTGGGGAGCAGTCCTGGAAGAGGCGTCTGTCCAGGGGAAATGGCCCAGAACCGAAAGGACCTTGCCCATCAACATTCTAGAGATTCAGGAGCGCGTCTAGCCCTAAGGGGCTGGACATTCAGGTTGCAGAATTCTCCTGTCAGGATTAAATCCGACAATGCCACAGCAGTGGCTTATATCAATCACCAAGGGGGCACCAGAAGTCAGGCAGCCCAGGGAGAGGTAAACCATATCCTAACCTGGGCAGAAAAGCATGTGCCATGCATATCGGCAATCTTCATTCCAGGGGTAGAGAACTGGCAAGTGGACTACTTAAGTCGCCAGCACTTGTTCCCGGGGGAATGGTCCCTTCACCCCGGCATCTTCCTGGCTATATGCCAAAGATGGGGGATCCCGGATGTAGATCTGTTTGCGTCCATGTTCAACAACAAAGTCGACAACTTTGTGTCAAGAACAAGAGATCCACTTGCATGTGGAACAGATGCATTAGTGACCCCGTGGGATCAGTTCTCACTGATTTATGCATTCCTTCCTATTCTGCTGCTACCTCGACTTCTTCGCCGGATCAAGCGGGAAAGGAAGTCGGTAGTTCTTGTGGCCCAGAAGATCTTGCCATGCAGAAATAGTAAAGATGGTGGTGGGGGCCCCATAGACCCTACCACCACATCCAGACCTGTTATCGCAGGGACCAGTTTTCCATCCTACTTTACAAACGCTAAATTTATTGGTTTGGCTATTGAAACCCACATTCTGAAGAATCGTGGGCTTTCAGGCTCAGTGATATCTACCTTGATTAATGCAAGGAAGCCAGCTTCCAGAGTCATTTTATTATAGAGTCTGGAAGGCATATGTTTCCTGGTGTGAATCCAGGGGTTGGCATCCTAGGAAGTATGTCATAGGTAGAATTCTTCCCTTTCTGCAAATGGGGCTAGAGATGAAACTGGCCTTGAGTACTATCAAGGGCCAGGTCTCTGCCTTATCGGTATTGTTTCAACGTCCGCTTGCTTCGCATTCTTTGATCCAAAGCTTTATACAGGGGGTAACGTGGCTTAATCCACCGTTAAGAGCACCCCTGAACCCTTGGAACTTGAATTTAGTTCTGTCGTCATTAATGAAATAGACTTTTGAGCTGATAACGACATATTCCTTTGGTCCTTTTGACAAGGAAGCTAGTTTTTCTAGTAGCCATTTCTTCTGTAAGAAGGGTATCCGAGTTGGCGGCTCTTTCTTTTAAAGAGCCATATTTAATCATTCACAAGGATAGAGTAGTATTGCGTCCTCATCCTAGCTTTCTGCTAAAGGTGGTTTTAGGTTTTCACCTAATCCAGGATATTGTTTTACCTTCATTTTTTCCAGAACCCTGTTCTAAGGAAGAATTGTCACTACAATTTTTTGGATGTAGTGAGAGCAGTCAAAATCTATTTGAAGGCAACTACTCAGATTCGGAAAACAGATGTTTTGTTTGTCTTGCCTGAAGGTCCTAGGAAAGGACAGGCAGTGTCAAAATCCACTATTGCCAAATGGATTCAGCAAGTAATTATTCAAGCTTATGGCTTGAAGAGGAAGGTTCCACCTTTTCAAATCAAAGCGCACTCCACCAGGGCTGTTAGTGCTTCTTGGGCAGTGCATCACCAAGCCTCCATGGCTCAAATCTGCAAGGCTGCAACTTGGTCTCCAGTCCATACATTCACCAGATTCTATCAGGTGGATGTAAGAAGGCATGAGGATATCGCCTTTTGGGCGCAGTGTACTACAGGCGGCAGTATGGGTCCTCAGGTCTGATTGCACCCTACTATTGTTTGTCCCCTCCCCTCAGGTGGCATTGCTCTGGGACATCCCATACAGTAATTACTGTGGCTCTGTGTCCCGTGATACGATAAAAAAAATAGGATTTTTATAACAGCTTACCTGCAAAATCCTTTTCTTATGGGGCGTACACACGGTCGCACTTTTCGGCTACAAAAGTCCGGCGGACAATCCGATCGTGTGTGGGCTTCCCCGGACTTTCAGCGGACTTTTCCAGTCGCAAATCTGACGGACTTTAGATTTGGAACTTGCTTCAAATCTTTTCGTCGTAACCCGGACCCAGAAATCCGCTCGTCTGTATGCTAGTCCGACGGACAAAAACCCACGCTAGGGCAGCTATTGGCTACCTCGCTATCAACTTCCTTATTTTAGTCCGGTGTACGTCATCACATATGAATCCATCGGACTTTTGTGTGATCGTTATGTAGGCAAGTCCGTTCATTAAAAAGTCCACCGCAAGTCCACCAAAAGTCCGTCGAAAGTTTGTCGGACTTTTGTAGCCAAAAAGTCCGACCGTGTGTACGCCCCATTAGAGTACATCACGGGACACAGAGGTCCCTCCCCTCTTTCTGGTTACACGTGTATTGCTTTGCTACAAAACTAAGGTACTCCCGGTAAGGGGAGGGGTTATATGGGGAATTGGACTTCCTGTCTAGGGTGTGTCAGTGTCCATCACCTGAAGGTGCCATATAACCCATACAGTAATTATCTTGGAACAAGAGTCCCTAGTTTGCCCTGTCTCTCTTTTTGCAGTGTTTACTTTTCTGATCTACTACAGTCTGGTTGCCATAGTAACCTTTCAATTCTCTGGTAGAGAGAATGGATTAGCCCTGTTCCTTTTCCTGTTTAGCCAGTCCTCTGTTCTTTTTCACTCATGGAAGTACAACTTGGTAAACCTTGCAATAAGCATTCTCCACATAGAGAAGCTCTTTCAACACCCTGCAACATCTACAAACTCTCTGCTGTTATTTCATAAATAAAGTTAAGAAAGTTAAAAGACTTTGTTGTGCTTTGATAGGAAGGTGAGTTAAAGTGGATGTAAACCCAATGTCATCCTTTCTAAACTACTGCCATAGGGGTTATCTATAAGGATATACATGCCTCCTGCATGTATCTTTATCTGTCAAATGTCTCCCCTCTGTCTGTTATGAGACCTGAAAAACTGCATATTCTGTGGGTGGGTCTGTTGTCTGGAGCTCGGTGGGTGGAGTCGTTATGTCAGTAGACTCCCCGCCCACCTCTACACTTCCCTTGTCAATATGCATTTTCTCCTGTTTATTTCTAATACTGAACATCTGCTGAACTTCTACTATGATCTCTAACATCCAGTGAAAAGACAGGAAAGTAACCACGTGACTTCAGCATGCCAAATCATGCTGAGGTGTGGAACAGCCAATCCTTGCAGAGCTGCTGAAGAAAGGAGTGGGGGAGGGAATTAAAAAATACTGCCTGTGTCTTAGGCTGTCATTAACAGCAAGGGGGGAGTATTTGACAAAGTCTTTCGAAGTTTGTCAAGATTTTTCTCACTGAACAATAAAAGAGGATTGCTCAGAGATGAATTAACTCTGTGTGGCAAGACTGGGCTCAAATGATAGGAAATCTTATACTCTACAGTATGATATCCCCCAAAAAAAAATTGGGGTTTACATCCACGTTAAGCTATCTGGCCTTATTCATATCCAACCATATGACACTGGGGTTGCAGAACAGTAATTACTGTGGCTCTGTGTTCCGTGATGTACTCCAAGAAAAGGATTTTACAGGTAAGCTGTTATAAAAAAAAAACTAGCCATTTAGGCCCCTCATGCTCTCAGCAGCTGGTTCTGAAGTAACCAATGTTTTTACCTAGTGTTCTCAATTAAATAAAAGTGAAACTTCATGGGAGAAATTAAAGAAATGGGCAAACAGGCAGGATTTGTAATGCATCTGTCTCTTCTGCATTACTGTCTCCTGCCTATCCACCCTTGTACAGTGAGCTGTGCGTGAACAGATTTGACAATGCTAAGCTCACAGAACTCCTGGGCACGCACAGGAATGATGTCATATTGGCCCAGCCAATAAAACTGACCAATGATTGATCCCTTAAAGCAGGCTTCCTGAACATGTCGGCAGCTGGCGGGGAGCTCTGGGATTCTGCATCGCAGGACTGAAAAATTGGCTTCCCTATGCGCACAAGCAAGCAAGATGGAGGAATCCTCACTGGGACATTTTATTAAGACAGGGGACTCCTCCACTGTCAGAATAAACTGATCAGAGGCTACAGCCACTAATGTGAGAAGTTTTCCTGGTGGACTTCTGTTGAACGGGGATGTTCATACACTGATCAAAATTTGGCCTATCCCTATTGAATCCCCCAAATTTCGATCCATCTATGAGTTTCCAAGCCCAAGGGAATCCACTAACACCTGCATTGTCACTCCTCCTCATGGACCTGTTACCAACAGCTTATACAGTTGCCCTGTGCTTAAGTGCTTGATACACTCCTTAGATTTTTCCTTAGCTCTGTTGACAGTGGCCCCCTCCTCAGTCTTATCTAGGAATAAACTATTTGCTCCTGCCAATGTTTTACAGACTCCTTGAGGAGGTCTTTATCAATAAGTTGGCTATACCCACTGTTCCAGCAGTGTTACGCTTTACTGTAAAGCACTAACTATTCCTGTTGCAGATGCACCAGTGTTTAAGCATTCTATTGACAAACGTTTGGTAAACTTTCCAGATCCTTGTTTCTTTATCGGGCCCTACATTGCAACCTGCAATGAATGTAATTACTGTCAGACTTCAGGAGAATGGATTAGACGCATATTAAAGGACCTGGCTTCTCTTCATACTTTTTTTTTTTTTGTTAGAGAGCTTGGACCATATGCTGACAGCCCACAATATTAAGTTGATGGATTATTTAACCACTTCAGCCCCGGAAGGTTTTACCCCCTTCCTGACCAGAGCACTTTTTACAATTCAGCACTGCGTCGCTTTAACTGCTAATTGCGCGGTCATGCAATGCTCTACCCAAACGAAATTTGCGTCCTTTTCTTCTCACAAATAGAGCTTTCTTTTGATGATATTTGATCACCTCTGCCGTTTTTATTTTTTGCGCTATACACGGAAAAAGACCGAAAATTTTGAAAAAAAATGATATTTTCTACTTTTTGTTCTAAAAAAAATCCAATAAACTCAATTTTAGTCATACATTTAGGCCAAAATGTATTCGGCCACATGTCTTTGGTAAAAAAAATGTCAATAAGTGTATATTTATTGGTTTGCGCAAAAGTTATAGCGCCTACAAACTAGGGTACATTTTCTGGAATTTACACAGCCTTTAATTTATGACTGCCTATGTCGTTTCTTGAGGTGCTAAAATGGCAGGGCAGTACAAAACCCCCACAAATGACCCCATTTTGGAAAGTAGACACCCCAAGGAATTTGCTGAGAGGCATGTTGAGCCCATTGAATATTCATTTTTTTTGTCCCAAGTGATTGAATAATGACAAAAAAAAAAAAAATTACAAAAAGTTGTCACTAAATGATATATTGCTCACACAGGCCATGGGCATATGTGGAATTGCACCCCAAAATACATTTAGCTGCTTCTCCCGAGTATGGGGATACCACATGTGTGGGACTTTTTGGGAGCCTAGCCGCGTACGGGGCCCCGAAAACCAATCACTGCCTTCAGGATTTCTAAGGGCGTACATTTTTGATTTTACTCCTCACTACCTATCACAGTTTTGAAGGCCATAAAATGCCCAGATGGCATAAAACCCCCCCAAATGACCCCATTTTGGAAAGTAGACACCCCAAGCTATTTGCTTTGAGGCATGTTGAGTCCATGGAATGTTTTATATTTTGACACAAGTTGCGGGAAAGTGACAAATTTTTTTTTTTTTTTTTTTTTTTTGCACAAAGTTGTCACTAAATGATATATTGCTCACACAGACCATGGGCATATGTGGAATTACACCCCAAAATACATTTAGCTGCTTCTCCTGAGTATGGGGATACCACATGTGTGAGACTTTTTGGGAGCCTAGCCACATGTCTGGCCCCGAAAACCAATCACTGCCTTCAGGATTTCTAAGGGCGTACATTTTTGATTTTACTCCTCACTGCCTATCACAGTTTCGGAGGCCATGGAATGCCCAGGTGGCACAAACCCCCCCCCCAAATGACCCCATTTTGGAAAGTAGACACCCCAAGCTATTTGCTGAGAGGCATGGTGAGTATTTTGCAGCTCTCATTTGTTTTTGAAAATAAAGAAAGACGAGAAAAACATTTTTTTTTTTTCTTTTTTCAATTTTCAAAACTTTGTGACAAAAACTGAGGTCTGCAAAATACTCACTATACCACTCAAGAAATAGCTTGGGGTGTCTACTTTCCAAAATGGGGTCATTTGGGGGGGTTTTTTGCCACCTGGGCATTCCATGGCCTCCGAAACTGTGATAGGCAGTGAAGAGTGAAATCAAAAATTTACGGCCTTGGAAAGCCTGAAGGCGGTGCTTGGTTTTTGGGGTCCCGTACGCGGCTAGGCTCCCAAAAAGTCTCACACATGTGGTATCCCCGTACTCAGGAGAAGCAGCAGAATGTATTTTGGGGTGTAATTTCACATATTCCCATGGCATGTTTGAGCAAAATATCATTTAGTGACAACTTTGCGCAAAAAAAAATAAAAAAAATAAAAAATTGTCTCTTTCCCGCAACTTGTGTCACAATATAAAATATTCCATGGACTCGACATGCCTCTCAGCAAATAGCTTGGGGTGTCTACTTTCCAAAATGGGGTCATTTGGGGGGGTTTTGAACTGTCCTGGCATTTTATGCACAACATCTAGAGGCTTATGTCACACATCACCCACTCTTCTAACCACTTGAAGACAAAGCCCTTTCTGACACTTATTGTTTACATAAAAAAATAATTTTTTTTTGCAAGAAAATTACTTTGAACCCCCAAACATTATTTTTTTTTTTTAAAGCAAATGCCCTACAGATGAAAATGGTGGGTGTTTCATTTTTTTTTTTCACACAGTATTTGCGCAGCGATTTTTCAAACGCATTTTTTGGGGAAAAACACACTTTTTTACATTTTAATGCACTAAAACACACTATATTGCCCAAATGTTTGGTGAAATAAAAAAGATGATCTTAGGCCGAGTACATGGATACCAAACATGACATGCTTTAAAATTGCGCACAAACGTGCAGTGGCGACAAACTAAATACATTTTTAAAAGCCTTTAAAAGCCTTTACAGGTTACCACTTTAGATTTACAGAGGAGGTCTACTGCTAAAATTACTGCCCTCGATCTGGCCTTCGCGGTGATACCTCACATGCATGGTGCAATTGCTGTTTACATTTGACGCCAGACCGACGCTTGCGTTCGCCTTAGCGCGAGAGCAGGGGGGACAGGGGTGCTTTTTTTTTTTTTTTTTTTTTTTTTTTTTTTTTTTTTTTTTCATTATTATTATTTTTTTATCTTATTTTTAAACTGTTCCTTTCATTTTTTTTTTTAAATCATTTTTATTGTTATCTCGGGGAATGTAAATATCCCCTATCATAGCAATAGGTAGTGACAGGTACTCTTTTTTGCAAAAATTGGGGTCTATTAGACCCTAGATTTCTCCTCTGCCCTCAAAGCATCTGACCACGCCAAGATCGGTGTGATAAAATGCTTTCCCAATTTCCCAATGGCGCTGTTTACATCCGGCGCAATCTAAGTCATAAAATGCTCGTAGCTTCCGGTTTCTTAGGCCATAGAGATGTTTGGAGCCACTCTGGTCTCTGATCAGCTCCATGGTCAGCTGGCTGAATCACCGGCTGCATTCTCAGGTTCCCTGTTGAGACAGGAGAGCCAGAGAAAAACACGGAAGACGTTGGGGGGGGGGGGGCATTCCCTCCGACTGCTTGTAAAAGCAGTCTAGAGGCTAATTAGCCACTAGGATTGCTTTTACATGAAAGCTGACCGCTGGCTGAAAAGAATGATACCAAGATGATACCTAAACCTGCAGGCATCATTCTGGTATAACCACTCAAAGTCGTGAATGGCGTACCTGAAGACAAAAAAATGGTTAACAATAAAGCACAGTAAACGGTAAGGTATAAAAAATTGCATACCTGAAAAGCAAACATGATAAAACATAATAACAATAAAACATTGCAGAATAGAATACAGTAAAAAAGAGCAGAACAATAGAGAGAGAATAGAGAGAGAGAGAACAATAAAACGCCAACTATTTTTTTTTTATTTTATATTTTTGTTTGTGTTTTTTTTTTTTTTTTCACTTTTTTTTGTAACTAACTTTTATAACTGTAACCGGTTCCAGGTTCGGGTCTCTCAAAATGCGATGGCATCTTGGGAGACCCTGTGAAAGTGTGCCCTAGTCTGTGCAATGCTGTACCCTACGCTAATAGTCAACTAGTGAATGGTAGCGTTCAAAACATTCACCAATGCAAAGACCAGGATTGTCAGGACAGGTGGGACAATAATAGTGGGTGTCACGCCTATATCCGCGCTTGCTGCAGACACGACATCTTTTTTGGGGGGGTTCGTTGGGTAGGGGTACTCGGGAGGACATAAAAATGCCTCTCATGCAGCCGACTGCATTTGGTTGGGGATGTGAATGGGGGAAGTACGGGCGCTGCAGAAGCGGTGGGTTCCCAATTAGGATTGGCGAATGCAGCAGGAAGGGCACTATGGGCACGACGGTCCTGTGTTTGTCTTTTTGGTGGCAGCGGGACACTACTTGTGCTTGCCACCTCACCAGCTTGAACTGCACTTATGGGACTCGCCACGTCACCAAGTGTTACTGCAGTGCTGGTTTGACTACGACCGGGGTGTACTAGGCCGCTGGCGCTTGCCAGTTCACCAAAACGCTACCAAAAAAACTGTTAGCGATCGCAGGGATCAGGCCTGACTCTGCGAACGCTGCAGTTATGCGTTTAGTGTTTTGTAAGTGACAGTGATCGATCGATACTGCACTTGGGTGGGCTGGGCCGGGCGGAGGGGCAAAACGCAGGTGCTAGCAGGTATCTGGGCTGATCCCGCTAACACTGCGTTTGTGGGAACCCTAAACTGCTGGGGACGCTAGTATAGATCTGATCGGATCAGATATTGATGCGATCAGATACTATACCACTAAGGGAGGTGTATGCTGCGTGCGTGTGTGTTAGCGGTACTGGCGCTAATCTGACGCTGCCTGGGGCTGGTGCTTGCCAGTTCACCAAAACGCTACCAAAAAAACTGTTAGCGATCGCAGGGATCAGGCCTGACTCTGCGAACGCTGCAGTTATGCGTTTAGTGTTTTGTAAGTGACAGTGATCGATCGATACTGCACTTGGGTGGGCTGGGCTGGGCCGGGCGGAGGGGCAAAACGCAGGTGCTAGCAGGTATCTGGGCTGATCCCGCTAACACTGCGTTTTTGGGAACCCTAAACTGCTGGGGACGCTAGTATAGATCTGATCGGATCAGATATTGATGCGTTCAGATACTATACCACTAAGGGAGGCGTATGCTGCGTGCGTGGGTGTTAGCGGTACTGGCGCTAATCTGACGCTGCCTGGGGCTGGTGCTTGCCAGCTCACCAAAACGCTACCAAGAAAACTGTTAGCGATCGCAGGGATCAGGCCTGACTCTGCGAACGCTGCAGTTATGCGTTTAGTGTTTTGTAAGTGACAGTGATCGATCGATACTGCACTTGGGTGGGCTGGGCTGGGCCGGGCGGAGGGGCAAAACGCAGGTGCTAGCAGGTATCTGGGCTGATCCCGCTAACACTGCGTTTTTGGGAACCCTAAACTGCTGGGGACGCTAGTATAGATCTGATCGGATCAGATATTGATCCATACAGATACTATACCACTAAGGGAGGCGTATGCTGCGTGCGTGGGTGTTAGCGGTACTGGCGCTAATCTGACGCTGCCTGGGGCGACGCATATCACCGCCGGGCGATCGGGGGGCTAAACCTTTATTCGGTAATAAACGGCGGGTGCCCTGACACTATAAAAAATAAACGAACTAACCAGCGTCACCCGTAACAGTTATACGGTGATCAGTGGTGAAAGGGTTAACTAGGGGGCAATCAAGGGTTTAAAACATTTATTAGGTAGTATAGGGGGATCCCTGTCGCTATAAAACGCTGACGGCGAACCTAAATATTTACGTCCCTAACTAGCGTCACCAGCGACACTAATACAGCGATCAGAAAAATGATCGCTTAGCAACACTGGTGACAGGGGGTGATCAAGGGGTTAAAACTTTATTAGGGGGGTTAGGGGGGTACCCTAGACCTAAAGGGGGCCTAAGACTCACTGCCCTAACACACTAACTGTCACAAACTGACACCAATACAGTAATCAGAAAAAAAAAAAAAAAAAAAAAAAAAAACCTGCTTGGTGTCAGTTTGTGACAGGGGGGGGGGTGATCGGGGGGGGATCGGGGGGCGATCGGGGGGGGGATCGGGGTGAAATGTATGCCTGGCATGTTCTACTGTGTGTGTGTGTTTGTGTAACTCACAGTGAAGTCTTCTCTCCTCGGCCCGGAACGGAAAATACCGAGCCGAGGAGAGATGACATCATTTCCTCTGCCTCTGTTTACAATACAGAGGCAGGGAAATGATTCCATTGGCTGGGAGCGATCGCGAGGGGGGGGCCACGAATGGATGGCCTCCCCCTCACCACCGATCGCCGGGGGACATTTGCCGACCGCCGCAGGCACCGGGGGGGGTCCGATCGGACCCCCCACCCGCGGGCAGGCAGGGACGTACAGGTAAGCCCTTTTGCCTGCCCGTGCCGCTTTGCCGACGTACATCGTCGTGCGGCGGTCGGCAAGTGGTTAATATTGCCAGATTTCCCAGTTTAGTCAACCTGTGCATATGTGGAGAGCTATTTGGTTTTAAATGCTGTTCTGCAGAATGTCAATGAGCGTTTTGCTGAGCATGCCTTTTAAGAGTGAGCATCTCTTTGGAGACACCCTCATTAAAAACAAATTGTTAGGAATAACATACTCATTTGTTCTAGCTGAGGAGGCCCAAGGCCTGGTTTACTCTGATGCCATTTCAGATGTGACTTGGGTAGCACTAAATCGCATGCCAATGATCAGAATATTGCTTTGAATCCTGCCTGTTCACATCAAGGCAGTGGAGCTGGGATGTGATTTGGCAAAGGGTCCTGTGCTACTTTGGTGCGATTTACAGAGCGATTTGGCCGCATTAAATATATGCAGACCACACACAAAACCCAACCAAATTTACAATACATAATCAAATTGCATTAGTGTGAAATGAGCCCAAGTCTAGTACTAAAAATATTAGAGCCTATCATTTGGTCTGTCTTCTGTACGCAGCGTTCCAGGAGGAGACCAAGTTCAGCTACAGACCTCTAAAACTCAATGTTCTGTCATTGTAGGATAAGTCTGTTCGTTTTTTAGACAAATGAACATGCCTGACACAGAGAACCAAGTTATCTTTTGGTCTGGTAGCTCAGGAATCCAGCTCTGGGTTTGGGGAAAATCCTTCCTTCCAATGCCTTGGAAGATCCTGTAGGGCTGAAGAGGAGTGCCTTTGTCTTGGGACTTGGACGTCATGCTAACCCTGTCTTCTGATCAACACTCTGGAACTCTGGTCATCTCTACAGTGACGGGGGTTTACCTCATTCAGACTTAGTTGGACTACACCATGGTAATGGCGTATATCAACCAGGGAGGCACCAGAAATCTTGTTTTTCAAATAATAGTGAAAACGTTCTGTTTCGTCAACTTAGCATTCGAGTCTTGTCAGCTGTTCACATACCAGGCATGGATAGTTGGCTGACAATTTGCCTCAGCCAGTAATGTTTGGACCCATGATCAAACTGCTCGAAAATGTCCTGTGGGCTCATTAGACTTCATCAAGAGCCCAAAGGCTGTTTATCACCTTGCTTCAGTTAATGACTTGACATGGTTGTCAAAGCCCAGATTTGAAGGGACAGCCCTCTTTAATTCGGGAATTCTCATGCTGTTAAAAGCTAGGGAGGCTACCATTGCACGTGAAAAGCATACTTTGTCTTGTGCAAAGAAAGGAATATTTTTTTTTTTTTTTTTTAGAATCGGCCTGAACCATCAAAGGGCAAATCTTGGCCTTTGAGATTCTATTCCAAAGACCGTTCATCTGCTATTGCTTGGTTAAGATGTTTTGTACATTGTCTCGTGTAGCTCCTCTATGCACCCACTGGTGGCATTTGGATTTGGTTCTGTTGGCTCTTCAAAGAATGCCTTGTGAACCTTTCAGGGACATTCCTCTTTCCACACTTATTTATAAAATAAGTTGCATTCTTTGTTGCCATCACCTCTGCAGGGCATTTTTCTAATCTGGCAGCCTTTCCTTGTAATTTGTATTAACAAACACATGGTGGTAAGACCTAAGACCTCCTTCCGTCAGAAGGTAGTTTTATCTTTTAACCTCATCTCAATCAGGACAGTGTCTTCCTGTCTCCTGCCCAGCTTCACTACATCAGAAAGTAATGAAAGAAAAAAATTACTGTATTGCCAGCTTAAAGTGGTTCTATTAGCTCAAGGTTTTTTACCTTCATGTATCCTATGCATGAAGGTAAAAAACCCTCTGGGTGCAGGCCCAACCAACCCCCCACCATTACCTGAGCCCCATCTTGATCCAGCAATGTGCATGAAAGCAGTGGCTGTCCCAGGTCTGTCTCTGCTTATTGGCTTACACAACAGCGGGAGCCATTGGCTCCTGCTGCGGTCAATCACAGCCAGTGAGGCAAGAGCGGGGGTGAGCTTTGATCTGTGTGTGAACGGACACAACACAAGAGGCTTGCTATGGGTCCACTCTGCAAGGGGGGAGGGGCCAGGACCACCGGCAGGGGGACCCAACAAAGAGGATTGGGGCAGCTCTGTAAGATTATTGCACAGAGCAGGTAAGCATAACGTGTGTGTGTGTGTGTGTGTGTGTGTGTGTGTTTTTCTTTTTGGGTGGGGAAAGATTTGGCTGTTGGTCAGGGTTTTATTGCCATTTGTGTTAGATTTTACTATTTACCCCACTTCTTGTCAGGAGTGCTTTTCATTTTGTTTTGTTTTTTTTGTTTTTTTATCTCCATGTATACAAATGAGGGTCTATTCACATACGTTTTCCTATAAAAAGTGGTGAAGCACATCAAAATACTTGCTGATGTGTACTTTGCATTATTGTGACCGTTGCAGTGCACTTTGTATTAACTATCAGCATGTGTTAATGTGTGTCGATGTGTCTAGACCCATACGTTTTAATGTGTTTCTATGGTTTTTAATGGAAAACGCATCATATGAATCCAGCTTTAGACTGTTGTGTGTGTGCTTTTTTTTTTTTTTTTTTTTTTTTCTTTGATATTGTTTTTTTAATAAAACTTTTTTTTTTTTCCCCCCCTTTTTAGTGTGTTCAGTGGGTGGATGAAGCAAAGCTAAATCAAATGCGGCGAGAGGGAATCCGGTATGCACGCATTCAGTTGTGTGACAACGACATCTACTTCATCCCTCGCAATGTTATTCACCAGTTCAAAACCGTATCGGCAGTGTGCAGTTTGGCATGGCACATAAGGCTGAAGCAGTACAGCTACAATAAGGAAGGGGGACAGCCTGCAGAAGCAGACCACAACTCCACTGAGGCTCTTCCAGAAACTCAATCCACCAGTATAAAAATAGAGCCAGAGGAGACTCCCCTCTCTCTAACAACACAAGGACCTTTTGTAGCACCAACTCCTTCCACACAAACCCTTAACACTCACCAGTCAGATTTGTAGATATGATATTTGGAAAATTTTATTTTGTATTCTATTTTGTTTCTTAAGCCTATTTTTTAAATTTTGATGTGAAGTTATAGTTTTATAACGGACTGACTTCATTGCTGTAATTTCCAAATACTCCATACCAGTTTCATAACTTTCAATACGAACAGCAGCAAACCATAAGTGAGAAGGCTTGATGTTGAGAAGAGCAATGTTACCTTTGTAAAGGTTATAACCTTGGAGAGTCGCAATGGCAGATCTTTCAATCTTGTGATCCTTTTCAAAGGCATGGGCTTAAATGAGAAGCACTTTTACCTTTCATTTATTCTATGGCTATATTACTTTTATAACAGACTTGGATGTACATGGTTTCCTTCCAAATTTGCGGTGGGACTGAATTCATGACTTGTGAGAAGATGGACTATTGATTGAGCACTTGTTTCCTATGTGTGTTTTTTTTTTTTCTTTTCCTTCTTTGTAAATGGCACAACTCGTTTGAATTTCCATGAACTATGACTGATCTAATTTTGTACACCGGCAACATCCACTAGACTGCTTGCTTTGTATATGTTTATTTTTTATGCAGATTTTATTTGGTACTATAGTTTCCAACAAATGTAACTGTCCCACCTTTTTTTTGTTCCCCCCTCTAGGAAAATACTGGTTGTCACAAAGCCATAATCCTGTATTTTACTTTTTATTTTTGTATGTATTTATTTTTATATGCCTGCCGTTTTTAATTTATGATCATCAAATGAATCAAGGACACACTAGCAGATTTCCAGCACTTAAGGCATTCACCCCTTTTTTCTCTTGTTTAATTTGAATGAATATTTTCAAACCAGGATTTACTTAATCCTGCTTCAGGCAACAATTTGCTCAGTGCAGTGTATTTCATTCAAAGTCAGGTAAATCCGTTCATGTGCTGAAGTTTAAATAGGAGATTTATCAGATTTTTTACTATATTGATGTAAATTTTAATAGTTATTTAATAGTCATTAGTGACATGATGACTGTAGCCAAGATAGAAATGGTTTTTGGACTTGCTTTAATGTTATGCTTCTTAATTGACAAAATTATTCCATAATATTTTAAGCATTTTTTTTTTAATTAAAAGATTGTTGTATGGTAAGTGTGAATGTGTGCAGATTAGTGGCTAAGAAGAAATTGTCTACTTGATGGCCAAAATTTCCATGTATTTAGAATTGGCAATGTCTACTAACCAATAAAATGTGATGTCTGCAGTTTTACACAGTCCTCAGGAAATGGGTGGTTTGAATCACACAAATTTATTTCAATTTGGGTCCTATATGGTTCTTGGGGCTTGTTCGCACTTGACTAAATTTTTAACACTCAACAAGCGTTTTTATGGCGTTCACATGGGTGTCAGACAGGCGTCAATGAGCTTTAGTATGGGCATTAGACAGGCATTAAAGAGGAGTTGAAAATGCTCCCCAAATGCCCTATGGGCAGTTTGGAAGCGTTTGACGAGCATTAAAACTGCTCCACAAACGCCTATACAATTACAGTAAATGAACAAATCTTAACACCCCGCAAAGCATTTCCGAGGTGTTACCATAGACTTTAATGGGAGGCGTTGAAAGGCTTCAAATGCCTCCTGACTCAACATGGGGCTTCAATTTTTAAGCGACGTTAACGCTTAGTGTGAACCGCACTATGTGCGGTCTATTGTATCTTGTGCATAGGCGTTTGAGGGACTTTTTTAATGACTCTCAAATGCCTGCTCCTAATGCCAGTGTGAACTCAGCCTTACTGAGGCTATATTGCTTGAGAAATTCAAATAGAAGGTCTGAGTAATGGGAGACCATGAGGCATAATTCTAGTCCTCTAGACCATTCTGAACAATCCCTGATCTCCCCCAAAACTGACATTAGGCCCATATGTATAAAAGTGAAGGAAGTGTCAGTATTGCCTTATACATTTAATTTTAAACCTTGTCTAGAAAAGTAAAGGAGTGATTAGTTACTTTGAGTAACATGTTGACAAACTGTCCTTTATTTTATTTACATATCGGGCAACCTTTAAAATTCAGAATTGATGCTTGGTAAACTTGGAGAGAGATTTTATTTTTAATGCTAGAATGTCAGCACCCCTGCTTGTGAATACACTGCAGTTGTGATATTGCTTGTTCATAATCTGGTTAGCTATGAAGAGTTTACAGAGCACCGATATATGAAAGTAAAACCAAGTGGTGTGTATGAAAAGACACTTTGGTACCACTATTGCCAGATACCACTATTACTATCTGCTAGTAGTCTATAATTCCTCTGTATTTTGACAGAGTTTGTATTGGCAATATGTAATACAGTGGGTCAACTCTGTGGCATTATGTAAGCAGTGCCATCAGTTTGGCTCTAGAGTCATCGGCATGGCATTATGTAATGTGGAGGTGTCTTTAGCTTCACGGAGTCATTTGTATTGTTATCATGTAATGCAGTGGGTCCACTTTGGCTCCATTGAGTCACCTGTGTGACATTCTGTAATGCGGTGGGGTAATGTTATCTCTAGGTTTCGGAAATCTGCCAGATCTAAATCTGGGTTTGGGTTAGTCTCCTTATACACGCAGTGCAGAGAAATTTCAAGTTGGTAACAGGTTTATTTTAAATGACGTAATGAATATTGTTTGACCTTGTCAGGTTTTGGGAGATTAAACCAACAGGATTGCCTCAAATGGGGAGGAATTTTAAATCTGTTAACAGCTACTCCGTTGAAAACCAAGCACAGATTAATGTCTCTATACAGAAAGACCTTGCAGGATGTTAAAGAAACAAACTACTTGTATTGCATAAATACAAACTAAAAAATGCAATAAAAAGTTCAAGAAATACCCAGATTTTAGCGTTACTCTTGTTGGTTCTTTGTTTTTTGTTTTTAAATGACTCCCACTTCTGTTTCACTGCTTAAGAACTATGAACCATTACAAATACCATGATCTTTCTGATAAATTAGCCTGCTGTATGCACTTAAAAGTCCAAATGCTTAGGAATCTTGAATCGAACTTCCAGCTGTTTTGGAAGGGCTGAGAATAAACTCAGAATTGGAAGCATACATGTCAAAAACCTCTTGCAATACAATGCGAGTCAAGTGAGCTGTATCATTTTAAGTAACCAGTGGCATTCGCTGGAAAGTTGATATGATTGTATACAAGATAAAGCCAAATAGATTTTAAGCATATGGGTCTTAAATGATCTTTATTTTCATTTTCAAATTAAATGGATTATTGTAAATACTTTTGGTGTCTGGCTTTTTGTTTTTTCCCATGCATGTGCTGTTCATAAACAGACCTTTTATTACTTGATTGGCTGCAAACAGAGTGCAGACTTAAAACCCATCTCCAGGCTAAATGGAGCTCTGCAATACTTGTCTTGAATCCTGGGCTGCCCTGTGCAGTACTTCTTTCCCACAAGACGGTCAGTACACATTCTGTGTACAGAACAACTCCAGGTAGCCATATTGCATTTATAGAAAATGACCGGCTGCAGATTAAAAAGGAAAGGTGATTTTTAATATTCAATTACAATATGACTTGTATCACAACTGTAAAGGTTATATATTTTTTCTTTGCTGTTTTTTTACCCTTCAACTTTGCAAACAATACTCCTTCACATGCAATTTAAATAAAAACAGCACTTTTGCTTGTACTTGATTGGATGATAGAAACCAGCAGAGCTTCCCCTCATTTAAAAGCTTCCTCTCAGATCTTGAGCAAATGCTCTTGTAGTGCACAGTATATATCAACCTCCCCATGGTTTTCACACAACTTTCACTCAGGATTCACACATTTAACAATGTATCTATCCTATTAGAAAAATGTAAATCCTCTGAACAGTGCATGAAAACCTCTATGAATAGAATCTATTTTTTTCTAAGTGTGTGTGTTGCTACATGCAAAATTAAAAAAAAAATAGGGGTGGAATAAAACCCTGGTTAATTTTTTTTTTCCGTATGTGTTCTGCTGGCAAGATTTCCTTTTCACCTGAAAAGATGTCTCATTGGAGGATTTGGCCTTGGCTCCTGTGACCGCTCTAACATTTTGGATTTCCAATATCCTTCTCTTTCGCTGTTTGGTTCTCTACCTCTTTCCCAGTGGAAGTTAAAAATACATTTCTTAATCCTACAGGACACAGGCCAAGTAATCGTATAGGTCTAGGAATTAAACGAGATGTGGGATCGTCCGCTCAAAGAGGGGCTTAAACCAGAGTTCTAGTGTCTCATTACCTCCAGAAAGAGAAGAGCTCCAGGTGCTGGCTAAATGCTGGTGCAAGTAGAAGAGAACAAGAAGGCCTGGACAGCCGCACACCAGAATGGATAAATATGTCTTTTTGTTCAAAATACAGGATCATGGGGTACACAAAACACGACTGTGGGGTGGTCGTGTTTGTGTACCCCATGGGCTGATGCGTTTCACACTTACACCAAGTGCTTACTCATAGCTGGCTAAAATGGGAATGAAAAGCCATATATATACTAAAAATATTAGAACATGTGATCATGCAATGATGAGAAAATAAAAAAACAGCTGAGAAGCGGCCATATGAGATCTCCGCACCTGCTGCTGGTTAGTAAATCTCAAATGGAAATCCCCATAGCAAGTAGGCATAGAAACAACGATTTGGAGATTTAATAAAATAAAGTGAAAAAATGAATGAGATAAAAATAAGTGTTAAAATAATGTGATATCCATAAATGTATGAAATATACATATAATGAATGAGCACATGTGAAAAAATGTGTGTGGTGATATGTGTTTCAATATGAACAAATAAAACAATTTATAGCCCGGTTGTCCAGGGTCAAAAAAATGTTTTTCAAAATGTGAATATGCATAGTGACAAATGGGCAGTGATATATATGTTATCTGAATAAAGACTGATCATGTGTGAAAAAAAAATGTATAGACACAGGGCAATCAATTCTAACAAAAAATATATATGCATAATAAGATGAGGACTGAGGGTAAATGCATGTGAGTGAATATGTGCAAGACATGCACGCAAAATTAATATGCAATAAATCAACAGGTGCTGTGATCTCAAGACAGCATGATTGTTAGATCTACATAGTCCATAATCAAGTCCATGATCTGAGAAAAAAAACACGAATATGTCACAGACAAACATTCAAAAACAAGTACAGAAAATATTTAGAATATATAAAGACATTTTTTAGTTGTATAGTAAAGACGTACCTGTAACCATATAAAAACATCATATACAAGATTAATATTATGTTTCTAGAATGGCGATGAACTTAAGCTTGGACTCATCCATATGGATGTGTGATTAAACAAAGATATATGTATCCATGTGCATATATTGGTTCAAAACCTAACTACATGAAATTGGGGTACTGGAATGGCGTATGAGGCAAAAACGCCAATCCAGGCGCCCCTTAGCAGAACTATATTGAAACGCTCTCCAAAAACTTAAAAATATATGTTTAATCATTGTTTTTGAATGTTTCTGTGACATATCTGTTTTTTTTCTCAGATCATGGACTTGAGGATTATGGACTATATAGATCTAACAATCATGCTGTCTTGAGATCACGGCACCTGTTGTTGATTTATTGCATATTATATTTGCGTGCATGTCTTGCACATATTAACTCACATGCATTTACCCTCAGTCCTCATCTTATTATGCATATATATTTTTTGTTAGAATTGATTGCCCCATTTTTTTTTACACATGATCAGTCTTTATTCAGATAACATATATCACTGCCCATTTGTCACTACGCACATTCACATTTTGAAAAAAAATTTTTGGACCCTGGACAACCGGGCTATAAATTGTTTTATTTGTTCATATTATAACACATATCACCACACATATTTTTTTATGTGCTCATTCATTATATGTATATTTCATACATTTATGGATATCACATTATTTTAACACTTATTTTTATCTCATTCATTTTTTCACTTTATTTTATTTTATTACATCTCCAAATTGTTGTTTCTATGCCTATTTGCTATGGGGATTTCCATTTTAGAATTACTAACCAGCAGCAGTGCGGAGATCTCATACGGCTGCTTCTCAGCTGTTTTGTATTTTCTCATCATTGCATGGTCACATGTTCTAATATTTTTAGTATATATATATATATATATATATATATATATATATATGGCTTTTAATTCCCATTTTAGCCAGCTATGAGTAAGCACTTGGTGTAAGAGCGAAATGCATCAGAAATTTTTGTACCACCACACAGTCGTGTTTTGTGTACCCCATGATCCTGTATTTTGAATAAAAAGACGGATTTATCCATTCCGGTGTGCGGCTGTCCAGGCCTTCTTGTTCTCTTCTACAAGTAATCATATACCTTGGGTTTTTGGTGCCTTCAGACGATTGGACACTGATGAGGCTTTTGAGGACATGCCCTCCCCTATATACCCCACTCCCCGAGTCAGTTTGCTTTTAGTGTCCTTAGGAGAGGTCATCACCTTCAAGAGAAATCACTCTGCTTAACTAGTTTATCTTATCTTCAGATTCTTCAATCGACTTCATTTTCTTCTAAAACAATAGAAGCAGTGCACTTTCTGTAAAATTTTCTGGTCCCCATGCAGTGCAGACGGCATGGAGTGTTACTTTGGGCACTGGATTCTGTATGGGCGCTCACCTGGGCACTTTGTGCAACTTGTGTAGTAAGCTACGGGGTCCAGTCTGTGGTCTATCCCTATGGAATCCTGCCCCTGAAAGCTCTTCAGGGGTATTCCCACCCTCTATAGGAACCAGCAACATGGGCAGGTAAGACCAGGTCATCCTGTATCTGATCATTACTGTAAAAACTGGGGATGTGCTAGGGATGTATTCACCACAGGTGTGAATGCACTCTGCAAGCGATTACAGGAGAGAACCCCAATGGGGGTTCCTGCAGGTAGGATGTCCCATTGAAAGCAGTGGGGGGCTGTCAGCATTCACAGCTAATAGTGCCCATTCCAGGGACTCTACTGTGTAACCAAAAGCTTTTGAACTACATTCCCCAGAGAGAGATTGCCAGGAGGAGGGGAAAGAGCTGCACTTTCTCAGGCTGTACAGAACATAACTTTTCTTGCCATGAGGGAGACCAGAGAGTGCACATCACTGTCCCAGTGTGTACCATCACTACTGCATATCAGTGCCCTGAGGGAGATTTAGAGTGCTGAGTTTAGGGATGCCAACAGATCATCTTAAGGGGGCCTGCCTCAGAAACTATTTGCAATCTGAAACTTTCAAACAGGACTCTGCTACCTATGACTTCTTAAGTATCCTGCAAGATGTATTCGAGCAAACAGAAAAGGCCTCCAACCTCACCAGTTTGAACATACCTACTAGAATGAGGTGGAGAAGCTGTCCTATCATGATCTAGTTAAACAACGGGGAGATGGTGGAATTCTGAAGTACAGTGAATTAATCAGGATTGTGCGAGCAGAGGAAGCCATGCTGGTGAAGAGAAGCCCAATAACAGAACCTGTTGCTGAAATCAGAGTAATCAGCTAGTGGCAGCCCAGCAATAGAGCTCTTGAAAGCACAGATGGCCCAGCTAATGGTAATGATGACTCTACTGGCTACCAAGGTGGTCATATCGCCTGGTGATTGTTCCAGGACCCAACCATCTTTGAACACTATGGCTCATCAGGTTGAGAACCAGTAAATGAAGGGTTTGCTTCAACTGTGGAGGAGTGGGACATTACCGACCCAACTGTCCAAGCCCAGTGCCCAAAATGGCAATAAACTTCAGAGGGCCCTGGGGTGAAGGAGCCAGCTGGGTTCCCACCTACAACAGCTAGCTCCAAACTTAAATGCGAGGAAACCGCAACAGAGGTCCAAAGACTCAGAGGGGCCTCCCCTGTTGTTTCTGAGCAACCATCCAACTCTCTCTCTCCTTGACCTCTGACATGCAGCTTTGGAGAGTTGGTGCACAACAGCCCCCTTTAACTCGACCAGGACTCCAACAAAAACGGCAGCTAACCAAGATGGGGGCACAAATACAGACAGCAGGACCTGCTGCCCAAGCTGCTCCAAGCACAACCCCTGACAATTTAGTAGGACCTTCTAGCATTATGCCAGCCCAATTAAAGGCATCTATACAAAGACCTCTGATTTGGTGGGATGAGCAGAAGATGAAATTTCTGTAGGGAGGTTCTACCTGCAGAACACCCCACTCTCACCTGAGTGGAAGGAGTCAAACCCCAGCTTCTGAGATAGAGAAAAATGTCTTTTGAAGAGTGATTTTGATTCGAGGTGTGCAAAGAGTGCCCAGCACCAAATTTGCCTTCATGAGAACAAGCCATTCAGAGACAGTCTGACAGGTTAAACTGGGTGATCTGGAAGATCTTCATGAGCAACTGGCAGAGTTAAAGAGGATGGGCATCATTCAAGAGTCAGAGGCCTGATGCCTCCCCCATAGTGGTAATACAAAATAAGACTGGTTCCCTGAGGATGTGTATCAGCTACCACACCCTCAACAGGATGTAATATAAGAGTTTAAAAGATATTGATTTTCAAGAAACTTGGTAATAATTTGATACACTTGATTTGAGTATTAATAAAATTTTCTTGGTGAACTGTTTTTCAGGTTTTTCCCTCAATCCTCCCAATTGATTGGTTTTGGGACTGGCATGTAGAGTATGGTGACCCGTATGCTTGGGCAGTTTATACGTGCATACTGGAGCCAGTTAGCCTATCGGGATGTCTTTAGAGTATGGGAGGGGACCGGAGTAAACAGAAGAAATAAATGTTAAGTAGTTCTTTGTCAGGGCTGGGCTCAGCCCTTTCTTCTCAGAGCTCTGTGCTCAGCTGACGGCTAATTGCCAAAGACTCTTCCTTCCACAGTGACTCACCTGGTCTTCATTTCCTGCTCGTCAGCTGGAGTTGCTGGTTATATAAACCCCTTGGATCAGATCTTATGTGCCTTTGCCTTGGTCAACATATCCAGACTCTCTGCTGTGTTTTCCTGTGAAAGACTTTTTGCTTGGCTGACTTCCCTTCTGGTTCCTGATCCTGTTTGCTGCACCTGACTTCGCTAGTCTCTAGACTCCTATTTCTCTGGCTTGTTCTGACTACCCATCCTGGTTACCAAACTCTGGCTATGTTTTGGCTACGTTTGCTCTGTTTATACCATTTTACCATTTTATTAAATAGTGTGATTTTTTGCTGCACTGCTGTTTCAGTCTGATTCATGGTTCCTGACAGTCTTACAGTGATTACAATCCTGTACTATATGAATAGTTTGTTTTATATTGTTATACAACTAAGTTTGCTCTAGATGTAAAACAATGTAGCATTCATGTGATAGGTAATGGACCTAAAAAAAAAATATTTTACCTAGTAACGTAGAAATATGAGTTTTTCTTTTAGTAATAGGCCAGGCCACTAGTGACCATTGATTTGCCTGTTCATAAATCTGCAATGAGCTGTGGGCACTGTTGTTAATTTTGAAATGTTGGACTGATAGTCTGAGTAACACCTGTCCTGACGTTAACCATAAGCATGTTGGAAGAGGAGACAAACTCTTTTGACAGCAGCAACCGTCTATAAAGACTTTGCCACATAGCAGGAGCTGAACTGTTTGTGCAAGTTCCATCTGTCTGTTGGGGGTGAAGTGGTTTAGTATATTAGACCGGAAGAATGGGTACTACCTGATCCTTATGCATCTGGAAGACAGAGAAAAGATGGCCTGCATCTGTCCGCTATTGTTCTTCGTATTCGATAAAATGCCCCAAGGTCTGTTGGGACAATTTTGTATTTGTAATATGCAAGAAGATTCCATGAAGAATCGTTCTTGCCAAACCAATCTATTATCCTTCTATGAGGAGGTGAGTTGCCATCTAGATAAAGGAAGGCCTGTAGACGTGGTGTATCTGGATTTTGCAAAAGCATTTGACACAGTTAGCCGTAAACGATTTCTGTACAAAATAAGGTCCGTTGGCATGGACCATAGGGTGAGTACATGGATTGAAAACTGGCTACAATTGTGAGTTCAGAGGGTGGTGATAAATGGGGAGTACTCGGAATGGTCAGGGGTGGGTAGTGGGGTCCCCCAGGGTTCTGTGCTGGGACCAATCCTGTTTAATTTGTTCATAAACAACCTGGAGGATGGGGTAAACAGTTCAATCTCTACATTTGCGGATGATACTAAGCTAAGCAGGGCAATAACACCTAGAGTATAGGCACCGGTCCTCAGGAAGGATGTACTGGAAATGGAGCGAGTACAAAGAAGGGCAACAAAGCTAATAAAGGGTCTGGAGGATATTAGTTATGAGGAAAAGTTGCGAGTACTGAACTTATTCTCTCTGGAGAAGAGACGCTTGAGAGGGGATATGATTTCAATATACAAATACCATACTGGCGACCCCACAATAGGGATAAAACTTTTTTGCAGAAGGGAGTTTAACAAGACTTGTGATCGCTCATTAAAATTAGAAGAAAAGAGGGTTAACCTTAAACTATGTAGAGGGTTCTTTACTGTAAGAGCGGCAAGGATGTGGAATTCCCTTCCACAGGTGGTGGTCTCAGTGGGGGGCATCGATAGTTTCAAGAAACTATTAGATAAGCACCAGAACGACCGCAACATACAGGGATATACAATATAATACTGACATATAATCACACACATAGGTTGGACTTGTGTCTTTTTTCAACCTCACCTACTATGTAACCTTTCAAACATTGATGGAGAAGACAGTAGGGGACACTAACCTGATCAAAATGCTGGTGTACCTAGATGACATTATTGTCTTTAGCATGTCTTTGAAGTGCATGAAGAGCGCCTGGAGAAGGTCCTGAAGAGACTTTATGAAGTTATTGTTCCTAGAGAAATGTCAGTTCTACCAGCCTTCTGTCGCTTACCTCGGACATATCTCAGCTGAGAGAATGATCACTAACCCCAAAAACTGGAAGCTGTCACCTCCTGGCCAAGACCTACCAGTGTGACTGAGCTTAGGTCATTCATTCATGCAGCCGTGCCAGCCTGCTGCAGTATAATGACGGTGGCTGGTCGGCAAGCAGTTACGTTTGATTTTAAGGTGCCAAAACACACACACAATTTTTAAGATAAGAATACATTTTTTATTGGACTTTACAGTAAAAGAAAGACATTTAAAAGTATCAAGATAACAGCAATGTGGTCCCCCCTGTTTGGTTCACGGCAAAACTTTCAAACATTGCAAAAGTTCGGACCTGAATAATGAACCCCATTGAAGTCTATGCGACCCAAACTGTAAAAATCAAAAGTGCCCATTTTAAAGGCTTATATGCAAGTTATTGGGCATACAGGGTATAGGGATCCGGGTACAGGCAGTTCCCGAGTTACGAACAACTCCTACTTACGAACAGCCTCAAACGCCGGCCGCTTGTGCTCCACGTGGGTCCTGGATACCTTTCAAGCACTTTCAAAAACTTTCAAGCACTTCTAAACACATCCCACACTGCCGTACTACGCCCCAGATAACATAACAAGCGCCCGGAACATCCCACATCCATGCACAGACGGCAGTTACACTTACAGACGCAGTGTTCTGACCGGAAGGTACACTTACAAATGCAGTGTTGCAACTTACAAAAAACTTCGAATTACGAACAAACCTATAGTCCCTATTGTGTTCGTAACCCGGGGACTGCCTGTACTGCCCTGGGGGACATGTATCAATGAAAAAAAAGTTTGTAAAAAAACATAATTTTTAAAGTGAGCAGTGATTTACTAATGCTTAAAGTGAAAACAAAAACATGAAAAATTCTTTTAAATATAGTGCCTGGGGGGTCCACTTAATCTGCCTGTAAAGTGGCACATCTGTACCCTGTATAGAACCTGCTGCAGCATTAATGACATTTATAAAGCCAAAAAAATGACATTTTCCCTGCAAACTTTGTTTTATAAAAAATGGCTTAGGGAGCCAATCTGTATAATGAGGCCCCAATTGATTTGCACTGAGAACAAGATTAGAGACTTTTTTTGGTTACATTCTGGTGTCTCTTTTGCAGACTTTGGATATAAGTATCAAGTGTGGAAAAATTGTGAAATAAGAAAGTCGCGCTTAAAATGTGAGAAAGGCCAGAATCAAATGTCTCTAGCCTAAAGGGATATAAACACACAAAGTGATATTCACTGTGCCTACAAATTAAAATAATAAAAATAAATATAGAAATGATGATAATAAGACACAGGAATTAATCCTAAGTCTATACAACTGGAAATAAATAAACAGTGTAAAAAGTGATATAGTGACACATATACACCTCAAAACACTCTACCAAAAATGCACTAGCGTCATTGTGAACCATAAATATCTCAAAAACATCATAAATTAATATATGTGGATAAAAAAATTAATGAAAATCTCCAATGTGCAGAAAATTATCCTTGATAACAGTACATAAAAAATTAATAACAGTCCAAAGGTTGAATAGGAAAAAATCTATCCCCAAGTGACAAGTGAATATGAGTAATCTTACTGCAGTGAATAGGGTGCGTTGGTAAACCTCCACCTTCAAAAACTGCTGCCTCTTACCAAAAGATGTTGGGCTCTAAATGATAGGAGACCTTACTGGGCGGATGGCTGCAACCCCAGCCAGGGATCTGTATGACAGGTACTGGATGTCATCCAGTCTATAAAAACTCCTCAGCCGGCCGCACCAGAATGGTTGGGATAGGTCACTTGCTAGGGAAAAGGCATCTGGAAAAATTGTGCTTTGGGAGTTGGTGTTGCCTCCACACCGAAACACTATAAAGGTACTCTAATGAATCAAGTAATGGCTGTGCATTGTCAAGAGGCAAGTGGCTAACGCTGTGTTCAAATAACTCAGCTGACTCCTCCATACCTGAGGCTGGGACTTTGGCAGGAGTAGCTGTGGACAAGGAGGCAGAATAAGTCACCCTGGCAGTTGTGGTGGACTGCACACTAGTCTCTGCTTGCTGTGGATGGATAGCACGGGCAACGTCACTAAACAGAGGAAATTATCGAGGCTCAGTCCCCTCTGGATCTCCACATTGGAAATTCATGATTCCATTCCGACTGATATGGCTAATTACTTTTCCTCTAATGCTGACTCTACTGCTTGGATGGTCTTCCTTCCGAGTGGTATCAGGCATATATAGAAGAATTAGCTCCTAAACTCCTCAAAACCTTCTGGGAGTCTCTTGAGCAAGGCACTCAATGAACGAAGCGCTTATAGTCATTATACCCAAACCTGACAAAGATAAGCTATTGTGCGGGTCCTATAGTCCCATATCTCTACTAAATAATGATGCCAAAATACTAGCGAAGATTCTTGCACTCAGATTTGAGAAGGTTATACCACCTGACCAATCAGGATTCATGCCTGGCAGGAACACTTTTGACGCATGCCAGAGCGCGCCCCCCCCCCCCCCCCCTTTCCTTCCCCCTCTCTTTCTCGTTTTTCTCTCTCTTTTCTTATTTGAGTGTTTGAAATATTCTGCATATGCAATTTCAGTAATAGAAAATAGAACATCCCCTCCCCTTACAGGAGGGAACCTTCTCTTTCAAAAGTGGAGGGCTAATCCTGAACTCCATCAATCCAAATTGATTTTATGCCAACAATTTGCCATATTGAGTTGACTGGGTATTTGTAGGCTCTTTGTAAGATATACCGGTAATTGTGTGACCAATAATGCTCGAGAAATATTCATATGCCCGCAATGAAGTGCTTCCGGAATGCCAATGAGCGGTGCTTTAGAGGGTGTACTCTTTGGTTAATATGAGGCTGGGAGCTACACGCCTCCTGCTCCTTTTCTTTTTTTTTGAATGATAATGCAAACTTTTTGTATTGTTTGATATATGAGCACTTCATATAGTGGACATTTTGTATTGCTTAACATCTTCATTGTTATTTTTCTACTTTTTGTGAACAGAAAACTAGACCATGTGTTTATGCAGGGAACCCCCCCCCCCCCCAAATAAAATAAATAAAAAATTGATAAGATGAAATGGAAAAGAACATACCAAAAAATGGGTATGAAAGTTACATGAGCCTGTAATCCATGTTGTCCAGGGAGGTACAAACAATATCAAACTATCAAGCAAGATACTGAAAAGATCTGCGAAATTAAAAAAATATACGAAGGGGAATAATTAGAAAAAGGGGTCCATAAAGTTAATCCTAGGTGGCTATCACACCGTGGGGGTTATTTACGAAAGGCAAATCCACTTTGCACGGCAAGTGCGCTTGAAAGTGCACTTGGAAGTGCAGTCGCTCTAAATCTAAGGGGTAGATCTGAAATGAGTGGAAGCTCTGCTGATTTTATCATCCAATCATGTGCAAGCTAAAATGATGTTTTTTATTTTCCTTGCATGTCCCCCTCGGATCTACAGCGACTTTACTTCCAAGTGCACTTTCAAATGCACTTGCAGTGCAAAGTGGATTTTCCTTTAGTAAATAACCCCCTGTGTGTCCATTTCCCAACATTATTATATAATAATATTATTATACGCATAAGTTGGCTTTTTGGTATTCCTCCTAACCATTTGGGATGGTGCCTGTGCTTATCCCACATTGGCTTGATAAATGGGTATTTTCAATATGGCACGTTGCGCATGTGCGTGACGTCATTTCTGGTGGATATATATCCATGGATGTCTTATCAACTGGACACCACCAGGGGTCTCTGTGGTTCACCACCACCTGTGGTTATCCCACGTGTGACATCATTTCAGGGCGGGAGGAGAAAAATTGGCGGTACGTGAATCGGTAATTTTGCTGCAGCATGCGCCATGAGAGTTGCCATCCCTCCTCTCCGACACAATTATATCAATTGCTGGTAAGTGCGTTCCTCTTGTGAATGGACACACATTGGGATAGCTACCTAGGATTAAGTGTTAATCTAAAGATATATACATTATATGCCATTGAACTTTGCCCCTTCTTTGGGAAACAAATACTTTTGGTGGGGGGAGTGTGTAGCCAGGTGCTTGGCTAAGAATGAGAGTGGGAGAAACAGCTGCTCTCTGAAGCTGCTTCTCTGCAATGCTGAACCGGTTAAGAGCTATTTCAGCAAAAGGAGGAAGCTGCTGCACAGGAAGAGTTCAATAGACTGAGTCAGACAGCAATGCACTGTGGAATTTGAATCCCTGGGAAGAGACTCTACTGTGCAATCAAGAGGTTTTGAACTAAATTCCCCAGAAAGGATATGGTCAAGAGGAGGGGAAAGAGGTGCAGTTTCCCAGGCTGTACAGGACAGAGCTTCCTCTTGCCATGAGGGAGACTTGAGAGCGCACATCGCTGTCTGTGGTCCACCATCACTGCTGCATATCCCTCGCCTGAGCAGGATTCAGAGTGCTGAGTTTGGGGGTGCCGACAGAGTCACCTGTGTGCAGAGCAGAGAGTGGACTAATCACTGTGTGTAACCGAATAGTGAGCTGCAATATCACTAGGATGGGGGAGCTGCTGCTGTGGGGATTTACAATCTGCTGCTAAATGAAGAGCCTGAACCCTTTAGGAACTGACCATACAGCCATCTAGTAGCCTTATTTACTACCTACGGTGTGGCTGGGACTGCACTTATGTGTACCAATGGTACAGCTGGGCCCCAAAGCTTGCCGGCTAAAGAGTTAAAATAAAAGCCCTGCTAGAAATTTCACAGATCGGACTATGTCTATGGAATGTTAGTGTTCTGGAATTCTTTTATCCCAATTAGCAAAGCATTCCTGTTTCCTTTAAAGAGAAATGAAGGATTTTTTCCCCCAATCATACTTACCACGGTGGATGCAGCATTGGTCTGATACTGCATCTATTCCCCGGTGCCTCCACCCTGAGAACCGAGCGATCAAACACCATTGATCACTCAGTTTTCAGAGCTCCGTGAGCAGAGAGCTGCAGACTGTCAGTCACAGCTCTCTGCTCTTCTCCCTCCTCGCTCATTGGAGCGCTGAGCTGTGGAGGGACGGAGGGGCCATCTCAAGCTCTCAGCAGCTCACTGAGAGGCTGAGATGGGTGTTAGTCCAGACACCTGGCAGATCCATACTCCATGGTCGTCATGATGACACGAAGCCTGGACTGACATTGGTGACGTCTGCAGAGTGCGGACTTCAGTCCACTCTCTGCTGAAAACAGTTCACAGGAGTGCAAAACAAATTGCACTTCTGTGATCCATAGGAGAAGTACAACCAAACGAGCTTCGGCTGGACTTCTCCTTTCATTTATTTATTTATTCAAATCATTTTTTTTAACAACACAGAACATTGCAGTTACACAAGTACAGTATTACCAATGTATTGTGATACACAGTTAACCCCCTTTGGCAGTTACAGCAGACACTAAACCTCTTGCATATAGGCTCAGAAAGCACTAGGTAGCCCCGGAAACTGGGAGGCCAAGGTCCATCATTTATTTTTGTTATTCCAGGAACCAAGCCAATTTCACATTATACTGTATGCTGGTGCTTTCTGAAATTAGGCAATTGTGTTTTTTTTAGTTAGGCTCTAAATTTGATTATCCTACTATTTTTGGACTAATATGGCTGCAAGTGTACACTTGCTTTGTGGACCTCTGACAACATATTAGCATTGGGGCTTCTTTTTACCATGAATATCTTCACAAGTTCTCTTCTGTAAGTTCTGTTTGCTTGGCAGATACTATGATTAGGGATTTTCTAATCCTTTTGTGGTATGCCTCTAGTAGGAAAAGGAAAACCTGTTCATATCCTGCATCCTGTTTGTTGCATACATCTCCAATTATATCTGGTACCCACAAGAAAAGGTCAAAAAGACCAAAAGGCGAAACAAACTTGTGCACAATTGGGTTCCATATCTGCTGGGCACAAAGACAGTGTAAAGCCCTATACACATGATCGGATTGTTGGCCAACAAAGCATCAGACGTTTGTCCAAAGGGTGTGTGCCGTGAACTTGTCTTGCATACAAATGATACACAATTGTCGGCCAACAAACATGAACATAGTGACATACTAGACGTACTACAAGCCGATAAAGAGGAAGTTCAATTGTCAAGCGCCAACCTTTGGGCTCCTTCTGCTAATTTCGTGTTAGTAGAAGTTTGGTGAGTGTTGATTCGCGCTTTTCAGTTTGTGCTTTTCAGTTTGTTTCTGTACGGCCGTTCGTCAACAGGCCATGTTGCCAAATTGGAGGAGAGAACGTGCTATTATTGGGCTTGGAGTTATTGCTTTGACCCAAGTACAGTCCAGGAACAGGAGGAGGAGGAGTTCTTGGACCAAAAATTGGTTGCTTAACCGTGACTAATTATGTCATATACCTTTGCTGCGGGAGCTTCAGGAGAATAACCCGGATGATTTTCGGAATTATCTTCGGATGACGGACCCCTGCTTTCACCAACGTTTGGCATTGGTGACCCTTTATATTAAGAAGCAAGACACGTGCATGAGGCTTGCCATCACTCCAAAGCAAAGGCTCATAGCCACCTTGCCTTACTTGGCGATGGGGAGAAGTCTCCAAGACCTCAAGTTTACCACTGGGATCTCCCCCCCCAGGCTCTGGGACTCATTATTCCAGGCACCTGCTCAGCCATTATTCATTTACTGCAGAAGGACTATATTCGGGTAAGTTTTTACCTTTATGATCACATTCTATGTATTAATGTTTGTTAATGTATTGTCTTAATTTGTTGATTACATAATTATCAATATTGTAATATGCTGTGAATGTCCTCTTTGTCCTCATGCATGCTGTAAGCTGCTCCTTTGTTGGCCTACATGCATATTTTCTTTAACTAACTCTGATGGAGGACTGATTATTCAGACAGAGTTCTACAAGTGGCTCCAGAATGGCACCTTAAACTTGCCACCTGCTGAGGAGAATGTTGAGGGCCTCGCTTTTGTTTTTGTTGCAGATGAGGCCTTTGCTCTGGTGGAACATGTGATGAAGCCGTTTCCCATGAGGAACCTCACCCCAGAGCAGAGAATCTTCAATTACAGGCTCTCTCGTGCCAGAAGGGTGGTCGAAAACCCCTTTGGCATCCTATCGAGTCGTTTCAGGATTTTTTTTACCCCAATCAGCCTGGCACTCTACAAAATCAACCAAGTGGTCCTGTGCTGTTGTATTTTACAGAATTTTTTAAGGAGAAATGCGACTAGCTACCTTGCCTCACTGCCAAGTAACGTGGACCCTGCAGTGGCAGGCCCAGCTGAAGAGGCTGCAGCTCGGCCGTCTGTGGGCGTGCTGACGGTTTTTGAAAATGCACGTGCTGGATTGCCCTCACAAGTTGCCAGAGATGTACAGCAGAAATACCTAGATTATTTTGTGGGTAGAGGAGCAGTGGCCTGGCAGCAAATTGTAGCTGATTATGCCTAATATATTTTTGAGATCATAAACTCATATTTCATTTGAACTACTGTTGTCTATGTTTCTTATCTGTCTAATATGTTCACAAATGGGCTTTATTTTGGCCACTTGCTCCAATAGTGAAAATGTACCTTATTTGCTACATGAGGGGACAATATCTTCTTCAGCTAACTATTATGGTTTGCTGTGGGTCTGCTACACACACACAATATTTTTGTTCTTAATGGATCAAATGCATGAAGTTCAAAAACATTATGGATTTTCAACTCTCTTAATTTTTAGGAGGACTAAAAATTGGAGGAGTTGGCCACATTTTAGAGCACATGTCACTGTAACTACAACAACTTAACAAATACACTGGTATTGAGCTTTGAAATAACAAGCCATACATTGTTTAGTAAAAAAAAAACATTACTCCAAGCACATTCACATGTGCGTTTTAAGGTTTTAAAACAAACCAATATCTTGGCGTATAACATGCATGTTTTGCATTATTTCCCTTTTTTGGGGCTAAACAGGCATGTTCCAAAACATTAGATACACATCCCAAACTCAGGAACTTACAAAGTTAGATTTTGGTAAAGTGAAGACCAAATGAGACACTAGTATCCCAAGACTGTGTGGATGTTGCCTTCCTCATATGGGGTCATCTCACCCCATTTAAAAGCCAAAATTTGAAGCCACGTACACGTAGAGGCATAACAATTAAATTACCCTTATGATCTCATGCCACAAATGTGTGTAGTTACAAACAATTTTTTTCCTAAACCCACAAAACACACAGTGTGTCAACATGTGCTAGCTACCATCACTGGGTATCAATGGACGTCTGCAACCCATTCCTCTGAGCTTCTATAGTTATGAGGAAGGGGTTGCACCCCCAAAACGCATCCATTGATACCCAGTGATGGTAGATAGCACATGTTGACACACTGTGTGTTTTGTGGCTTTGGCAAACTATATGTATGAAAATACACACATTTTAGGCATGGGATCATGAGTGAAACAAGAATGTCAAAGCACAATTTGTGTGCATCTTCAAATTTTGGCTTTGCTATTCTTCAAAACACAGAAAGATTACAATTCACATTACTTAGGGCAGTGTTTCCCAACTCTCCTTCTCAAGATGCAAACCCAGGTCATGTTTTCTATATTTGTTGAATTTGGCACAGGTGATGTTGTCATTTTCAATGTTAGTAATTCACACAGTCGTTTTTAGACTGAGTAAAATACAGAAAACACAACCTGGTGGTGCACCTAGAGGAGTGGAGTGAAGAAAAACTGAGTACGGACACTAAACTTGCTCATTTAAAAGTCCGAAAAACATGGTAAATATTAAAAGTGCAAACAGGAGCCAACAAGTGGAACAAGAAAATTCTGAACAGGCAAGAGGAAATTATAATTTTGCAAGCATGTCTACAAAATCTCTTCGCTGTAAAGCAGTGGCAGCCTCCTTTATTTGCTCCAGATCCTTCAAACAATGCAAAATACAGTCAGGTCCATAAATATTGGGACATCAACACAATTCTAATCTTTTTGGCTCTATACACCACCACAATGGATTTGAAATGAAACGAACAAGATGTGCTTTAACTGCAGACTTTCAGCTTTAATTTGAGGGTATTTACATCCAAATCAGGGGAACGGTGTAGGAATTACAACAGTTTGTATATGTGCCTCCCACTTTTTAAGGGACCAAAAGTAATGGGACAGATTAACACTCATCCATCAAACTTTCACTTTTTAATACTTGGTTGTAAATCCTTTGCAGTCAATTACAGCCTGGAGTCTGGAAAGCATAGACATCACCAGACGCTGGGCTTCATCCCTGGTGATGCTCTGCCAGGCCTCTACTGCAACTGTCTTCAGTTCCTTCTTGTTCTTGGGGCATTTTCCCTTCAGTTTTGTCTTCAGCAAGTATAGAGCCAAAAAGATTAGAATTGATGTCCCAATATTTATGAACCTGACTGTATCTGCACTCATTCAGCCAATTGTGCATCTTGGAAGATCATGACCTAGTAAGAAGACAAAAAAGGATTAAGGGAACGATGGTCAAGTGGCTGAGGCTCTACATAGTGAGTTATTGTCAAGTTCCTATTCAAATTCAGGAAATACTTACCTACCCAGTCTATTGTTGCTTGCAACCTGCTTGCCCTTCAGACACCTACACTACTAGAAATGTACACACTGCAGCTACCCAGTAATCTTGGCCCTGGTGCCTGGGTCTCCAAAATTCGGATACCTATCAAAAATGACAGCTCCCTCCACCTCTTCATTCTCCATGCTAATGTAAGGCACTAATACTTTGCTAATGTGTGGAGTGGGTTTTTTTCTTTGTTCAGCTAAACACTCGACATGTAGACACATTTGAAGCCAGATTCCACGAATACTTACTTGCGCAAACAAGAGGCTCCCGAATACTTTCTTCCTCTTCGGGTCGCTTTGGCCCTCAGTGTGACTTGCGTCAGGGGATTTGCCGTCCACAATGGACAGGTCTGTGCTGGGTCCAGCAGTCGGATCCCATGCCTCCAAACCAACATCCTGGGTGAGATGACCACACTCACTTTCCTCTAAAAAGAAACAAAACACCATTCATTAAGCCAGCCTAGCCCCATCTGTTTCTAGCATCAATTTTGATACATTAGATGACCAACCTTGCACTCGGTCTGATGACATTTTTCGCTCTTGACTAGTGGACTCCACCATGCTGCACTGTGGTTTTTTTACAGTGAAAAATGCATAGAAAAGGGAAGGTGATGTAATTTTTAAGGAGGGCAAACACTGGACAAGTGCCAACATTGAAAAAGTCCTGCAGTTGCCTCCCACCCCTCTTGTCTCCTATGGGATAGGGGATATATGATGATCATTCTAGCAGGCATGACTCTGTGTGACTGTGATCCCCGGGGCCTCTCCTCTAGCCATGTCTACACTGGCAAGGCTGCATTAATGGGCACTGATGAGCCAGGCAGCAGTCAGAAAGTGTTTTTTACCCCTTAAGTTCTGCCTCCCCTGTAGGAGCCCCGAGCGAGGGTATCCTCCCTTTGCCCCTTCTGGTGGCTTAGCTGTTGCCTCATTTTTTGGTGCCTCCCTGTTGAAAGAAGAGAAAAATTAGGTCAAAAAACAGAACCAAATAAGAATGTTCGCATCTGCTTTCTATTTTACTTCATCTATAAAATAACAATTCAGACAAAGATTATGGAAAACATTATATATAATTCTCTTAAGCTACTTGGAGAAAGCACATATGCAGGCAGCTAATTTACACATAACCATATTGGTTAGATACAAATAGGGTTGTCCCGATACCACTGTTTTAGGACCAAGTACAAGTACCGATACTTTTTTTTTTTCAAGTACTCGCCGATACCGATTACCGATACTTTTTTGTGCTGTCACGTGACAGTGTTTTTTTTTTGTTTCTTTTTTAACAGTGCTTTCTTTTTTTTCGGGGGGGGAGTGGGTGAATGGTGTATGTGTGTGTGTGTGTTTTTTTTTATTTACAATTTTTATTTTTTACAATAATATTTTTTTTATTCTTTATGCCAATATGTGTTTTTTTTCTTTAATCAGCCCTGTTGGGGGGCTTTGGTGATATATCAGGGGTCTTAACAGACCTCTGATATCTCCCCCTTGAGACAGAGAAAGAGACAGAGGATAGAGATTCCCCAGTCCCTTTCTCTGCAGCCTCAGCTGCACTGAGAATGAATGGAGAGAAGACAGCGGCTCCTCTCCATTCATAAACTGAGACATCGTAATCACAGGAGATTACAATGTTTCAGTTATGTGAATGGACAGAGTCAGCTGACTCTGTCCATTCACAAAGGAGGACATGGAGAGAGAGACAGCACAACGGAGGGGGAGAACGGAAGGGACAGCGGAACAGAGGGGACAGAGAAGGAGAGGGGGGCAGCAGAACGGAGGGGACAGAGAAGGAGAGGGGGGCAGCAGAACGGAGGGGGATAGCTGAGGGGGACAGAGAAGGAGAGGGGAACGGCGGAATGGAGGGGGACAGCGGAGAGGCACAGCAGAACGAAGGGGACAGCGGAGGGGGACAGAGAAGGAGAGAGGAATGGCGGAATGGAGGGGGACAGCGGAGGGGGACAGAGAAACGAAGGGGGCATGGAGGAGGATGCAGTGACAGTCAGCGGTGACCGATCACCGCTGTATGTCACTAAAGCAGCTGAAAGCCGCTGGAGGAGAATCTTGTAACTCCCCCATGCGCCGATCACAGCTGACTTCCAGGTATCGGGGGAAGCATCGGGAGCATTTGCCCGAGTACAAGTACTTGGGCAAATGCTTGGTATCGGTGCCGATACCGATACTAGTATCTGTATCGGTGCCGATACCGATACTAGTATCGGTATCGGGACAACCCTTGATACAAATATTGCTTACTTTTTTGATGATCTTATGTATGGACTCCATCTGGTCTTGCTCACGGTGTTTGAGATCAGACCATCGTTTTCTGATTTGGTCCTTTGTTTGTTGCACCGAAAAATCACCCTGCAAAACGGCGATGACCTTCTCCAAAATGCTGTCCTTTCGGCTGTTGGGCCTTTCGTAATTGTGCAGCTTGCAGTCGTAGTCATGCTTCTCGAGGAAGCGCACCATCTCCACCATCTCATCCTTGCTCATGGGGGTTGCTTTGTGTCTCCTATGAGCTTCACCACAGCGGGGCTGCCTGGAATCCGCCATGTTGTCCCTCCCGAATGTTCCGCTGTGTGTGTCGCATGCAGAAGAAAGTTGGTCACGCCCCAGTGTCATGACGTGCTGAGAGCGGAGTTTCATGCATGTGCAGTGTATATAAAGCCATAACGCACGGTCGATGGAACAGCCGTAAGAACGATCTTGGAGTGGAGGATGAATGATCCCATTGGCCAACACACAAAAGGAGCCAGAAAACAAAGGGACAATTTGAAATTTGGGCATGGGGGTTAGTGGGGTATACTGCTTAGATTGAGGCCTAGATTGGGAGCAGCTTATGAGTTAACCGATTCAGATCCAGAATATTTTACCCCCTTCCTGACCAAAGCACTTTTTGTGATTCGGCACTGCATCGCTTTAACTGACAATTGCGTGGTCGTGCGGTGATGCACCCAAACAAAATTGACATTCTTTTTTCCCACAAATAGAGCTTTCTTTTTGTGGTATTTGATCACCTTTGCGGTTTTTATTTTTTGCGCTATAAACAAAAAAAGAAGAGCGACAATTTTGAAAAAAAAAGCATTATTTTTTACTTTTTTCTTTAATAAATATCCCCCAAAAATATATAAAAAAAAACTATTTTTTCCTCAGTTTAGGCCGATATGTATTCTTCTACATATTTTTGGTAAAAGAAAATCGCAATAAGCGTATATTGATTGGTTTGCGCAAAAGTTATAGCGTCTACAAAATTGGGGATAGATTTATAGCATTTTTATTATTATTATTTTTTTTACTAGTAATGGTGGCGATCTGCGATTTTTATCATGATTGCAACATTATGGTGGACACATCGGACAATTTTGACACATTTTTGGGACCATTGGCATTAATACTGACTAGGGGAGATGACAGATCGCTGTTCATACTTTGTTCTCGCCGTGTTACAAGCGATCAAAGGAGCCCGGCGGTCATCCAGATTGCCAGGCACTGGCATCGGCTCCCAGGGCGAGCTGGCGCGCACGCCCCCCTAGTGGCTGCTAGAGGGAGTGACGTAACATAAAACGGCACTTCGCGCAGCCAAGCCTTGTTGCCGCAGTACAACTGCGACGGCTGGTCGGCAAGCGGTAAAGCCAGACATTATGTTTTGTCTTGTGTTCCCTCTTGCAGGCATCTAATCATTTATCATGACGGATAAATTTACTGTGTCTGATTTTTTACCCCAATTCATTGACCTGTGCCGGGAGCTGCCCTGTCTCTGGAAGGTCAAGAGTCGAGACTACTCAAATAAAATCTTGAGGAAGGCAGCGTTGGAGAAACTGCTCGAGTTCGTGAAGCCAGTGTACCCCAGGGCAAACATCAACTGTGTCAAGACAAAAATATCAAACCTGAGGAGCAGGGCTTTTTTCTCAGAGAGTAGGTGCAGGAACTCCCCCCTTCTGAGTCACCCCTTGTCTCCGCACCCAACCCACCTCCGAGCACTGTTACTTGATTCCACCCCCTACCCACCTCCCAGTACTGCCCCTTTTAGAAAATACAGAGATAAGTATCATTTTGTAATTGTTCCATACAAGTAATTTGTATGGAACAAGAAAGGCAGTAAAATAGATCACCTGCAGCTAGCAACAATAGACCCCCCAACCACAACAGATCTCCTACACAACAATAAACCCCCCTCCTCAACAATTGACCCCCTTGCAACAAAATACCACCCCAGCAGCTATAGACCCCCTGCAGCTACAACTGATCTCCCAGCAGCCAGAATCAATGAACCCTCTGGCAGCCAGCAAAAATATACCTCTCCCTCAAAAGTAAATCCCTCCCAGCAACAATTGACCCCCCAGCAACATAAGACCCCCCTATTAACAGACCCCCCACGCAAAAAATATAATTCCAGCAACAATAGATCCCCCAGCAGCCATCAATCAATAAGACCCTCCAGTACTCCTTGTTATTACATACTGTACACTCAGTGGTGGAGGTGCCGGAACTGCGTTCCCCCACATTCCTGCTGAAAAAAAGCCTTGCTGAGGAGTACTTTTAAAAGAGAGCTTAACAAGGTGATGGACTCACAGAGATCTGGAGCATCAGCAGATGATATATGTCCCCAGGCTGTGGTATTACAGCAGCCTGCGGTTTTTGTCCGACCAGATAGAACCCAGACCATCGCTGTCTACACTCCCTTCGACATCTGCTGAGGCCACAGCTCCAGAGGTCCACCCAGGTCCTACTGCACAGGATGAAGATGTGGAGAAGCCCAGCTTGACCCAGATATAGCATTGTTGAACATACAGTATTTGTATCCAAAAATACAATGATTATAACTAGACATTATTGTTAAAATATTTATGCCTTAACAAAGTGATTTCCATATCAATAGACAGTAGTGACCAAAAATGATTTGTACAAGAATAAAAAATGCTGGGGTCAGAATGATAGTCTTTTCTATTTGTCCACATTCAATTTGCAACAGTGAGTAGATCAAAATTGTGTGTGACTGATGACCAAACCCTAAAAAAGATTCTAATTATGTCTCATTTTCATACACAGGAAAGTGGCAGTCAGGAGGAGCCCGTGGCTAGCAGTCAGACAGAGTTCCAGATCCCAATCCCTCCTGCTAAAAAGAGCCAGGAAGAGCAGGAATCTGGACGAGGCCACAGCTGCCTTCCTCAGCCAGGCCATTACTGCCCTCAGGACAAACCCAGATGAGGCTGAGGAATTTGCCGTGCTGACTGCCAATAAATGAAGGCAGATGGATGGTGAGCAAAGGAGCAGGTGTGAGGAACTCATCCTGCAGCTCCTCAACAAGGGGGTAAGGGTCCAAATTAAAGAAAACACCTGTGTGATATTATATGGCCCCACATCCGCCACCTCCACAGCCACCCCCCCCCACCACCACCACAGCAGCAGGGCGGACAGTGGCAATACGAGCCACAAGACCCCCAACAGGGCCGCTGGACTGGGGATTTTCAGCACTTCACCAATTACTAGCCTTTTTTTTTGTTTTGGAATAATGATTTTATGTGTTATATTTTCTATATTCTTGCATGCATAGAATTCACTTTTTGTTTAAGATCTTTATATTTGGAAGGCAGAGAGCATCTCTAATTAATTTTTTTTTGCTTTTTTTTTAAAGCACAATAGAAAAAATTGTGGAGAATAATACTTGGCTATGTGTTTTACTTCAAATGACAGTTTGGGAGTAGGCAGTTACATTTAAAAAAAAAAAACGATGTGAAATTAATAAGGAACACCAACATAGTTGTATCTTTGATCTTAAAAACTATGGGATAGTAGTGTTGTGGTAACTTGCACAAAGAAAAAAACAACAAGCATAATAATATTATTCTTGATATCACTAGAAAAAAAAAACCTTTGAAAATACGTTTGGCAGAACTCCATCAGTATCACCAGCAAAGCAGATTCATTATTATCCCATTAAAGAAGAAGAGAATTGTGCGCTGCATTTCAAGATTTCAGAATTTGCCTTGACACGAATGTTAATTCTCCATTACGAACACTAGTTTACAAGACCGACCAGTTCCGACTCGTTTTTGCTTTCGAGCATGCGTGTTTGTACTTTGGACTTTTGTGTGACCGACTTGTGTACACACGAGACGAAAATCTGACAACAGACCATTGTCCGCCGAAAATTAACTAGCCTGCCATCCAACATTTGTTGGCGGAAAGTTGGACAACACTTGTCTGATGAAACATACTAACAGTCGGATTTTAGGCAGTCTATCATCGCACGATTCCCGGACGAAAATCCGATCGTGTGTTCGAGCCTTAAGAGGAGAAAAAGAGTGCCAAATAAAAATAAAATGTATAAGGTGTGTTTTTTCACAGCTACCATTAAAAAAAATGTAAAGAATAAAAAGATATTAAATAGAAAAAAGAAGAAAAAAAAAAACAAGGGCACAGGACACCTTCACACTTTCTGTGCTCTCTAAAAAGAGATCCATGTTTAGATTGCGCTTTAGAGAGCATTAAACGGTTTTAACCTCCTAAATGCTTTACTACCTCACCGCAACCTTGTGCGTAGTTGCGATGCAGTTGCAGTGAGGCCCTGTGCAGCTAGTCACAGTGTTCCTGAATACCGCCACACCAGTCCCAGAGTCACCATATTGCCTATTTCACAGAGGACATTTTAATCTCACCAGAGCCAGTGAAGCCAGAAAAGTGTCCCTGATCACCGCCACACCAGTGCAGTGTTGCCTTTGCCTGCTGCCTTTACGAGCCTTGGCCTTGACCACGTTTCTGCCTGCTGTCTGGACCGATCCTCTGCCTGTTTATTGACCATGTCACTGCCTGCCACCCAAACTGACCCTTCTGCACATCCTGCTGATTACGTTTGTGCAAGACTCCAGTCCCAGCCATCCCCTGTGGACAACTGCACTCCCGGAACCAAAGGAGCTCTTTTGTTCTTCCTTTCTTCAGCCTCCTGTATGAGACCATTACAGTACATTGCTTTCCATACGTTGTTGGTTGATCTTTGTGATACACAAGGTATACATAATCAGTCGAAACATTAAAAAAGTCTCACACATGTGGTATACCCATACTCGGGAAGAGTAGCAGAATGTAATTTGGGGTGTAATTATAAGTATGCCTATGTTGTGTGTGAGAAATAACCTATTAAAATTGCAACTTTGTGAAAAAATGGATTTAATTTCTTAATTTTCAAAAAAATTGTGGCAAAAAATTACAACTTCAAAAATTAACATTGCTTTTGACTAAATACCTTGAACAGACTACTTCTTATAAAGGGGGGCATTTTGGCGGTATTTGAACTGTTCTGGCATTTTAGGGCCTCAAGAAATGAGATAGACAGTCAGTACATCAGAATTTATCAGTTTTCAGATATATACTATATACACTATATTACCAAAAGTATTGAGAAGCCTGTATTTACTCGCAAATGAACTTTAATGGCATCCCAGTCTTAGTCCAAAGGGTTCAATATTGAGTTGGCCCACCCTTTGCAGCTACTGTGTAACAGCTTCAACTCTTCTGGCAAGGCTATCCACAATATTTAGGAGTGTGTCTATGGGAATGTTTGACCATTCTTTCAGAAGCGCATTTGTGAGGTCAGGCACTTATGTGGACGAGAAGGCCTGGCTCGCAATCCCTGCTCTAATTCACACCAAAGGTGTTCTATCAGGTTGAGGTCAGGACTCTGTGCAGGCCAGTCAAGTTCCTTCACCCCAAACTCGCTCATCCATGGCCTTATGGGTCTTGCTTTGTGCACTGGTCCAAATCATTTGGTGGATGGTTGATTATAGCGTGTGTTTTTCAGGGGTTGGGCTTAGCCCCTTAGTTCCAGTGAAGGTAACTCTTAAGGCATCAGCATACCAAGACATTTTGGACAATTTCATGCTCCCAACTTTGTGGGAACAGTTTGGGGATGGCCCCTTCCTGTTCCAAAATTGAATGTGCACCAGTGCACAGACAAGGTCCATAAAGACATGGATGAGCAAGTTTGGGGGGGGGGGGGGCTTGACTGGCCTGCACTCAACCCGATAGAACACCTTTGGGATGAATTAGAGCGGAGACTGTGAGCCAGGCCTTCTCGTCCACATCCGTGCCTGACCTCACAAATGCTCTTCTGGAAGAATAGTCGAAAAATTCCCATAGACACACTCCTAAACCTTGTGGACAGCCTTCCCAGAAGAGTTGAGGCTGTTATATCTGCAAAGGAGGGGGCAAACTCAATACTGAACCCTACGGACTAAGGCTGGGACGTCATTAAATTTTATGCGCGGCAGGCGTCCCAATACTTCTGGTAATATAGTGTATATATTTGTAGACTCTATGACTTTCACAAAGACCAAATAATATAGTGATTTGGGGTATTGCTACCAAGGAAATGTAGCAGAATACAGTGTTGCCTAAATTTATGAAAAAACTAAATTTATTTGCAAAATGCTATTTTTCCGAACTTTACTTTTCAAAATGTTTGTTTTTTTTCCTTTATATAGCAAAACAAAAACAAAAAACTCAGTGGTGATTAAATACCACCAAAAGAAAGCACTGAAAACTGAAAAATGGCCTGGGCAGGAAAGGGAAAAAGAGTCCAGTCTTGAAGTGCTTAATGCTGTGATTCAACTCCATGTTAGAGGGCTTTAGCCCTCTGTCGGTTGAATCTCCATCATAGGGGTGCAAAACTAAGTGCACTCCTATGACCCACAAAGCTCTTTTGGCCATACTTTAAAGAGGAGCTCCAGTCATATTTTTAAAAATGAAAAGTCAGCAGCTACAAAGACTGTAACTGCTGACTTTTAATAAACAGATACTCACTCACCTGTCCCAGGATCCAGCGCTGTGCTCACCTGAGCCGTATGTTCACCGGTCTTCGGAGCCCGGCGGTGGCATCTTAACTGTGGGACGCAGCTGCCCACTGCACGTACGCAAGCCGTATTGCGCATTGTGTACGGACCCTCTTCTGGGACCTTTGGCATGTGCTATTTAATAAAGATGAGTGGGCGTGGGGACCTTAAAGCGGAACTTCCCCTTTTGGGTGAAGCTCTGCTTTAAATAGTGGATGTGTATGGATTGTTTTTGGAGAATAAGGATATGGTCTAGTGTCCCTTTAGCCAACAGGGTTGTAAACTCTAAAACAAATGCATTTTTACTTTCATTTAAACACTGTAACCTTTTTAATAAATTACTTTGGAGACCCCTGTTTTTCAACCGCCACTAAATACAGCTTAAAGTAGAACTATAAGCAAAACTTTTTTTTATTTTGGATAGCGTAAGGGAGGGTTATAATTTCAGTCAGTTTTTTTCCTATCTGTGTCCCTATGGGCGAAGCAAGGGAGGAAACTGACTCTCACACTGATTTCTGGGCTCTGGCTGTCTGGCAGTAAGCACGGACTGCAAACTTAGTGAGATTGCCGAGGCTGTGCGTGAGTGTCCAGCAGCCATCGACTCTCTCATGGTTAGGCCGACACTGAACTCGGGGCTATGGGCCCTAGATTCAGGGCTCCAGCCTCAATAGCCACCCCTTAACGACACCACTGTGTGTCCCATTGGGGAGATTTACCTTCACTTCCTGTCCAATAGGCATAACAGGAAGTGAGAGGAAATCCCTGCAAATTAAGGGAATCCATTGAGGTCACCAGAACTAGTGTCCTCATTGGAAGATTTACCCTCTATTTCTGTTCTGGGGACAAACCAAAATTTGGGATTTTCTTTCACTGTTGATGATAATGGTAAACCAGACAAATAGGGTGGATTTCCATAATGGGGGCAGAGGTAGCAATAAAAACCAGGTGTTGTAATTCATCTCCACTCTGTCCAAAACGAAAAAAAAAAAAGCTTCGCCTTTAGTTAAACTTTAACTACTTTGACAATGATCATTAAAAGACTATCTTCCTGCTAGTGCATATACTAATAAAAAAAAAAACATTTGTACAGCAGATACATTACACCTTCAAATAAATCCTAAGCCCTGTATAGCCTGAAAAAAGGTGGAGGGAGTTTTTTTTCCCTGCCCTATTTATGGCATATTCTTTTCCCAACACTATAGGTGCACTTATAACTGACTTATTATAAGCCTCTCCAATACACACTTCAGTTAACTCTCAATGACACACCTTGTTTTCCTTCTGGGTGTGCTGAACAAAGCAAGGCAAATATAGAAAGACATACAATAGGTTGATGAGAGGGTACAGTAAAAACTTTATATGAAAGAAACGTAGGTCTTCTACCTAGAATGAATAAAGCTGCTGTCTCTTTTAAAGATAAGGACATGCAGGAATCTTAACATTGCCTATTGCTTATCAAGAGTTCTACATTTCATATCTCTGTTAAGGTCTTGTTGAGAGAACATGAAGGAGGTATTGTCCACATTAACCAGGCAGATTCCAACTGTCAATGTTTTAGTATGTTCCTAAATGGACAAATTGTGTTACCTGAAGGTGGAATGTAGTTTCATCATAGCAAACCATCACCTAATACTAAAGAGCAACTCTATGCCCAGAAAGATTTCTCTGTTTTGAGTGCATGGGGACAAGTTGAAAACTTCTTTGTTGCCGTTTAGTAGATTTCTCCACTCCCCTGTTACAGTTCAGTCAAGCTACCCTTGTTACTGCTCATATACACTCAACAGCCACTTTATTAGGTACACTGTTAGTATCAGGTTGGACCGCCTTTTGCCTTCAGAACTGCCTTCTTCATGGCATAGATTCAACAAGGTGTTGGAAATCTCTTCCTCCGAGATTTTTGGTCCATATTGACATGATAGCATCACACAGTTGCTGCAGATTTGTCAGCTGCACATCCATGATGCGAATCTCCCGCTCCACCACATCCCAAAGGTGCTTTTTTGGCTTGAGATCTGATGACTGTGGAGGCTATTGGAGTAAGGTGAACTCATTGTCATGTTTAAGAAACCAGTCTGAGATGATTTGAGTTTTGTGACATGGGCCATTATTCTGCTGGATCACCTTAAAGACGCTGCACTATCAAAGGTATAAGCAAATAGCCTCTGAACTGGTAAAAATATATCCTCTACACCGTGGTAATAATAATGTATAAAATATATGATGAAAAATATATAACATTACACATGCTTAATAGCCAAATAATAAAGTGACAATGTGCATTCATATAGTGATAAAAAATATTAAAGCAAATAAGTCAGTGGAAATCTAAATAGATCCAAATACTGGAATTATTTCCCCTGAGGAAGATACAAAATTCCCTTGTATCGACACATGTAGGGGAAGGGGACAGGACGGCACGCTTAGCAGATCAGCTGTTAGGAACGATCAGCATACCATCTTACTGGCCGGTTTCAACCATTTGTTTTTTGCTTGATGTAGAATGGCGCACTGAAGCGCCTGGATATTGTGAGTACTCTGTGTGGGACCTGTTTATTTTTGGTTCAATAAATTGCATAAACATATTACACTATGAGATCCTTTTTTCATTGATTTACTGAGGCACATTGGCGATTGATCCAGGATCCCGGACGCACTGTTGAACCCTGTAGTGGTTCCAAAGCGTGTATTGACCAAGCTTAACAGCAAGGTCACACACCTTAAGGTGAGCCTTCATTACATGGGGGGAGCACCTGAGTGAGAACACAGCGTCTGATTATCGCATCACTTTCACAGCATACTGAATCGCATTGAGTGTGGAGCACCTGTAAATTGGATCAATTTGAACTGTGCAGAGTGCACTTAAGCACTTTTTTATAACACCAGTATTTGGATCTATTTAGATTTCCACAGACTTATTTGCTTTAATATTTTTTATCACTATATGAATGCACATTGTCACTTTATTATTTGGCTATTAAGCATGTGTCATTTTATATATTTTTCATCATATATTTTATACATTATTATTACCACGGTGCAGAGGATATATTTTTACCAGTTCAGAGGCTTTTTGCTTATACCTTTGATAGCGTGGTTTTAATGCGATTTTAGTACTTTTACATGGTTTATGAGACATGTTTACAAAAACCAAAAAAAGGGAGGGACTTTTGGACTATATAGGCACAACTTGAAAACAACTAGTTATATGAAATGTTATTTTATTGATTTAGAAAAATACGTAGCAAAAAAAGAGACAATATTAAAAACACAACATCTGTATATGTTCAAACATTTGCTATACAAAACCATCTAAAGCAGGGGTGTCCAAACTACGGCCCTCCAGATGTTGCGGAACTACACTTCCCATGAGGCATTGTAAAACTCTGACATTCACAGACATGACTAGGCATGATGGGAGTTGTAGTTCCTTAACAACTGGAGGGCCATAGTTTGGACACCACTGATCTAAAGTATATGATTGTTCAGACATCTGGATGGTCACTCCAAGTATAGATCGGTCCGAAGAGGTGGTTAGATAGCAAATCCGCAATCAGCTCATGTCACGTAATTGTTCAATGCTCGACATGTTTCGCGTGTAAACCACGCTTCTTCAAGAGCGATGACAATGTATGTTGTGGCTATCAAAAGTACATAACATTACAAATACATGATTAGTATATACATATGTCTACATAGAAAACAGGCATCTATAGTGACGCCACATATACTGTACAGAAAGAGAAAATGTGTACTGGTTCAGACAGGGCGGTGATGGGCGCCAAGACCCAAACGGTGCTGAAAGGCTGCTATGGGGGGTGCACAACATAATTTTGAATGATGCCTTCAAAGTGTGATACGGTAAAGAAAGTTCATGGATTCGATGGAGTAAAAGTAACCCCATTATGTGAGGAGGAGAAAAGAAAAACAGGGGTGGGGGGGAGAAAAAAGGGGGGGGGAGAAAAACAAAAGAAGTAAAAAGTAAGGAAGAGAGAGGGGAAGGAGGGGCGGGGGGGGGGGGGGGGAAGGGGGGAGGGAGGGGAGGAGAAGGGGAGGGGAAAAAGAAAGAAAGAAGAAAAGAAAAAAGAACAAAGCAGAAAAGTAGACAAAGGAAAAAGAGAAAAATAGTGAAAAGGAAAAGGAAACATGCAGGGCAAGAAGGGGACAGACAGGGGAAAGGAGAGAAGAATGGGGGGGGGGAAGGGGGGGCAATAGAAGAGAAGGGAGGGGGGGGAGGGAAAGGACCAGAATAAGAGATGGGAAGGATAGAAACACAGTGTAAGAGAGGGGATACTCACATTTGGAACATATCTAAAATCATGAAGAGGGTAATGGTCCGCAGGTCAGGAGGAACCGGATAACCAGCAATATGGTGTATATATGCACGTCTAGGTAGATGTAAACTGGCACTAGCTATTTTTATAAGCCTGTTCCTGAAAGGAGAAACAGCTGATTTTAAAATAGGGAGTTAAGAGTGTAAAACGTGTAAATTTATGGTGATCTTGTCCTTACTATGGTGTGGGACACTCACCAATATTGATCTTGTAAATAAGAATCTATAGTTTGTGTGCACCTGGGTCCCGCGGTAGGGTGCAGGCAGTCACAGATGATTACACAAGTGCCAACAGGTACTGTATAGTCAAGGATGGACTACAGGTAATTTATCCTAGGATATGGATAAAATAAGCGGAAGGATAAGCTAGTATATGACCTAAGGTAAAGAGGTATCTAGCAGTAACATATTCCTAATGACTGATGGTGTAGTAAAAAGTACCTGGATGTAATGAGAAGGGACCTGTAGCGTGCGATATCCTCCTGGGACTGGAGCGGAGTACACACTGTGTTAGGACGCTGTCCTATTTGTGTGCCCGTCCCGTCCGTCGTCATCCAATCGGCGGCGCCGACGTGACGTCATCCGGATCCGGCCCAATGCTCACAGTGCGCATGCGCCCAAGCCAGCCGGGAGCGCCGTCAACAAGGACGACGGCGCTTCCAGTGGGGGAAGCAGCACACGCCCACTACAAGCTACAACAGCCGGTACAATAGACCAGCTGATGTACGCGCCACATCAAGGAAGCCTGATGTGGCGCTGGGCGGCCACATAGCAGCCAAGAACGCACCACCAGGTGGCGCTCCAATAGAACCGCACTGTAGGAACTCAGCAAACAAGGGGAAAATCTATACAATAGAAAGATTAAGACAAACTTTATACATTAAAGCATTACAGATAATTCTATTAATGCGTATATATACCTCAATATCTATATTGTTAATATATTTACTCTGCACTCAAGCACCAATAGCTCTCTAGTCGAATCTGTATATGTAAGTAGATCTATCTATGGAAAGATTATATTGGACGTAGGGGGATATGAACTTCATAGCAGTAATCTATTGGAGGGCATGTATAAACATATAGGTAAAGGGGGGGGGGGGGAAGAAGTATAAAATAACAGAAGGGAGAAGAAAGGGGAAAAAATAACTCCTATGGGCAAGAATAGGGAAATAGACCCATATGTATATTGACTATTACTAATTACTCCCAAAACACTGGATCCCACATAGACTGTGATCCGAGCCTGTATAGCTAAATGGTTATCACAGGAAAGGTTTGGACTGCGCTTCGTTGATGCCAGGGGCCCGAGTCGCATTCAACCGTTCTATCCAGAGAGTTTCTTGTCTTAAAATCTGTTTGTCCCAGTCGCCACCTCGGAGGCTCCTTGGAATAACCGCAAGGGCAATGAAGGAAACCACCGAGGTGTCAAATCTGTGATAAAGGTCCAAGTGCCTACTCAATGATGTAATCATTTTCCCTCCTCCAGAGTAGTATATGTGATCCTTGATACGCGAACGGAATTGTCTGATAGTTTTTCCGACATAGAAGGCTTGGCAGTCACATGTCATTAGGTAAACTATGCCCTGAGTTTCACAATTGGCATGGAACTGGGGTGTGAATATTTCCCCATTGGGAAGTTTAAAACGGGTCCCTATGTGGATCCAGGGGCAGAAGGAGCATCTCCCGCATCTGGTAATTCCTTTTGGATAGAGTTGTACTGTAGGGTCATTGCAGAAATGACTAGATGTAAGTTTATCCCTAAGGGATCTGCTTCTCCGAAAAGTAATAGTTGGGGTGGGGGTTACATATTTGGCCAGGATCGGGTCCTCACGTAGTAGCGACCAATGTGTGGTTAGGATGTCACGTAATTCTGAATGGTGTTGGGAGTATTTGGTGATATATCTTACCGTCAGGTTAGGTTTAGGGATTTTATTTTGGTATAAAAGAGAATTTCGTGGTTGACGCAATGCTTTATTGTAGGCGTGGCAAAGAAGTGATTTACTGTATCCCCTTGCCCTCATACGCTCGCGAAGTGTATTGGCTTGTAATTTAAAATCCTCTGTGAAAGTACAGTTTCTACGGAGTCTGAGGTATTGAGCGTATGGAATACTACGTATGAGGGTGTGTGGGTGGGCACTTTCCGCATGCAGCAGGATGTTGCCTGCTGTTTCTTTGCGGAACAAGGAGGTGGCCAGTCGGCCGTCTCCATCTTTGCGTATTGTAAGGTCAAGGAAAGTAATAGTAGAAAGATCGCTACATACTGTAAATTTTAAGGTGAATGAATTACAGTTAAGTCTTTTAACAAAGGTGTTTAGGCTTTCCATAGAACCTGACCATACAATGAAGATGTCATCAATGAAGCGCATCCAACACATCACCTGACTTGTAAAATATGATAAACTGTCATCCGAAAATACTGTACGCTCCCACCCCCCCAGGTACAGGTTGGCATAGGTGGGCGCACAACAAGTGCCCATAGCTACACCCTGTACCTGGAGGAAGTGGGACCCATCAAATGTAAAACAGTTATGCGTGAGGATGAAATGTAGCAGTTTCAAAATAAATTTGCAATACTCCCAACGATGATGCGTTTGTTCACGAAGGAAGGTGCGTGCTGTCCTGATGCCCTGCTCGTGAGGGATGCTCGAGTATAGGGCCTCGACATCCAATGTCACGAGCAGGGCATCGGGAGGCACGACCATCCCCTCGATCTGTTTCAGGAGATCCATTGTGTCTCTAATGTATGAGGGTAGGGACAGCACATGTGGTAATAGTATTGAGTCCACTAGTCGGCTGGCGTTTTCTGTTAAGGACCCAATACCTGACACTATCGGTCTTCCCGGGGGTTTGGTCTGGTTTTTATGCACTTTGGGGAGTGCATAAAATGTGGACATTCTAGGATGGCGCACATTCAAAAAGTTATAGAGGTCTTGATCAATGAGGCCCTCCTGATGGGCAGAACCAATGATAGTCAAGAATACTGTTTTATATTGATCAATTTCTATCGAATCAATACGTTTGTACCATGCCTTGTTACATAGAATATTCATGACCATCTGTTTATAGTCAGCTTTGGTCATGAGGACAATATTTCCGCCTTTATCGGCGGGTTTTATCACCAAATCAGGGTGATTTTGTAATTGTGTGATTGCTGATACCTGAGCTTGAGTCAGATTTTTATGTTTTGGTATTACACTCATGTTCTTGACATCATTGATCGTGCCCATCAGGAAGGCCCAAATACTGGGATTAGTCATCAAATCAGGAAAACGTTGAGATTTGGCTTTAAATGGGTTGGTAGGGGTAGCAACTAAAAGGTTGGAGTTGGAGGCCATAGGAGTCTCTGTATGACTAGTTTGATCGTTTTCCTCAAGTAATAACATTAAATCTCGGAGGGCTCCGAAGCCCTCCATAGTGAAGTGTTTGACTTGTTAGGAAATCTGCTTGTCCTGTATGGATCGAGCCCGATCCTTATCGAACAAAAATTTGTATGTGAGATTCCGAGAAAATAAGTACAAGTCCTTGATAGTCTCGTATTTATCGATTACAGTGGATGGACAGAAACTCAAACCAAGTTGGAGAACCTCCACTTGGTGAACATTAAGGGAATAAGGGGTTAGGTTGAGGATGTCCAGGTTTGCATTTAGGTGAGTGGTAGTTTGTACTCTGGTACCTGAAAATTTTGTGACAAATTTCTGGTTTGAGAGACGTGTAAATCTAGTGTGCTTTGTCTGAGTTGTGTACCATGTGTATTGTTACCAAGAGTGTTTGAAGGTGTAGGCTGTGTATTCTCAGCGGCAGTGGCTCCCTGTACCAGGGGTCTGCCCATGTCACTGGTTGTGGAAGATGGAGTCGCAGTCATCGACAAAGTATGTGCCTGTGATTGTGAGTTAAGGAGCTGAATCGCCTGTAGAGCCGTGGCTCCCAGGTATTTTCCAGGTGGATGTCCATTAATGTCAGCATTAAGAGAAGTGTCTTGTGAGGATTTGTTATGAAAAGAAGTGTTGTCAGAGGGAGGACGTTTTTTTAAATACGGAGTATAAGACCCACCACCAAGATCCCGCTTACGTGCTCCTAGATGTGAGTGATGAGTAGTGGAGTTGCTTTTCCTGAAAGAAGGCTGTGAAGAAAACAAAGAAGAGTCAGATTCTGTGCCATCATCTGTGGTATATGGTACATTCCCTTGATTTCTCAAGGTGCGATTTCTGGTCCTAGACCCTCTGTTCTGAGCAGGTAGTTGCCAGTGATACGCAAAACCATCCATGAAGGCCAATCTATCTTTGGAAAGTTTATTTTGTTTTTTATAAATGATATCTCTAGTGATTTTGGTGACAAAATCTCTAATGTCTTGCCATCGTTTGGTGTATAAGGCATGGGTTTTGATGCTCTCATTGGAAGATTGTAATATTATGATCTCTTGATCGAGTGTGGTCAGTTCAGATTGATATTGAGAGATGAGTAATTTCATCAAGTTAATACTACAGGTTGTAAGTGCACCTTCCCATGCTACCTTAAACTCAGGAGTTGTAGTCTGAAAAGAGGGATATACTTGTATCCTCAGTCCCAAGGGACTGATATTCTCCCTGACATACTTATTAAGGAATTCTATATGCCAATAGAGATTGGCCTTCTTTTTCAAAAGGCGTTTCATTTTGGCCATATATTGGTTGATCCCGATTTCTTGTTCCGTATCAACATTGCAGTTGGTCTGGTTTTCAGACATATATCCCGTCCATGCTGTACCTACAAAGTCCATAGATCACTCCCTTTCAAATATTAAACCAAATAAACTAGGAAAGAAAAGAACAAATATAGATTTAAAGAGGCAAAAATAAAATATTTACTGGTATGAAAGAGGGGGTCAATGATATAAACCACTAGTTGGTTCCCATAGTCAAATGGTCACCAAAGGCCCGGGTGCTCCCACCCAATTCAATCAATTGAAAAAATGGAGGTGTATCGTCACACGGAGTGGCACCGTGGATACACGTAAAGTAAAAATGTGCCACGTCCTGACAAATTAGTATACAAAAACCAAAAAAAGGGGGGGACTTTTGGACTTTATAGGCACAGCTTCAAAACAACCAATTATATAAAATGTTATTTTATTGATTTAGAAAAATACGTAGCAAAAAAAGAGACAATATTAAAAACACAACATGTGTATATGTTCAAACATTTGCTATACAAAACCATCTAAAGTATATGATTGTTCGGACATCTGGATGGTCACTCCGTTCTTGGCTGCTATGCGGCCGCCCAGCGCCACATCAGGCTTCCTTGATGTGGCGCGTACATCAGCTGGTCTATTGTGCCGGCTGTTGTAGCTTGTAGTGGGCATGTGCTGCTTCCCCCACTGGAAGCGCCGTCGTCCTTGTTGACGGCGCTCCCGGCTGGCTTGGGCGCATGCGCACTGTGAGCATTCGGCCGGTCCGGATGACGTCACGACGGCGCCGCCGATTGGATGGCGACGGACGGGACGGGCACACAAATAGGACAGCGTCCTAACACAGTGTGTACTCCGCTCCAGTCCCAGGAGGATATCGCACGCTACAGGTCCCTTCTCATTACATCCAGGTACTTTTTACTACAGCGTCAGTCATTAGGAATATGTTACTGCTAGATACCTCTTTACCTTAGGTGACGATACACCTCCATTTTTTCATATGAGACATGTTTACCGCTTGCAACTGATTCAAAGAGGATTTATTGGTTTATTATTGTTAGTGGAGGCTCACAGGACTTTCTATATAATTATTCTGCTGGATGTAGCCATCAGAAGATGAGTACACTGTAGTCATAAAGGAATGGACATGGTCAGCAACAATACTCAGGTAGGCCGTGGCATTTAAACAAAGCTCAATTGGTACTAAGGGGCCCAAAGTGTGCCATTCTCTGTAAACCCTAGAGATGGTTTTGTGTCAAAATCTCAGTACATCAGCAGTTTTGTTTTGTTTTTACGTTATAACAAACTGTTTATTTCCAAGATCATACATAACATGTATAAGGTATTGATACACATTTTTCCCCAATCATACAAAAGGAATTGCATAAACAAGGTCACTTTATATATAGAAAAATTACATGCATCAGTTCTGATGTAATCCTTACATTTCTATAATTCTGTAACAAGCTCTATTTATGTGCATGTTGTAGATTCTTGTAGCCACCTATCCCAGACTCTGCTATATTTAGATCAGCAGTTTTTTAAATAGTAAGACCAGCCCATCTAGTACCAACAACCATGCCACGTTCAAAGTCACTTAAATCCACTTTCTTCCCCATTCCGATGCTCGGTTTGAACTATAGCAAGACGTCTTCACCATGTCTAGATGCCTAAATGCATTGAGTTGCTGCCATGTGATTGGCTAATTAGCAATTTGTGTTACCAAGCAATTGAACAGGTGTACCTAATAAAGTGGCCAGTGATATGGGAAAAAAAAAAAAAGTGGCCGGTGACTGTAATTCTATATATTATGATGAATCCGCAAGAGCACAGGGCTCAGACATGTTGTATAATCTACTCTCCAGTGGAATATACGTGGCAATATATAGAGAACTCCTCTAGGTAGGTGACATATATAGAAGTTCTGGGCAGTGTTTCTGAATACATATTTTCTTGTATTTGCCTGACAAACAAGTGAAATGCTTCAACGTTGGTCATGAAAACTCTATGTTAGACACTAATGAATGTGTTCAATACAATTTAGCTGTCAGAGGCCATGCTAAATAGGCCAACATGATCTTACCATTACAGCAGTAGCTCAGGGGACACATTAAGCAGCAGTTCCAAAATGACTGCTGTTTTATTTGTTGATGTCCAGAGGCTTCAGTATAAGCTACATATGAGAATGAATTTCTAAAGGCCACCATAATTTTGTTTATTGGTTACATATTTCAAGCTGACTACTTTCCATAGTAAGATAAAATGGAAAAAGGCTTCCTACTTATTAAAATTGTCCTTTCCCAGTGTATAACTAAGATAACATGTATGTGATTCATAAAACCTTGTAGGACTGGATATAAATACATTTAAATTCCCAGGTTCTGATGGTCTAATATAGCTCAAAGAAAAGTAAAGCTAGATAGAGGTCATATGCTGTCATGGAGATATGCCAGGAAAATAAAAAGTACTGTTTCAGCAGAGTGCCCCTTTACTCAGGAGCAGTGTGGGCTCCTTTGCCCAAATTCTCCAGGTTCCCATAATTTCCACGTTTCCCACTTTCAGTAGCTCGCAGACATCATCTGATAAGTTAGTAGTGACTGACATTTCACCTGAAGCCAGATGCATGGTCCTCTACTGTTAGTCCTGGTGTGTGGGCAGGATCCCAATAGTACACAGCTTATATGGGAGACCCAGACACTGTGGGGAGCACTGCTCCTGTTGTTACTGTAAAACAATGAAAACAAGAGAAGGGTGCACCAACCAGGTGCAATACCATTGGAATGTATTAAAAGGTAAAAATCAACACACATTATACTCACTCACAAATGCAGGATGTGTACATGCATATCAATGCAAGTGGAAAAAAGGTCGACTCCAGGACTACTGGAATACACCAATAATGCAAGGAGATCGGGGAGCATCCGTGATGGCTTGGCTAACATGTTTCAAGGGAGAACCCTCTGTGATGGTGGATGTGATTGGAAACAGAAATCTGCTGCCAGTCTGATCCAGGCAATCACCTGGTTTCAATCTGCTGCTCTGGCTGACATTTCCAGTTTCATTGCCAATTCATGAGCTTTCAGACTGGTCTTTGGATTGTTGCAGGAAGCCACTGGTGGAAAAACATATACAGTATCTCACAAAAGTGAGTACACCCCTCATATTTTTGTAAATATTTTATTATATCTTTTCATGTGACAACATTGTAAAAATGACACTTTTCTGCAATGTAAAATGTTTGGTAGTGAAAGTGTTAAAAAGGGGAAAACTGGTTTTGGCGGTGAAAGGGTTAAAAATGAAAAGAATTTGCTTTGGATTTGAAAGGTTTAACAAAAAAAAAAAAAAAACACTATCCAGTACTCTGGATAAGTCACCTACACTCATGGATCAAAGGCACCTTCATTCCAAAATTATTTGTCTTTAAAGATTTTTAGAACAGAAGGGGATTTTAATGGTGCCAAAACACACAATAAAATGTTTTATTATAAAAAAACATCAGAGGGGCACACAACATGATCATAAAACTCACCATGTATATAGAATGTAATCAAGCTAATGCGCACTACAAAGGGTCCAAAACTGATGTAATATATAATCTATTATATATATATGTGTGTGTGTGTGTGTGTGTGTGTGTGTGTGTGTGTGTGTAAAATATATATGCACTGAGGAAAGAAATATATCAAGGATACATAAAGTCCTCAATCAATTAGATATTCAGGTTAGGTTTACCTTCATGTCATTCACATGCTTCTTCCACAGAATGTAGAGGGTAGCAACAGACCAATCCGGAACTATTTCTTTTCAAGAAGCCATGATGAATGCGGACACATTAAATCAATAGCATCCCCTAGGCCACCCACAGTGTCCCATCTGATAACAAATAGAGATCATGCACCCATCAGCAAGACCAACATACAAAAGAAGGGCCTGAAGATCAAACCTACCAAGCGTATCCTCAAAACTCACCGCGTCTATCAGAACATGATCCATGGCTGGCTCTGTGGCTGGCGCCATCAGTCCCGTCTGGCCTGGTGGCCGCTATGTCTTTGTTCTGGCAGATACGGTGAGTTTTGAGGATACGCTATGTGTATATTGTACATGTGCACTGAATTGTTTTTATGAAATGTGGACAACATTCATTGTCCACCATTTCTTTTAAAACTTTAGACTCCAATAAAGATGTTTTTATTTTTTAACAAAATTTTTTTCTGTGTGTTTTGGCACCATTAAAATACCCTTCTTTTCTAAAATTCTTTAAAAAGTACTGATAGATACAAGATAACTGAAATCCTTTCACTGGATCCTTCGTTCCCATTGATAAGGGGTCACCCCCCCCCCCATATGTACACATCTATGTAAATGGCCATGGACATTGATGAAGGGTCACTCCCCCATATGTACACATGTATAGGGATTGCCAAGGACATTGATGAGGGGTCCATCCAATATTTACACATGTATAGGAATGACCATGAACATTGAAATGTACACATGTATAGGGATTGCCATGAACATTGATGAGGGGTCGCCCCCCCATATGTACACATGTATAGGGATTGCCATGGACATTGATGAGGGCTCTCCTCCATATGTGCACATGCATAGGGATTGCCATGGACATTGATGAGGGGCCAACCCCCCCTATTGTACACATGTATAGGTATGACCATGGTCATTGATGAGGGACCCCCCATATGTACACATGTTTAGGGATGGCCATGGACATTGATGAGGGATCACCCCATCCCCCATATGTACACATGTATAGGAATTGCCATGGACATTGATGAGGGGTCACCCCCATATATACACATGTATAGGGATTGCCATAAACATTGATGAGGGGTCACCCCCCATATGTGCACATATATAGGGATTGCCATGAACATTGATAAGGGGTCACCCTCTCCCCCATATGTACACATGTATAGGGATTGCTATGGACATTGATGAGGGATCTCCCCCATATGTACACATGCATAGGGCTTGCCATGGACATTGATGATGGGTCTCCCCCATATGTACACATGCATATGGATTGCCATTGACATTGATGAGGGGCCATCTCCCCCATATGTACACATATATAGGGATGGCCATGGACATTGATAAGGGATCACCCTCTCCCCCATATGTACACAGGCATAGGGATTGCCATGGACATTGGTGAGGGGTCTCCCCCATATGTACACATGCACAGGGATGGCCATGGACATTGATGAGGGATCACCCCCTCCCCCATGTGTACACATGCATAGGGATTGCCATGGACATTGATGAGGGGCCACCCCCCCATATGTACACATGTATAGGGATTGCCATTGACATTGATGAGGGGTCACCCCCCACATGTGCACATGTACAGGAATTGCCATGAACATTGATGAGGGGTCCCCCCTCCCCCCATATGTACACATGTATTGGTATTGCCGTGAACATTGATGAGGGGTCACCCCCATATGTACAAATGTATAGGGATTGCCATGCACATTGATGAGGGGTCACCCCCTCCCCCATACGTGCACATGTATAGGGATTGCCATGAACATTGATGAGGGGTCACCGTCTCCCCCATATGTACACAAGTATAGTAATTGCCAAAGACATTGATGAGGGGTCACCTCCCCATATGTACACATGCATGGGGATTGCCATGGACATTGATGAGAAGTCACCCCCCCCCATATGGACACATGTATAGGAATTGCCATGAACATTGATGAGGGGTCGCCCCTCCAATATGTACACATGTATAGGGATTGCCAAGGACATTGATGAGGGGTCCCCCCCATATGCACACATGTATAGGGATGGCCATGGACATTGATAAGGGGTCCCCCCATATGGACACATGTATAGGGATTGCCATGGACATTTGTAGGGATATTTTAGCTTGCTGTCCTTTATTTTAGCTATAGAAATCTATAAAAATGTGTATCCATTTTAGAATAATATGTATATGCGACGTCTATCAAAATTTCGTTTCAAATTCTTGTAAATGATATGATTTCTCCGAAATGACGCATTAAGTTTTTTCCTTGTTGACAGCTTCTGTATGAAGAAATCATGTCCTATTTTCGGTGGTTTCAAACATCTGATATATACCGTACGTAATGTCTGTCATTTTAGCATATATTAATGAAAGGGTTGCATTTTTTTGTGATGTCATTTTGGTTATATAAGTGACCGTCTACGGAAGTAAAAGCAGAACATTCCAGGCATTGACTTTCTGTGTCATTATTTTCTTACTGGAATGATCTCCGGGCCTGGTTGGGTTTGAAAGAACACTCTAGGCAGGATATAAAAAAAGAGGTTCACTTGCTCCTAGAAGATCTTTCCCCCCAACAGCTTGGCAGCGTGTGGGGCGGTCATTATTCATGGGATGATCATCATCCAAGTTTCTAAGTCCAGTAAGTTGATCTAATTAATATTATTTCTCTTGCCGTGACTATTAGTTTAAAAGACCGTTTCCCTATATGGGGTTAACAGAAGGTGTAGTGTTAAAAACATTTATGTAAATGTATGACCCTCGGTAGAAGTCCGTTCGGGTGACGGAAGAAAGGGCTCTGAGTAGTCCAAATGGCTCTGAGTAGTCCAAGGGGTTCTGAGAAACCCAAAGTAATATAATACAGTACTGTAAGAAGTTTTATAAAGATATCTGATAGAGTGTCCCGGAAAAACCCAAACCTTTTTGCTTACCTTATCTATCGCTTAGATTTTATATATAAAATAAGATAATCTGTACGTGTATTGTGTGGATTTTGTCGGACGCTGCGAGGTGAGGTGGCGTTCACCACTGTATTGTTATGGGTCAGTTATCAGGGAAGAAGATTCCCCCTCCAGATGTAGGAGAGACATGTAGATGTTATGTAGCCAGAATATGTGGAACTGATTATGTGTATATTAACCCTTGGGTAGATAATCTGGCGGGATGGACTGAAGTCATGAGGAGTAGTGACGCGTTTCCCCGACAGGGTCAGAATGACATTTTTCACATGGACATGGTCAAGGGACTTTGTTTAGGAGATAGGGAAGCTTTCCCATATTATACAGGAGACCCCCCAATGGGATAAGGAATATATGAGGAAAGGCGGGGAGAATTGGTTATTGTATGCCCCCTACTGGTATGAGAGAGCGGATAAGAAAATAAGAAAGAAAAGTCCAAATCCAAGGGATAAGGAAGCCCCGGGGTTACATGCTTGTGAGATGAGACTTAAATCAGGTTCCCCGTCCTTAGTTCCATGTGCACAAGCTCCCCCAGTTCCCTGTGCTCCGTCACCTCCACCTTATTTACCGCAGCCAAATAGGGGATCACCAAAACAAATATACCCCTTGTTCTCAAAAGAGGACATTGAGTTTTTGGCTGCAGTTGCAGCAGTTCGTCCATTTGAGAATAGAGTGTCACCTGCAGAGGCACCTGCTCTCCCTGTATCCGTTCTACAGCAGGGTGCAGTGGTGGGTCAGGCACTGCCTGTGGTCTTACCAGAGTCACAGGTTGCTGTCCTATCAGATCAGCCACTGCCTATAGTTTCACAAATGCAACAGCCGATTGGTGCTGCCTCCTCCACTATGGATGAGGAGTTACCTAAAAAGACACCTGCGGGGGAACATAAAATAAAGATGCCCCGTGGACCCTATAGGGAGTACCCTGCTCAAACCAGGAGTGCAACGCAGAAGTTAAAGCAAGCTGCAGAGGGTGAGATTACACTACACGCAGTTTCAAAACAAATAGCTGACAGAAAAAAAACGGAAGAAAAAGAGGAAGTAGCTACGCAGCTAGCAATGCAAAGCTTTCCCTTTCTAACTGTGGGGGACGTTCTGGTGATAAAATGTATCGATATTGAAGATATCAATCGTATTATCAAACATTGCCCCAAACCTTCCACATCAGCTTTGGGGGCAATAGCTTATTTAAAGAAAGCTTGTAAGGGTAGAAATTATACACAGGAAGATATAAGGATCATTATAGCTAGTTTGGTGGGAATGACCTCTCCTTGGGATTGGACTAAAGTGCCCACTGTTGAAGGAAGGAACCTTATGTGGGAAGAGCTAGAGAAGGAAATGAAACAAGTTTTCATTAATAAGTCATCACTCCCTACTGCAGTAGCTTGCAAACAGAAATCATCAGAGTCAGTGTTGGAATTTTGGAAAAGATTTCAGGAGGTCTGGACGCAAGATGCCAGACTTAATACTCAGGATGGAATGCACAGTCTTTTAATACAGACTTATCTTAGCAACCTGACCCCTAAATATGCACTCATTGTGAGGCAGCAGATTTCAGACTGGGCTACAAAGAGTATGACTGATTTTCAATAAAAATTGACTGAAAAAGAGGCCGCGGGGTGTTTTGTCATCCACAAGCAAACACCAGCACCGATACATTACCAGGATAATTTCCCAGGAAATCAAAGGGGAAACTTTTATAAGAAAAGGGGACAGGACAGAGGGGGTTATAGAGGTGGATATAGGGGAAGAGGACAGCCACAAAGAGGGGACTTCCAGCAGAGGCAACCTAAGACAGGGTGTTTTAATTGTGGGGACCCCCGACATTGGAAAGCTCAATGCCCCTGGTATGACCGAGAGTGTACAAATTCAGGGCCACCCGCTGCACCTACTCCCCCTCAGGCACCACCCCCAGTACAGAAGCAGCATGGTGTTAAGTACCCCATTTCTTGGAAACAACAGCAGTCACAATGAAGCTGCCCGGAAGGTAGTATCCTGGCATTTCCACTTGTCTCTCATTCTTATCATGAACACCCTATAATTTCATTGCTTGTAGACGGGCATGAGGTACCATTTGTGCCTGATTCAGGAGCGACATGCAGTACCATTAGCAAGGATTTTTATAGGGGAGAGGTTGTGGATGCTGAGCCTTCAATGGGAATAAATGGGATACTCACCAAAACTTTTAAAACACCCCCACTTTTACTAAGCACGCGTACTGGTGCTGATTGTAATCTACAACATTGTTTTATAATTATTCCTGATTGTCCCGTGAGTCTCTTGGGAAGGGACTTGCTGGGAAAATTGGGCATTACAATGAAAATTACTGCAAAGGAGGATTATATGTAAAATCTGACAGGCTTCACCTTTTTACATCGCTCTCACACCCAGAAGAGGAAGATGTTAAATTGAGTGAGGAGGGAGTATGGGCAGTGAATCCTCTTGATGAAGGGTTAATTTCCTGTACGCCCTATAAAGCCACTTTGAAACTAGGAGCTTTACCTGTGTATCATAAACAGTACTCTATATTCAGAGAAAAAGAAGAGGGTATAGAGCCCATTGTGGAGGATTTCTTGAAGAAAGGTATTTTAAAAGAAATCATTTCTCCTTACAACACTCCTATCAATCCTGTTAAAAAGCCGGATGGCAGTTACAGGTTTGTACAGGACCTTAGGGCCATAAACAACTTGGTGGTACCAATTGCCCCAATAGTGCCTGATGTGCCATCATTGCTCACCTCCATACCATCCGATGCTGAGTATTTTTCTGTAATTGATCTCTCAAATGCGTTTTTTTCAATTCCTGTGGACGAGGAAACACAGCCACTCTTTGCCTTCCGATTTAAAAATCGGACGCTGACCTGGTGTAGATTGCCCCAGGGCTATATAGACTCACCTGTTGTCTATTCTATTGTCCTCCAAACCACTCTTAGAGCTTGGACACCTGAACATGGTTCAGTCTTGCTGCAGTATGCGGATGATCTGCTACTCTGTAGCTTGACAAGGGAGGCCGCCCTGGAGGATGGGAGAAATCTTTTGAAATGTCTTTTTGAAAGTGGTCATAAAGTGTCAAAGAAAAAGTTGCAATGGTGTCAGAAAACAGTTGAATATCTAGGGTTTGTTCTCACAAAAGGAGAAAGAAGAGTCAGTCATAAAAGAGTTACGGCTCTGATGGGTCTGCCCCGCCCACTCAACAGGAAGGACATGCTCACCTTCCTAGGTATGATTGGTTACTGCCGCCAATGGATACCTGACTGCTCTTATTATGACAGTCTCCTGAGACAGGCCACAGGTTCAGATATGCCAGACTGTGTTAAATGGACAGATGAAATGTGTAATGCTTTTGTGTATTTGAAAAATGCTATGGTAACAGCTCCAGGACTCGGCCTTCCTAAATATAATGTAATGTTTTATTTGTATGCCAGGGAAAATTGTACAACGATGGCAGGTGTCCTCGCTCAGGAGCATGGAGGCAAGCTTCGCCCTGTTGCTTTTTTTTCAAAGGTGGTACCAGTACCAATTCAGGGCATGCCCGCATGTTTCAGAGCTTTAGCATCTTGTGCTATGTTGGTTGAAATGGCTACAACTTTCACTTTGGGCCATGATACTACTTTGTATACTACTCAAAATGTGTCTACATTACTTAGAAATATACATACGCAACATATGTCCGCCCAAAGGTTGAGCGGCTATGAGGTGATACTGTTGTCAAATCCAAAATTGCATATTAAATATGCTTCCCCTAATGCAGGCCCAGCTCCAATTTTAAATGCCCTGCTAGGATTAAAAGGAGAGCAGGATGAAGTGGTGCTACAACATGACTGCACCAACCTCATCCACCAAGACACATCTCCCAGACCTGACTTGTCCTCTACTGCTTTGCCAAATGTGCAAAATGTGTATGTGGATGGATCTTGTTCTAGGCCAAATGATCACACATATCATGCAGGATATGCGGTTGTGCAACTTCCAGATGTCATACTTGAGGCCAAGCCTATCCCATATCAATCAGCACAAGCTGCAGAATTGATTGCTCTCACCAGGGCATGCCAAATGTTTGAGGGTCAAGCTGTAAACATTTACACTGACTCCAAATATGGGTATGGTGTGGTGTATGATTTTGGCGTCATATGGAGTAGGCGTGGCTTTATTGCAGCCGATGGAAAAAGCATCTCCCATTCCTCTCTGGTAGTGTCATTGTTAAAAGCTATTCAGTTGCCTAGAACTCTTGCCATAATATATTGCAGAGCACATACAGGCCAACAAACAGAAGTAGCTAGAGGAAATGCTCTAACTGACTCAGCAGCCAGACAAGCAGCTATCTCTCAACCAGCTCAAATCCAAATGCCAATGTTAGAGCCTGAACTACCTTGTTTTGACCATGTACTGTCTGACCTACAAGATTATGCCTCAGAGGCCGACATGAGAGATTGGGAAAAAGTAGGTGCACAAATAGATCCAAAAACAGGACTTTTGTGCAAAGAGGGGAAGGTATGTATTCCAATGGCAAGTGCATCACTTTTTATTGCCCAGTATCATGGAATAGGTCACAGAGGCTGGAAGGCAACTTGTGAATTACTAGGCAAGGATTTTTACATTTCAGATCTCCCCTGGTTGACAAGGGATTATGTGTCCAGGTGCATTACTTGCATTAGGAACAACCCAAACATCCCAAACAAAGCGAAACACGAACATTTGATATATCCCAGTACACCTTTCACCCACCTACAAGTTGATTTCACACACATGCCCAAGTTAGGGAAAAGACAGGAATATATTTTGGTAGTCGTGGACATGTTTTCGAGATGGGTCGAAATTTTTGTAACTACAAAGGAAGACGCACAAACAGTAGTGAAAATTCTCACACAGGAAATTATTCCTCGATGGGGATGCCCACTTCAGATAAACTCAGACAGAGGTCCTGCATTCACCTCAAAAGTATGTCAGGACTTGGTACACTCACTCCAAATAGAATGGAAGTTTCACATTCTATATCATCCCCAAAGTTCAGGGATAGTGGAAAGGGTAAATAGGACCGTGAAAGATAAAATAAGGAAAGCCACAGGAGGAACTTTCGTCCATTGGAAGAGGGTTCTCCTAGCGGTTTTGGCTGAGATAAGAAGTACTCCCTCCAAAACTGCAGGCTACTCTCCTTTTGAAGTGTAGATGGGTCGTCCCTTTCCCACTCCCTGGGCCAGAGCACCTCTTATGATAGAGCAGGGGGATTTGGATCTAGTACAGTCAGAGTATGTGAGGAAACTAATTAAAACTTTGGATACAGTTGAGAGAAATGTTGCTCGCACCTCTCCTTTTTCTTCACAGGAACCTACCCACCCTTTTAAAGTAGGAGACACGGTGGTGGTCCAGCAGTTGAACAGAAGCAAGAAACGGGAATATCCTTTTGGACCTCCTACTACGGTGATTGCAGTGACCAGAACGGCTATCCTGGTGGAGAATTGCCAATCCTGGATCCATGCCAGCCGAGTGAAAAAGGTTGCCCAAAGCCCCAAGAGCAGGAATTAGATCTTAAACACAGGAGGCCCTCAAGCAGAAGTCCAAGCAGATGAAGTAGGAGTTCCTGGAAAAGCAGGTCCGGCCAGAGAAGATGACCTCGCTTATTCCACCACAGACTTCTGGCAAGGCATTCTGCCTCCTGTTCCTGATCACCCTGATGGTGTTCTCGCCCATTTGGATCATCACTAACTGTATCTACCACCCTGAAGATTTGGGTGCCATTAAAAGTATCTGTGGGAACAGACATACACAGAAGAACGTTACAGTGATACAAGTTAGAAATAAGAGAGACCTTGAAGATACCGTATTTATCGGCGTATAACACGCACTTTTTTCCCCTTTAAAATCAGGGGAAAATCGTGGGTGCGTGTTATACGCCGATCCCCGCTAATTGTGATCTATCGGCGGCGATCGCCACCGACATTCACATAGCGTGTCGTTGTAAATATGGCGCCGCGGAGTTTGGAGGGACTCGGCGGAGCTGAACGAGCGCCGCCAAAATCACAGTGACTGGGCGGAGCCGAGATACACATAGTCGAGTGTATTCGGCTCTTTCCGGCGCTGCTCACAGTCACGCCCAGTCCCGCCATTGGACCTGTGTTATGTCCATCATAGGGCGGGACTGGGCGGGACTGTGAGCGGCGCCAGAAAGAGCCGAATACACTCGACTATGTGTATCTCGGGAGGCGCCGTATCTCCGAACTCCGCGGTGCCATATTTAAAACTACATGCAGCTATGTGTATGTCAGCGGCGATCTGTCCAAGCATGGACACTGGGGGCAAGGCTGCACTGACCACAGGGGCAAAGCTGCACTGACAAGGCTGCACTGGGGCAAAGCTGCACTGACAAGACTGCACTGGGGCAAAGCTGCACTGGGGCAAAGCTGCACTGACAAGGCTGCAATGGACACTGGGTCAAGGCTGCACTGACACTGAAAAGGCTGCAATGACACTAACAAGGCTGCAGATGAACACTGATGAGGCTGCATTGATGGGCATTTTAATGTAAGTATTTTTTCCTTAAACTTCCCCCCTAAAAGTTTTTTTCCTTAAAATTCTCTCCTAAACTTGGGGTGCGTGTTATACGCCGATAAATACGGTAATTTTGCTGATAAAATGCTTTTGTTAAAATTTAAATATGCTTATGCTCGGAAATCAGGATTTCAAAAATGTTGGATCTGTAGTAAACTGCACCCTAGCACTGTTAGGATAACCTTAATGGCTATACCTTTAAATATTACTCCCCTTTTGAGAGAAGAGATTCTCCTTGACCTTTTGAATGTCAGCAGAAGAACTAATGACACCATTTCCTTTCACATCATCAATAGAAGTCATAATCCTACCTGGTGTTTTAATTTAGGGAATTCTACTAGAAATGCTCATACCTGTAGTCAGTCGGTTTTGAACATTTATAATTGCTATGCCCCTAGTGGGAAGTCTTGTTCTTTATATCAAACACACCACGATGAGGTCAGAGTACGGGCTGATTTTAAAAAGATTCTTGCCTCTGAAGATGATAGTAGTAAACCTGTACACTATTTGTTTCAGGTTTTAGCAACAGTTACAGCAGTAGATCAAGAGACTGCTGTGAATACGCCCTTCTCGTTTGGTAACCACATATGTACACATGTATAGGGATGGCCATGGACATTTATGAGGGGTCGCCCCGCCATATGTACACATGTATAGGGATTGCCATGCACATTGATGAAAGGTTACCCCCCATATGTACACATGTAAAGGGATGGTCATGGATATTGATGAGGGATCACCCCCTCCCCCATATGTACACATGTATATTAATTGCCATGAACATTGATGAGGGGTCACCCCCCATATGTACACGTTTAAGGACTGCCATGCACATTGATGAGGGGTCACCCCTCATATGTGCACATGTGTATATATAGGGATTGCCATGAACATTGATGAGGGGTCACCCTCTCCCCCATATGTACACATGCATTGGGATTGCCATGGACATTGATGAGGGGCCACCCACCCCATATATACACATGTATAGGGACGGCCATGTACATTGATGAGGGACCCCTGCATATGTACACATGTATAGGGATGGCCATGGACATTGATGAGGAGTCACCCCCCATATGTACACATGTATAGGAATTGCCATGAACATTGATGAAGGGTCGCCCCCCCCCCCATATCTACACATGTATAGGCATTTCCATGAACATTGATGAAGGGTCGCCGCCCCCATATGTACACATGTATAGGGATTGCCATGGATATTGATGAGGGGTCACCCCCATATGCACACATGTATAGGGATTGCCATGGACATTGATGAGGGATCAACCCCTCCCCCATATGTACACATGTATAGGGATGGGCATGGACATTGATGAGGAGTCACCCCCCCCCCATATGTACACATTTATAGGGATGGCCATGGACATTGATGAGGGGTCACCCCCCATATGTACACATGTATAGGGATTGTCATGGACATTGATGATGCATAGCTATCAGGTATTTTTTATTCCTGCGCTACCATGTAAGAACAGTAATAATAAAGGAAAAGCAGCTTGCACCGAATAGGGTCCAACCTGACCCTAAGGGCAGATGTAATATAGTCAGTCAGAGTGGTGCTGCGCTAATCCTAATGTACCCCACGGTGCCTAAATAAAATAAGCAATCAATGGCTTAAGAAGTAAAAAGCTAACTTCAGTGTGCTGGTGAATATTAAAGTCGGGCGGTGACCTATAACACCTATAGTGCTAGATAAAAATAAATGTAAGTGAGCGTGAGTAAAAATAGTGCCGTTTAGATCAATAGTAATACATCAACCTAAAAACATGAATATATATACATATATATATATATATATATATATATATATATATATATATAGCATCTGAAAACTGTTGGAGCCAGAAAAAATTCCCAACGAGCAAACACAAAATATTAAAAGTACAAAGTTACACTGAATGTCCGTGGAGATATACAGTCGCTGCTATAAAGTGTCCAATGCCTTCAGTAGGTGCTTACAAAAAAATATAGCAATAATAAAGTTCATAGAAAGAGGTGGCTTGTGCAGCAGCAGAAAACATTTTCTAATTCAAAAAAGTGACTTGTGCAATATGAGACAACTCCAATAATATTTCAAACGTGCCAAACAGTGGAAGAAAAATATAGACAGTAATTGGAGCCAAAAAAGCGATAAAACAAACAAATTAAAATAAACGTGCAATGTTACAATGAATGTCCATGGGGATCCATAATATATGCAATAGTGTGTCCAATGCCAACAGTGAGTGCTTACAGTTAAATAAGGCAATATTCAGGGTTCATGGGGAAAAGTGACTTGTGCAACAGCAAAGTATTTCAGAATTCAAAAGGTGACTTGTGCGATGTCAAGCAACTCCAATACTTCTTAAAACGTGCCAAACAATGGAAAGAAATGAGCAGTAGTTGGATCTTTTCTAGCATTAGCTAGCATGGATAGAGATGTGAAGTGTATACAGGTGCTCTTAATGCGAATAATCCTACACTGGAAGGTAGTGGCCCCTTACCTAATTGACCTGAGGTTACAGCATAGAACAATCAGGCACTGCTTGTGTCTCCTGTGGGGATGGGTCCTGCACTCAGGGCTGTCTCTCAGTTTACCTCAGATCCTCCAGGGGTATAGTGACCAAAGGGAGACAAGGATGCCATATAGTGTAGTAATTTTGAACTTCACAGAGCTTTATTAATCACATAAAACAAGGTACTCACACAATTTAAAACAGAGGATGCAGTGTATCTAGACGAGCGGCGAGCTCGTACACTGCTGACAGTGGAAGGTATGCCTATCCCTACGCGTGGTGTCACGGGTCACGTGGCTTCATCGGTGGATCTCCTGATGAAGCCACGTGACCCGTGACGCCACGCATAGGGGAAATCGCTCCAAACCATGCAGGGGACTATTTATTTACTTTCGGGTGTGGCGGAGTAATCTGCAATGCAGCGGTTCCTGGTCCCGGGACTCTTCTATATGAATCCACAGCAACAATTTGAAAGGTTACAATAAAAGAGGCTGGATGTTTAGTGTAATAAGAAACAGAAGCACTGCAGATTACTTCCCCGCACCCGAAAGTGAAGAATCAGTCCCCTTTCTGACTCAATTAATTTTAGTGGGTCAACATCGGTATAACTGCCAGGCAACCAGAATTTTTATATGAAGGCCACCATTAGTCATCCCTGTGTCCCTGTCATGTCGGGGTTTATTTATTGTCCCTGGCACTGGAATGTTAAACTTTTCTCTATAATTTGATGTTGTATAAAAAATATATATAATGTAGGTGAAGGTGCTGAATCTGATTCTTTTTTATTGTAGATGTACGCTGTATTTACTGCAAACACAGCTCACAAGGCAGGTCTGCCCCAGTAAGCGAGACAACATGTGAAAGCTACATTAAGACTCCACCAGCATGTGACTTTCACATGGAGATGTGAGTAATTAACCAATGCAGCGCTAAATAAAATAAGGAAATGATAAACTCATACCCTGTGCACAAATAAATAAATAAGGGGATGGTAAACTCATACCCTGTATACAAAATATTGTGTATAGTGATTACTACAAATATTGTTTATAAACCAAAATAAACATAATAAACAAACAGTCTCAAACGACTGACAGAAGTGTCCATGATAATATAAAAATTCATCCACATATGCAGTGCAGTGTTCTTTAAGTGAACAAAAAACGGATGTGAATGATGCTTTCAATTCAAAGAGAAATCTTCATATATTCGGAATCAATGTGTAAATGGCAGAAATAGATACTCTTACCAGAAGAGGTGGACACAGTCACCGTACGGTGGAGTGTCGTACGAGCTTTAAGGATCAATCGATCCCAAGGGTATTTGGCTTGAGGGCACTGGTGGTAGGTTCCATCTGAGACAACCATGGCTGCAAGATGATGTACGGATCCACAGCGGATGGATGGATGAATGACCTTCAGAAGAAGCAGACTGCTGGGGGAGACGGCTTCTACCCCATAGAAGCTCAGTTCATAAAGGAAGAAAAAATCTCCACATAGGGCATGAATCCGGTATATAAAGATTATTTTATTTAAAAAGTGCCAGAAAATTCCTGACAGACACTGAATAAATGGATAAAAAGTGATCACAAAGTAGTTGTAAAATCGCGTGGTAACAAGACATCAAAAGCTTCAGCGACCCGACATGTTTCGGACGATGGTCCTTCAACTGGGGTATATGCCCCAGAATTTTCTGGCACTTTTTTAAATAAAATAACCTTTATATACCGGATTCATGCCCTATGTGGAGATTTTTTCTTCCTTTATGAACTGAGCTTCTATGGGGTAGAAGCCTTCTCCCCCAGCAGTCTGCTTCTTCTGAAGGTCATCCATCCATCCGCTGTGGATCTGTACATCATCTTGCAGTCACGGTTGTCTCAGATGGAACCTAATACCAGTGCCCTCCAGCCAAATACCCTTGGGATCGATTGATCCTTAAAGCTTGTATGACACTCCACCGTATGGTGACTGTGTCCACCTCTTATGGTAAGAGTATCTATTTCTGCCATTTACACATTGATTCCGAATATATGAGGATTTCTCTTTGAATTGAAAGCATCATTCACATCCGTTTTTTGTTCACTTAAAGAACACTGCACTGCATATGTGGATGAATTTTTATATTCTCATGGACACTTCTGTCAGTCGTTTGAGACTGTTTGTTTATTATGTTTATTTTGGTTTATAAACAATATTTGTAGTAATCACTATACACAATATTTTGTATACAGGGTATGAGTTTACCATCCCCTTATTTATTTATTTGTGCACAGGGTATGAGTTTATCATTCCCTTATTTTATTTAGCGCTGCATTGGTTAATTACTCACATCTTTTCACTGCACAGTTTACCACACTGTTTAATGCTGGCAGCTACAAGTTCACTATTTTATTTTTTGTAGTAGCGTAACTATTTATTAGTCGTAACCTTTCACATGGAGACTCCTCCAGCATGTGACGGTTACAGGGAGACTCCACCAGCATGTGACATTCACACGGAGACTCCACCAGCATGTGACATTTACACAGAGATTCCACCAGTATGTGAAGTTAACACGAGGACTCGACCAGCATGTGACATTCACATGGAGATTCCACCAGCATGTGACGTTCACATGGAGTCTTCACCAGCATGTGATGTTCACATGGAGACTCCGCCAGCATGTGACATTCACATGGAGACTCCGCCAGCATGTGACGTTCACATGGAGACTCCACCAGCATGTGACGTTCACATGGAGACTCCACCAGCATGAGACTTTCACATGGAGACTCCACCAGCATGTGACGTTCATATGGAGACTCCACCAGCATATGACGTTCATATGGAGACTCCACCAGCATGTGACGTTTACATTGAGACTTCACCAGCATGTGACGTGCACATGGAGTCTCCATCCGCATGTGACATTCAGTATTGAGACACCACCAGCATGTGATGTTCACACAGAGAATCCACCAGTATGTGAAGTTAACACGAGGACTCAACCAGCATGTGACGTTCACATGGAGATTCCACCAGCATGTGACATTCACATGGAGACTTCACCAGCATGTGATGTTCACATGGAGACGTCACCAGCATGTGACGTTCACATGGAGACTCCACCAGCATGTGAAGTTCACATGGAGATTCCACCAGCATGTGACATTCATATGGAGACTCCACCAGCATGTGATGTTTACATTGAGACTTCACCAGCATGTGACATGCACATGGAGTCTCCATCCACATGTGACGTTCACACAGAGACTTCACCAGCATGTGACGTTCACACAGAGAATCCACTAGAATGTGACTTCACACAGAATCTGCCACAATGTGACGTTCACATTGATACTCCACCAAAATGCCAGGAGAACGTCTCGAGTGAAGATGGGGGCAAGGTTACAAGAAAGGATAGGCGAATACTAGTAGTAGGTGATGCAATTATTGGAAGGATACAGGGGGCAATCTGCCACAGAGACCGTTATCGCCTAACAGTATGTTGTTTACCAGGCGCTCAGGTTCGGAACATTACAGATTGCATGGACACATTGTTGGATGGGGTTGGAGATGACCCAGCTGTCATGGTATATATCGGTACCAATGACAAAGTTCGAGAAAGATGGAGCACCCTACAAAATGATTTCAGGGACTTAGGGGCTATATTGAAGCACAGGTCCCACAAAGCAATATTTTCTGAAATACTGCCTGTACCTCGAGCCACACCAGAGAGGCAGCAGGAGCTTATGGTGCTTAACAAATGGCTAAGGAACTGGTGCAGGGAGGAGGGGTTTAAGTTCATGGAGAACTGGGCTGACTTTTCAGTCAACTACTTGCTCTATAGCAGGGATGGACTGCATGTAAATGGGCATGGCGCTGCTCTGTTGGGAGAGAAGATGACCAAAAAGCTGGAAGAAATTCAGATTGATGCTCCACCAAAATGTAAAGTTTACATTGAGAACCCACCAGAATGAGATGTTTACATGGAGACTCCACGAGCATGTGATGTTCATATGGAGACTCCACCAGCATGTGACATTCACATTGAGACTTCACCAGCATGTGACATTCACATGGAAACTCCACCAGCATGTGGCATTTATATGGAAACACTCCACCAACATGTGACGTTCAGGTTAATACTCCACCAAAAAGGCAGGGGAACGTCTCCAGTGAAGATGGGGGCAAGGTTACAAGAAAGGATAGGCGGATACTAGTAGTAGGGGATTCAGTTATTGGAAGGATACAGAGGGCAATCTGTCACAAAGACCGTTATCGCTGAACAGTATCTTGTTTACCGGGTGCTCGGGTTCGGAACATTGCAGATTGCATGGAGGGATTGTTAGATGGAGTTGGAGAGGACCCAGCGGTCATGATATATATTGGTACCAATGACAAAGTTCGAGAAAGATGGAGCACCCTACAAAATGATTTCAGGGACTTAGGGGCTATATTGAAGAAAAGGTCCCCCAAGGCAATATTTTAAGAAATACTGCCTGCACCTCAAGCCACACCAGAGAAGCAGCAGGAGCTTATGGTGCTTAACAAATGGCTGAGGAACTGGTGCAGGGAGGAGGAGTTTGGGTTCATGGAGATCTGGGCTGTATTCTCAGTCAATTACTCGCTCTATAGCAGGGACGGACTGCACTTAAATGGGCAGGGTGCTGCTCTGTTGGGAGAGAAGATGACCAAAAAGCTGGAAGAAATTCAGGTTGATGCTCCACCAGAATGTGAAGTTCACATTGAGAACCCACCAGAATGTGACTCTCACGCTGAGACTCACCCAGAATGTGACGTTCACATAGAGACTGCACCAGGAAGTGATGTTCACATTGTGACTCCACCAGAATGTGACATCCACATTGTGACTCCACCAGAAATCCAGGTTGATGCTCCAACAGAATGTGAAGTTCAGATTGAGAACCCACCAGAATGTGACTCTCACGCTGAGACTCACCCAGAATGTAACGTTCCTGTTGAGACTACACCAGGAAACAACAATCACATTGTGACTCCACCATTATGTGACATTCACATTGTGAATCCACCAGACTGTGATGTTCAAGATGAGACAAAATTCCAGAGGAACCTTGGTAACATCGCCTCCAGTGAAGATGGGGGCAAGGTTATAGGAAAGAATAGGAAGACACTGGTGGTAGGGGACTCAATCATTAAGACACAGAGGGCAATCTGTCACAAAGACTGTTATTACCGAACCGAATGTTGTTTACCGGGTGATCATGTTTGGGACGTTGAGGACCAGATGGACAGATTGTTGGATGGGGCCGGGGAGAACCCAGCTGTCATATTACATATTACTAATGACAAAGTTATAGGAAGATGGGGCACCCTAAAAAATGATTTCAGGGACTTAGGGGCTATATTGAAGAAAAGGACCTCCATGGCAGTATTTCCAGAAATACTGCCTGAACCTCAAGCCACACCAGAGAGGAAGCAGGAGCTTAGGGAGCTTAACAAGTGGCTGAGGAACTGGTGCAGAGAGGAGGGGTATGGCTTCATGGCGAACTGGGCTGACTTTTCAGGTGGTTACCATCTTTATAGCAGTGACAGATTGCACTTAAATGGGAGAGGTGCAGCTTTTTTGGGAGAGAAGATGGACAAAATGTTGGAAGAAATTTTAAACTAGGCGATAAAAAGGAGGGATCAGAGGATGATTTGCTAGTGAATATGCAGGAAAGGATCTTGAAGTCAAGCCATCATTACCGGAGTCTACTACGTCAATACTCTCTTGAAAGATTGTTATCAGCACCTGTCCTCAAGAGAGCAATACCACTAGCTATCTTCACCAACAGCAGTGCCACTGTACCTTTTCTGCATAGTCCAAGTTTTATGTGTGGGGATAGAGTGTTATAAGACTCAGTGGAAACCCTGAAGAACACTCCCAGGGACCAGTTATGGCTGTACCAAGACAGGTCCCTAAACTAGTGGCAGCTGCCACTCCAGTAATCAGAGGGGCTTCCCCTCAAGCCTCCATTTTTAATTTTGGACCTTCTGAATCACCAACTATCAATGTAGTTGGACAAACAAGATAATTGGCTGTTTATGGAAGACTCAGCAAAAAGTCTGAGGAACCCTCCCAGGTATCAGGTATGGTTGTACCAACACAGGTCTCTACACTGGTGGCGGCTGCCACTTCAGTAACCAGAGGGTGCTCCCTTGAGCCTTCTATTTCCTTTTCTGCAGCTTATAAATCACCAACAATCAATGTAGTTGGACAAACAAGACAATTGGCTGTTCCTAAAAGAAGACTCAACAAAAGGTCAGAAAAACCCTCCCAGGGACCAGGTATGGCTGTACCAACACAGGTCCCTACACTAGTGGCGGCTGCCACTCTAGTAACTGGAGGGGCTTCCTATCAGCCCTCTATTTACCTTTCTGCAGGTACTGAATTACCAACTATCAATATAGTTGAACAAACAAGACAATTGGCTGTTCCTAGAAGAAGACTCAATATAAAGTCAGAGGAACCCTTCCAGGGACCATGTACGGCTGTTTCAACACACATCCCTACACTGGTGGGGCTGCCACTCCAGTAACCAGAGGGTCTTCCCATCAGCCCTCCAGTTTTATTTTTGGACCTTCTGAATCACCAACTATCAATGGAGTTGGACAAACAAGACAATTGGCTGAGGAACCCTCCCAGGGACCAGGTACGGCTGTACCAACACAGGCCTCTACACTGGTAGTGGCTGCCACTTCAGTAACCAGAGGATACTCCCTTCAGCCCCCTATTTCCCTTTCTGCAGCTTCTGAATCTCCAATTATCAATGTAGTTGGATAAACAAAACAATTGGCTGTTCTTAAAGGAAGACTCAACAGAAAGTCCGTGAAACCCTCCCAGGGACCAGGTACGGCTGTACCAACACAGGTCCCTACACTAGTGTGAGTTGCCACTCTAGTAACCAGGAAGGGCTTCCTATCAGCCCTCTATTTACCTTTCTGCAGCTTCTGAATCACCAACTATCAATATAGTTGGACAAACAAGACAATTTGCTGTTCCTAGAAGAAGACTCGACAAAAAGTCTGAGGAACCATCCCAGGGACCAGGTACAGCTGTACCAACACAGGTCTCTACACTGGTGGCGGCTGCCACTCCAGTAAACAGAGGGTCTTCCCATCAGCCCTTCAATTTTGTGTTTGAAGCTCCTGAATCACCAACTATCAATGTAGTTGGACAAACAAGACAATTGGCTGTTTGTAGAAGAAGACTCAACAAAAAGTCTGAGGAACCCTCCCAGGGACTAGGTACGGCTGTATCAACACAGGTCTCTACACTGGTGGCGGCTGCCACTTCAGTAACCAGAGGGTGCTCCCTTCAGCCTTCTATTTCCTTTTCTGCAGCTTCTGAATCACCAACAATCATTGTAGTTGGACAAACAAGACAATTGACTGTTCCTAGAAGACTCAACAAAAAGTCAGAAAAACCCTCCTGGGACCAGGTATGGCTGTACCAACACAAGTCCCTACACTAGTGGCGCTGCCACTCTAGTAACCGGAGGGGCTTCCTATCAGCCCTCTATTTACCTTTCTGCAGGTACTGAATTACCAACTATCAATATAGTTGAACAAACAAGACAATTGGCTGTTCCTAGAAGAAGACTCAATATAAAGTCAGATTAACCCTTCCAGGGACCAGGTACGGCTGTATCAACACACATCCCTACACTGGTGGCGGCTGCCACTCCAGTAACCAGAGGGTCTTCCCATCAGCCCTACAGTTTTCTTTTTGGACTTTCTGAATCACCAACTATCAATGTAGTTGGACAAACAAGACAATTGGCTGTTCCTAGAAGAAGACTCAACAGAAAGTATGTTGAACCCTCCCAGGGACCAGGTACGGCTGTACCAACACAGGTCCCTACACTAGTGTCAGCTGACACTCCAGTAACAGGGGGGCTTCCCATCAGCCCTCTATTTACCTTTCTGCAGCTTCTAAATCACCAACTCTCAATGCAGTTGGACAAACAAGACAATTGTCTGTTCCTAGAAGAAGACTCGACGAAAAGTCTGAGGAACCCTCCCAGGGACCGGGTACGGCTGTACCAACACAGGTCCCTACACTGGTGGTGGCTGCGACTCCAGTAAATAGAATACTTCCCATCAGCCCTCCAATTTCATTTTGGAGCTTCTGAATCACCAACTATCAATGTAGTTGGACAAAGAAGACAATTGGCTGTTCCTAGAACAAGACTCGACAAAAAGTCTGAGGAACCCTCCCAGGAACTAGTTATGGCTGTACCAACACAAGTCCCTACACTAGTGGCGGCTGCCACTCCAGTAATCGGAGGGGCTTCCCATCAGCCCTCCATTTTATTTTTTTTTGGACCTTCTGAATCACCAACTATCATTGTAGTTGGACAAACAAGACAATTGTCTGTTTCTAGAAGACAACAAAAAGTCTGAGGAACCCTCCCAGGGACCGGGTACGGCTGTACCAACACAGGTCTCTACACTGGTGGTGGCTGCCACTTCAGTAACTGGAGGGTGCTCCCTGCAGCCCTCTATTTCCCTTTCTCCAGCTTCTGAATCACCAACTATCAATGTATTTTCTTCTGAATTACCATCAATATAGTTGAATAAACAAGACAATTGGCTGTTCCTAGAAGAAGACTCGACAAAAAGTCTGAAGAACCCTCCCAGGGACCAGGCACAGCTGTACCAACACAGGTCCCTACACTGGTGGCAGCTGCCACTCCAGCAACCTGAGGGTCCTCCCATTAGCCCTCCAATTTTGTGTTTGAAGCTCCTGAATCACCAACTATCAATGTAGTTGGGCAAACAAGACAATTGACTGTTTCTAGAAGAAGACTCAACAAAAAGTCAGAAAAAACCTCCCAGCGACCAGGTACGGCTGTACCAACACAGGTCCTTGCACTGGTGGCGGCTGCCATATCAGTAACCGGAGGGTATTCCCATCAGCCCTCTATTTCCCTTTCTACAGCTTCTGAATCACGAATTATCAATGTAGTTGGACAAACAAGACAATTGGCTGTTCCTAGAAGAAGACTCAACAGAAAGTCTGTGGAACCCTCCCAGGCACCAGGTATGGCTGTACCAACACAGGTCCCTAAACTAGTGGCAGCTGCCACTCCAGTAACTGGAGGGGCTTCCCATCAGCCCTCTATTTACCTTTCTGCAGCTTCTAAATCACCAACTCTCAATGTAGTTGGAAAAATAAGACAACACTGGTGGCGGCTGCAACTCCAGTAACCAGATGGACTTCCCATCAGCCCTCCAATTTTGTTTTTGGAGCTTCTGAATCACCAACTATCAATATAGTAGGATAAAGAAGACAATTGTCTGTTCCTAGAAGAAGACTCAACAGATCGTCTGAGGAACCCTCCCAGGGACCAGGTATGGCTGTACCAACACAAGTCCCTACACTAGTGGCGGCTGCCACTCCAGTAATCAGAGGGGCTTCCAATTAGCCCTCCATTTTCATTTTTGAACCTTCTGAATCACCAACTATCAATGTAGTTCGAAAACAAGACAATTGGCTATTTCTAGAAGACTCAACAAAAAGTCTGAGGAACCCTCCCAAGGACCAGGTACAGCTGTACAAACACAGGTCTCTACACTGGTGGTGGCTGCCATTTCAGTAACCCGAGGGTGCTCCCTTCAGCCCTCTATTTACCTTTCTGCAGCTTCTGAATTACCATCAATATAGTTGAACAAACAAGACAATTGGCTTTTCCTAGAAGAATACTCAACAAAATGTCATAAAAACCCTCCCAGGGACCAGGTACGGCTGTATCAACACAGGTCCCTATACTGGTGGAGGCTGCCACTCCAGTAATGGGAGGGGATTCCCATCAGCCCTAAATTTTCATTTTCAGAGATTCTGAATTAGCAACTATCAATGTAGTTGGACAAACAAGCCAATGGGCTGTTCCTAGAAGAAGACTCAACAAAAAGTCAGAAAAACCCTCCCAGGGACCAGGTACGGCTGTACCAACACAGGTCCCTACACTAGTGGTGGTTGCCACTCTAGTAACCGGATGGGCTTCCTATCAGCCCTCTATTTACCTTTCTGCAGGTTCTGAATTACCAACTATCAATGTAGTTGGACAAACAAGACAATTGGCTGTTTCTAGAAGACTCAACAAAAAGTCTGTTAAGACTTAACAGAAAGTCTGAGGAACCCTCCCAGGGACCAGGTATGGCTGTACCAACACAGGTCTCAACACTGGCGACGTCTGCCACTGCAGTAACCAGAGGGTCTTCCCAACAGCCCTTCCGAGGACCAGGTACAGATGTACCAACACAGATCCGCACACTGGTGGCGGCTGCCTATACAGTAAACAGATGGTCTTCCCATTAGACCTTACGAGGACCAGGTACAGCTGTACCGACACAGGTCCGCACACTGGTGGCACTGCCACTCCAATAAACAGAGGATCTTCCCATCACCCCTTCCCAGGACCAAATACGGCTCAAAGAATCATGCATGACCTATTGGCGTCTGCCATCTCAGCTATTTGGACGAAATTGTAATCAGCTCTCCCAGGGACCAGGTACGGCTGTACGAAGACTGGTCTTTGCACCAATGCTTCATCTATCTACTGAGCACACCTAAAAGGTATTTCTAGTTTTTCAGCCACATTTTTTTACACTTAAGTTATATTTGTTACGTGTTTCCATTCACATAGCATAGCTTTAATAAAATTGTAAAAATTACTGCTCACCATTAAAGGTGGAACCCCATGGAAAAAATGAAAAAAAAACCATGGCCACCCAAAACCCAAAATCCTTCTTGAGCATGCATCCTGGCAGGTCAGGAAAGGGGGTGGGGCTGTGAGCATTCACTGCCCTCTTCGTCTCACCCATACCAGGCCACATGCCCTCGACATGGGGAGGTGCCTTGTCGGGGGGAGGGGGGTCCCCCTTTGTAAAGTCCACTCCCCATGTTGGGGGCATGTTGTCCAGTATAGCTCAGGAGTGGAGGCAGGTGCACGCTCATCTACCCCTTTTCTGTCCTGCCAGGCTGCAAGTTCGGCTGGGGTTCTGGTATCAGATTTGTGGGGGTCATGTTTTTTTGTTTTTCGCAAGCGATTCCCTCTTTAAAAGGTGAGCAGCAAACTTTACATTTTTTTTTAAGTTTTACTATGTGAATGAGAACATGTAACAGATATAAAGTAGGTATCATCCCAATATGGCTGCAAAAGTGGAAATACCTTTTAGGTGAGCGTCAAAGAAGAAGTGCTGGTGCCCCATTCAAGTAGTCACCATTCAAACACCCATAAAAACAGAAAAACAGCAGAGGCCGGCCAGCAGACCTGGGCACGGTAGGTGGAGCTGGTAGCAGTGCCACAGACAATCATAGACAATGATGGTGGACTATCAGGGCATCCTTGTTGCCAAATCCACCATACTGGGAATAGACTCTCTACCATCTATGCATCCACATTCAAGTAAGCTGTTCTGTCCCTGTCGGTCTACATTTCAGGTCAAACCCACGGCTATCTCATGTCCTCTTACATAAGATAGAGCCTATTAATGGAGTAGAAACACTATACAGACATGTATTTGTCCCATATCACGTGAAGGACATCACTGATATTGGCGAAGTGACCACTGAGGCCTACAACAGCTGAAGCACTCTGTAGCTCCAGGTCACTCTACAAAAAGGATCTGCATCTCTAGGTTGTTTAAGAATATGATGACTCAGAGAATGTGGATGAGATATGGAAGGCTCATGGGTCGGGTGGGTGGAATGAGAACCGTTCAGAGTCTCCCCCTACAGGACAGAATATTAAAGAGGAAGAATTTAATGAACATGGGGGAGGCATAGATAGTTCATTTGTAGGGTTGGTGGAATAAGAACAGTTCATACAACGTCCCCCTACAGGACAGAATATGAAAGATTCATAACTCTACAATATGGACCTGTATCTCCAGGTCTTTTAGGAAATTTAAAGCCGAAGGAGGAAGAGGAGAAAAAGCAGAACTTCCCTTTATAGGTGATGTTCTGCTCTAAGATCGGGCAGCACAGAGGCTTATTAGTTAGAACTTCTGCCTTGCCGCACTGGGGTGTTTGGTTCATATCCTGACCAGCATACTGTCTGCATGGAGTCTGCATGTTCTCCCTGTGTTTGTGTGGGTTTCCTCCTACAGCCCAAAGACATGCTGGTAGGTTAAATGGCTCCATTCAGTACGCCCAAGATGGCTGCTTCACCTCCTAAGTGCTTTGTGTAAATCACTGATTTATCCCCCCGCTCAGCGGGGGGCAGGCCATAAGAAACAGAGGCTGCATATGGGCAGCACAGATGCTTAGTGGTTAGCCGGGGTCCATGATTCTAATCCTGACCAGGACACTATCTGCATGGAGTTTGCATGTTCACCCTGTGCTTGCATGGGTTTCCTCCGGGTACTCCGGTTTCCTCCCACGCTCCAAAGACATGCTACCTCGTGTTGGTGGTGCAGCGGTGAGCATAGCTGCTTTCCAAGCAGTTGACCCGGGTTCGATTCCCAGCCAACGCAATCTCACAAGATGGCTTCCTCACGTAGTAAGTGTCACATCCCTCCATTCCCATCATGTCTGTATATACAATGTTCTCTACAGTACTGTGCAAAAGTTTTAGCCAGGTATGAAAAAATGCTGTAACCATAGGGGCCATGTGATCCCTTCCTGGCTATGGCCTGGTCGAGATCACTATGAACCTACAATAGGGGCCATGTGATCCCTTCCTGGCTAGGTCCTGGTTAGAGATCACTATAAACTTACCATAGGGTCCATGGGATCTCTTCCTGGTTGTCTTGGTCGGAGATCACTATGGACCTAACATAGGGGCCATGTGATCTTTGCCTGGCTATGTCCTGGTTGGAGATCACTATGGACCTAACATAGGCAGGGATTACATGACCCCTGGCTATGTCCTGGTCGGAAATCACAATGGACCAAACATAGGGTCCATGTGATCCCTTTCTGTCTATGTCCTGGTCGGAGATTACTATGAACCTACCATGGGGTCCTTGTGATCCCTTCCTGTCTATGTCCAGGTCAAAGATTACTTTAAACCTACCATAGGGGCCATGTGATATAAGCGATAAGCGATGGTCAGAGACAGTGTGGACATGATACTAGAGATGGTCAGAGACAGTGCGGACATGAGACGAGAGATGGTCAGAGGCTGCGAACATGATACAAGAGATGGTCAGAGACTGCAGACACAGTACAGGAGATGGTCAGAGTTTGCAGACATACTACAGGAGGCAGTCAGAGACTGCAAACATAGTAAGTAGATGGTCAGAGCCTGCAGACAAGAAACAACAAAAGAGCCAGGCGCATGGATGTATCCAAGGTAATTGAAATGAAAACCATTATAATTTGTTCCGGCCGCTGCTCCCAAACTCAAAAGACCAGATGAGAAAATCAACCATGTATTAACATAGGAAGCGCAGTTCCAGTAGAATAATAAAAAAAAGTGAAAATAGATTTAAAAGTGACAATCTTTATTTCCAAATGGAAAAGGTCATGTACCAGAGACAATGTATTGAAAATTCCAAACAGTGAAATCAAGGGGAGGGAATGTGCCCTATGAGCACTGACTCACGGCTTCCGTGTGTTCTCTGTAGAGCCAAAAAGGTGGAAAGTTGACTCCATCCCCGGGGCTGATAGAGAGGAGCGATGATGTCAATAGGTAAATACACAGCTCCCAACCGTTCCAGGCAAAGCCAGATGAAAGTGAACTGTGTCAAGTCCCGGGGATCCTGGAGGGGACAGGGAGCCCCAGGGGACGTCACAAAATACCGGAGCTCGATGGATCAATGTGGGGCTATACGGTCCAGGTATGGAGAGCAGCAGAAGCAGGGAAAGATGCAGAGCTACCAAATCCATGCACGAGTCGGCAGCTGCAATTGCCAAACTTCATCAAGCAGGTGTCAGGGCTGGGCTCCGCCCTTCCTTCTCTGAGCTGGCCGCTCAGCTGTTGGCTAATTGCCAGCTCCCATCTCTCTCCACAGTTACTCAGCTGTTGTTGATATCCTGCTCGTCAGTCCTGCCTACTTAAGCCGTCCAGTCCAGAGGAGCTCTGCCTTCGCCTTGGTCAACATCACAAGAAACATCTCCTGAATTCCTGTTTAAAGTCTGGCTTTGCTGACATCCCTTCTGGCTCGGGGTCCTGCTTAGGGTGTATGGGTGTAGCGCTGAAATGGTGGTAATAGTTTAAAACAGATGTGTATAATATACATTCAAATGGCACAAAGGGTAGTAGTCCATCTGGGGTGCTCCAATAAGATAGGAAAATAGAAGAACCGACACCCAATATTACTGACTCTTATCGCCAGTGTATAGGATATACACATTGAACAAATGGTTGAAAGGTCAGTTCTACAACTTCTATTCATCAAATGGTCCACTAGTTAGGCAAGAAATCCCCTTTCACAGACCCACCAGAAACAAATAGCTGTACCTTTTCAACCTTGACTAGGAGATAAACAATCATTAGATGTAGTGGCTGTATTCGTTTTCTGTTTTTAGGCTTTTTCCCCTTTGTTTTCCCCTGGTGATCTGGCCAGTAATACACCTCCTGTGCCATACAGACACCACCCCCTCCTGCAATTTGGCTGATAATGCCGCAATTGATGCCATTCAGTGTGTCTTCTGTATCATGTAGTATGGCTGTGGGACGACTTTACTAAGTTTCCACCACTTGCAGAGACTGAACTTAGGGATGGTTTGTTTCCTCCATGTGGTTAACGCATAGGGCTTCCTGGTTCAAGTGTCTGGAGGACTGCAGAGAGCACAGCTACGGTGGCTGGGATGTACAGATCCTGCTTGCTGTTCCACTACTTTGATCCCTGACTTCTGGCTTGGCTGACTATCCTTTCCGGTTACTGAAATTTGGCTATGTCTTGACTACGTATGTTCTTTTTACTTTTTATTATTAAACAAGTGTGATTTAACTGTACTTCTGTCTCATTCTGATTTCATGGTTTCTGACAGCCGGTCACCGATCACAAGGCAATGAGGGAGAGATGGAAAAAAGAGGAAGATGCCGGAGCGCGATCACAGAGGGACTACATGTTTCGGGGATTAACCCCTTCGTCGGGTCATGTGATCAGAGCCGGCAGAAGCAGAGACTTAGATAGGGATACTAGAGGGTAGGACAACCCAGCGGTAATCTGCGACTGCTGGACTACCCAGCAGTCGCAGATTACCCTTTAACCATCTATTGGAGAACAATGCTAACAATAAGAAAATTTTAACAATGACTATATAGGTAAGCTCAAATGTAAATAATAGTGATAAAAGGCACATGATGAATAAACAATCTGATTAAATAAAAGCATAATGGACAAAAATTATGCTATAATTTGAAAACCAATAATACCAAAGTATCAGGTCATCTGTGAACAATACGAACCAACAAAGAAACTTCAACAATACAATACAACAATATAACAAGCAATAAAAAATTATAAAATGTATTAATTAAGTGATTAGTTAAAATTTATAAAAATGAATCATATATATATATATATATATATATATATATATATATATATATACATATATATATATATAAAATGTATAGTAACTCAAGAGAAGAAATGTGTCCAGATCTCATTCCATAACGGTATGAATAGTGTGGTTCTCATTTAAACCATGGGGAGAAATAGAATTTAATTTATAAATCCACATGGTTTCTCTTTTACACAACAACATGAATCTTTCATTATCTGTAAGAGACCTCTTTGGTATGTGCTAAACAGCTAGCACTGTCAAAACTTTGTAGTTCTCATGAAAAATAGAAAAATGGCGTGATACACTGTATTCACCTTTTCCTTTTATAATGGACCTACGATGTTCCTTTACTCTGGTACGTATTGTTTGGCCCACATAAAGTAGGTTACAGGAACATTTCATAACATTTCACAAATTGAGTTGAATATGTGATAAATTGTCTTATTGAATAAACATTCTAAAGTTACTATTAAACCCCATAATAAATCTTGCACCCTTAGATGGAGGAGTTTTCTTGGGTCTATTGTTGGGATGGCTCTGCAAACGGGATTTATAGGCCTGTGTGAGGTCTTGAGGGTACCCTTTTTCTTAGAATGTTTCAGTCAATGTATGGCTTTGAACCATGTAGTCCTGAGGGTTAGAGCAATTCCTTTTATACGGAAGAAACTGGCCTTCTAGTATTTTTTTTTCCATGCTGGGTAGTGGCAACTAGCTTAATGAAGATAAGAGTTGCCACCAACTGGCTTGGAATGATTCCTGGTGATGATGGAACCAGCATCATGCGATAACTCCAGATCTGGAAAAAACAACCGATGGGTGAACCTCAGTCCCAGGTCATTACTGTTGCATTGAGCAACAAAGGACAAAAACAGTTCCCTCTTACCATCCCATATATGGAGCACATCATCAATGTACCTCCCATAATTGATAATATGTCTAATGCCCCGTACACACGGTCGGACATTGATCGGACATTCCGACAACAAAATCCTAGGATTTTTTCCGACGGATGTTGGCACAAACTTGTCTTGCATACACACGGTCACACAAAGTTGTCGGAAAATCCGATCATTCTGAACGCGGTGACGTAAAACACGTACGTTGGGACTATAAACGGGGCAGTAGCCAATAGCTTTCATCTCTTTATTTATTCTGAGCATGGCACTTTGTGCGTTGGATTTGTGTACACACGATAGGAAATTCCGACAACAGATTTTGTTGTCGGAAAATTTTATAGCAAGCTCTCAAACTTTGTGTGTCGGAAAATCCGATGGAAAATGTGTGATGGAGCCTACACACGGTTGGAATTTCCGACAACAAGGTCCTATCACACATTTTCCGTCGGAAAATCCGACCGTGTGTACGGGGCATAAGGAAGGGATTTTTATTCCAAATAAAATGCTCCTTCCACAGCCCCATGGTGATGTTCGCATAACAAGGGGCAAAACTAGCACCCATTGCCGTGCCCCTAGTCTGCAAGTAGAATATGTCCTGAAAAGAAAAATAGTTGTTTTCTAAAAAAAAACCTAGTGCCCTCCACCAAAAATTGAGCCTGTTGGGAGTTAATGTGTGCCTCTGTAGCTAAAAAATTATTTAGGCCCCATTCACACCTGAGCATTTTGTAGCTTGAAGCCTCAAGCTACAAAATGCTGGAGGGGAAAAAAATCAATTATTCTCTATGGAGATGGTTTACACATCCACTCCAAAACACCTGAAGCTAGAAGCTCCAAAATGCCTGCAGCTTGAGCAAGTTCTGGAACTTTTTTTAGGCAGATTACAGGCATTTTTCTGCATTTTACATTGTGACCTTTTGACCAGTACAAAATCGCGGCAATAAACACTGCAAAAATGCGGTAAAATCGCACGACTTTCTGCCTGAAAACGCTACGCTAAGGTGTGAATGGGGCCTAATGCCCTGAGGTCCACTTCATGGGGAAAGAAAGTGTAAAGTGAGCATACATCCCTTGGTTTCACTGTTTGGAATTTTCGATACATTGTTTCTGGTACATGATCTTTCCATTTGGAATTAAAGATTGTCACTTTTAAATCTATTTGTATGTTTTTTTATTTATTCTACTGGAACTGGAATCTCCTATCACAAATTGGATTAGCAGCAAGGATGGGAAGTGTTATCATAATGGGGGATTTTAATTATCCAGACATAGACTGGGCGGAGGGAACCGCACATTCATTTAAGGCTCGCCAGTTCCTTAATGTCTTGCAGGACAATTTTATGGGTCAGATGGTAGACGCACCAACTAGAAATAAAACATTACTGGATCTACTGATTACCAACAATACAGACCTGATCACGGATGTGGAAATACGGGGCAATTTAGGTAACAGCGATCACAGGTCAATTAGTTTCAGTATAAATCACACAGATAGGAAACATGAAGGGAACACAAAGACATTGAATTTCAAAAGAGCCAACTTCCCTAAACTACAAACCTTGCTAAAAGGCATAAATTGGGATAAAATATTGGGAACAAAGAATACGGAGGAGAGATGGGTTTGCTTTAAGAGCATATTAAATAAGGGCATTAGCCAATGTATCCCATTGGGTAATAAATTTAAAAGAGCGAACAAAAATCCTGGATGGCTTAACTCCAATGTAAAAATGCATATAAAAGCAAAGGAGAAGGCCTTCAAAAAATACTAGGTTGAGGGATCATCCTTAGCATTCAGACTTTATAAAGAATGCAATAAAAAATGTAAGGGTGCAATTAGGACGGCTAAGATAGAACATGAAAGACACATAGCGGAGGAGAGCAAAAAAAATCCCAAGAAATTCTTTAAGTACGGTATGTAAACAGTAAAAAAGGGAGGACAGACCATATTGGTCCCATAAAGAATGATGAAGGACATTTGGTTACAAAGGATGGGGAGATGGCGAAGGTATTGAATTTATTCTTCTCCTCAGTCTTCACGAGTGAATCGGGGGGTTTCAGTAACCAAAACTGCAGTGTTTATCCTCATGACACAACACAGGAAGCACCTCCATGGTTAACAGAGGACAGAATTAAAATTAGACTTGAGAAACTTAACATTAATAAATCACCGGGACCAGATGGCTTGCATCCGGGGGTACTTAGGGAACTCAGTCAAGTGATTGCCAGACCGTTGTTCCTAATTTTTACAGACAGTCTATTGACTGGAATGGTACCAGCTGATTGGAGAAAAGCCAATGTAGCACCAATATTTAAAAAGGGCCCAAAATACATCCCTGGGAATTACAGACCAGTTAGCCTAACATCAATAGTATGTAAACTCTTGGAGGGGATGATAAGGGACTATATACAAGATTTTAGTAATAAGAACGATATCATTAGCAGTAATCAGCATGGATTCATGAAGAATCGTTCTTGCCAAACCAATCTATTAACCTTCTATGAGGAGGTGAGTTGCCATCTAGATAAAGGAAGGCCCGTAGACGTGGTGTATCTGGATTTTGCAAAAGCATTTGACACAGTTCCCCATAAACGTTTACTGTACAAAATAAGGTCCGTTGGCATAGACCATAGGGTGAGTACATGGATTGAAAACTGGCTACAAGGGCGAGTTCAGAGGGTGGTGATAAATGGGGAGTACTCGGAATGGTCAGGGGTGGGTAGTGGGGTTCCCCAGGGTTCTGTGCTGGGACCAATCCTATTTAATTTGTTTATAAACGACCTGGAGGATGGGATAAACAGTTCAATCTCTGTATTTGCAGACGATACTAAGCTAAGCAGGGCAATAACTTCTCCGCAGGATGTGGAAACCTTGCAAAAAGACCTGAACAAATTAATGGGGTGGGCGACTACATGGCAAATGAAATTCAATGTAGAAAAATGTAAAATAATGCATTTGGGTGCCAAAAATATGAATGCAATCTATACGCTGGGGGGGAGAACCTCTGGGGGAATCTAGGATGGAAAAGGACCTGGGGGTCCTAGTAGATGATAGACTCAGCAATGGCATGCAATGCCAAGCTGCTGCTAATAAAGCAAACAGAATATTGGCATGCATTAAAAGGGGGATCAACGCAAGGGATAAAACGATAATTCTCCCACTCTACAAGGCTCTGGTCCAGCCGCACCTGGAGTATGCTGTCCAGTTCTGGGCACCAGTCCTCAGGAAGGATGTACTGGAAATGGAGCGAGTACAAAGAAGGGCAACAAAGCTAATAAAGGGTCTGGAGGATCATAGTTATGAGGAAAGGTTGCAAGCACTGAACTTATTCTCTCTGGAGAAGAGACGCTTGAGAGGGGATATGATTTCAATTTACAAATACTCTACTGGTGACCCCACAATAGGGATAAAACTTTTTCGTAGAAGAGAGTTTAACCACTTCAGCCCCGGAAGGTTTTACCCCCTTCCTGACCAGAGCACTTTTTACAATTCGGCACTGTGTCGCTTTAACTGCTAATTGCGCGGTCATGCAATGCTGTACCCAAACGAAATTTGCGTCCTTTTCTTCCCACAAATAGAGCTTTCTTTTGATGGTATTTGATCACCTCTGCCATTTTTATTTTTTGCGCTATACACGGAAAAAGACCGAAAATTTTGAAAAAAAATGATATTTTCTACTTTTTGTTCTAAAAAAAATCCAATAAACTCAATTTTAGTCATACATTTAGGCCAAAATGTATTCGGCCACATGTCTTTGGTAAAAAAAATGTCAATAAGTGTATATTTATTGGTTTGCGCAAAAGTTATAGCGTCTACAAACTAGGGTACATTTTCTGGAATTTACACAGCCTTTAATTTATGACTGCCTATGTCGTTTCTTGAGGTGCTAAAATGGCAGGGCAGTACAAAACCCCCACAAATGACCCCATTTTGGAAAGTAGACACCCCAAGGAATTTGCTGAGAGGCATGTTGAGCCCATTGAATATTTATTTTTTTTGTCCCAAGTGATTGAATAATGACAAAAAAAAAAAAAAAAAAAAAAAATTACAAAAAGTTGTCACTAAATGATATATTGCTCACACAGGCCATGGGCATATGTGGAATTGCACCCCAAAATACATTTAGCTGCTTCTCCTGAGTACGGGGATACCACATGTGTGGGACTTTTTGGGAGCCTAGCCGCGTACGGGGCCCCGAAAACCAAGCAACGCCTTCAGGATTTCTAAGGGCGTACATTTTTGATTTTACTCCTCACTACCTATCACAGTTTTGAAGGCCATAAAATGCCCAGATGACATAAAACCCCCCCAAATGACCCCATTTTGGAAAGTAGACACCCCAAGCTATTTGCTTTGAGGCATGTTGAGTCCATGGAATGTTTTATATTTTGACACAAGTTGCGGGAAAGTGACAAATTTTTTTTTTTTTTTTTTTTTTTTGCACAAAGTTGACACTAAATGATATATTGCTCACACAGGCCATGGGCATATGTGGAATTGCACCCCAAAATACATTTAGCTGCTTCTCCTGAGTACGGGGATACCACATGTGTGGGACTTTTTGGGAGCCTATCCGCGTACGGGACCCCGAAAACCAAGCACCGCCTTCAGGATTTCTAAGGGCGTACATTTTTGATTTTACTCCTCACTGCCTATCACAGTTTCGGAGGCCATGGAATGCCCAGGTGGCACAAACCCCCCCCAAATGACCCCATTTTGGAAAGTAGACACCCCAAGCTATTTGCTGAGAGGCATGGTGAGTATTTTGCAGCTCTCATTTGTTTTTGAAAATAAAGAAAGACGAGAAAAAAAATTTTTTTTTTTCTTTTTTCAATTTTCAAAACTTTGTGACAAAAAGTGAGGTCTGCAAAATACTCACTATACCTCTCATCAAATAGCTTGGGGTGTCTACTTTCCAAAATGGGGTCATTTGGGGGGGTTTTGTGCCACCTGGGCATTCCATGGCCTCCGAAACTGTGATAGGCAGTGAAGAGTGAAATCAAAAATTTACGGCCTTAGAAAGCCTGAAGGCGGTGCTTGGTTTTCGGGGTCCCGTACGCGGCTAGGCTCCCAAAAAGTCCCACACATGTGGTATCCCCGTACTCAGGAGAAGCAACAGAATGTATTTTGGGGTGTAATTTCACATATTCCCATGGCATGTTTGAGCAATATATCATTTAGTGACAACTTTGCGCAAAAAAAAATAAAAAAAATAAAAAATTGTCTCTTTCCCGCAACTTGTGTCACAATATAAATTATTCCATGGACTCGACATGCCTCTCAGCAAATAGCTTGGGGTGTCTACTTTCCAAAATGGGGTCATTTGGGGGGGTTTTGAACTGTCCTGGCATTTTATGCACAACATCTAGAAGCTTATGTCACACATCACCCACTCTTCTAAGCACTTGAAGACATAGCCCTTTCTGACACTTATTGTTTACATAAAAAAATAATTTTTTTTTGCAAGAAAATTACTTTGAACCCCCAAACATTATATATTTTTTTTAAAGCAAATGCCCTACAGATTAAAATGGTGGGTGTTTCATTTTTTTTTTTCACACAGTATTTGCGCAGCGATTTTTCAAACGCATTTTTTGGGGAAAAAACACACTTTTTTACATTTTAATGCACTAAAACACACTATATTGCCCAAATGTTTGATGAAATAAAAAAGATGATCTTAGGCCGAGTACATGGATACCAAACATGACATGCTTTAAAATTGCGCACAAACGTGCAGTGGCGACAAACTAAATACATTTTTAAAAGCCTTTAAAAGCCTTTACAGGTTACCACTTTAGATTTACAGAGGAGGTCTACTGCTAAACTTACTGCCCTCGATCTGACCTTCGCGGCGATACCTCACATGCATGGTGCAATTGCTGTTTACATTTGACGCCAGACCAACGCTTGCGTTCACCTTAGCGCGAGAGCAGGGGGGACAGGGGTGCTTTTTTTTTTTTTTTTTTTTTTTCTCTTTATTATTATTGTTTTTTTATCTTATTTTTAAACTGTTCCTTTCATTTTTTTTTTTTTTAAATCATTTTTATTGTTATCTCAGGGAATGTAAATATCCCCTATGATAGCAATAGGTAGTGACAGGTACTCTTTTTTGCAAAAATTGGGGTCTATTAGACCCTAGATTTCTCCTCTGCCCTCAAAGCATCTGATCACACCAAGATCGGTGTGATAAAATGCTTTCCCAATTTCCCAATGGCGCTGTTTACATCCGGCGAAATCTACGTCATAAAATGCTCGTAGCTTCCGGTTTCTTAGGTCATAGAGATGTTTGGAGCCACTCTGGTCTCTGATCAGCTCTATGGTCAGCTGGCTGAATCACCGGCTGCATTTTCAGGTTCCCTGTTGAGACAGGAGAGCCAGAGAAAAACACGGAAGATGTTGGGGGGGGGGGGCATTCCCTCCCACTGCTTGTAAAAGCAGTCTAGAGGCTAATTAGCCACTAGGATTGCTTTTACATGAAAGCCGACCGCTGGCTGAAAAGAATGATACCAAGATGATACCTAAACCTGCAGGCATCATTCTGGTATAACCACTCAAAGTCGTGAATGGCATACCTGAAGACAAAAAAATGGTTAACAATAAAGCACAGTAAACGGTAAAGTATAAATAATTACATACCTGAAAAGCAAACGTGATAAAACATAACAACAATAAAACATTGCAGAATAGAATACAGTAAAAAAGAGCAGAACAATAGAGAGAGAATAGAGAGAGAGAGAACAATAAAACAACAACTATTTTTATTTTATATTTTTGTTTGTGTTTTTTTTTTTTTTTTACACTTTTTTTTGTAACTAACTTTTATAACTGTAACCGGTTCCAGGTTCGGGTCTCTCAAAATGCGATGGCATCTCGGGAGACCCTGTGAAAGTGTGCCTAGTCTGTGCAATGCTGTACCCTACGCTAAAACTCAACTAGTGCATGCTAGTGTTCAAAACATTCACCAATGCAAAGACCAGGATTATCAGGACAGGAGGGGAGGGACAATAATAGTGGGTGTCACGCCTATATCCGCGCTAGCTGCAGACACGACATCTTTTTTGGGGGGGTTCGTTGGGTAGGGGTACTCGGGAGGACATAAAAATGCCTCTCATGCAGCCGACTGCATTTGGTTGGGGATGTGAATGGGGGAAGTACGGGTGCTGCAGAAGCGGTGGGTTCCCAATTAGGATTGGCGAATGCAGCAGGAAGGGCATTATGGGCACGACGGGCCTGTGTTTGTCTTTTTGGTGGCAGCGGGACACTACTTGTGCTTGCCACCTCACCAGCTTGAACTGCACTTATGGGACTCGCCACGTCACCACGTGTTACTGCAGTGCTGGTTTGACTACGACCGGGGTGTACTAGGCCACTGGCGCTTGCCAGTTCACCAAAACGCTACAAAAAAAACTGTTAGCGATCGCAGGGATCAGGCCTGACTCTGCGAACGCTGCAGTTATGCGTTTAGTGTTTTGTAAGTGACAGTGATCGATCGATACTGCACTTGGGTGGGCTGGGCCGGGCCGGGCGGAGGGGCAAAACGCAGGTGCTAGCAGGTATCTGGGCTGATCCCGCTAACACTGCGTTTTTGGGAACCCTAAACTGCTGGTGACGCTAGTATAGATCTGATCGGATCAGATATTGATGCGATCAGATACTATACCACTAAGGGAGGTGTACGGTGCGTGCGTGGGTGTTAGCGGTACTGGCGCTAATCTGACGCTGCCTGGGGCTGGTGCTTGCCAGTTCACCAAAACGCTACCAAAAAAACTGTTAGCGATCGCAGGGATCAGGCCTGACTCTGCGAACGCTGCAGTTATGCGTTTAGTGTTTTGTAAGTGACAGTGATCGATCGATACTGCACTTGGGTGGGCTGGGCTGGGCGGAGGGGCAAAACGCAGGTGCTAGCAGGTATCTGGGCTGATCCCGCTAACACTGCGTTTTTGGGAACCCTAAACTGCTGGGGACGCTAGTATAGATCTGATCGGATCAGATATTGATGCGTTCAGATACTATACCACTAAGGGAGGTGTACGGTGCGTGCGTGGGTGTTAGCGGTACTGGCGCTAATCTGACGCTGCCTGGGGCTGGTGCTTGCCAGTTCACCAAAACGCTACCAAAAAAACTGTTAGCGATCGCAGGGATCAGGCCTGACTCTGCGAACGCTGCAGTTATGCGTTTAGTGTTTTGTAAGTGACAGTGATCGATCGATACTGCACTTGGGTGGGCTGGGCTGGGCTGGGCGGAGGGGCAAAACGCAGGTGCTAGCGGGTATCTGGGCTGATCCCGCTAACACTGCGTTTTCGGGAACCCTAAACTGCTGGGGACGCTAGTATAGATTTGATCGGATCAGATATTGATCCGATCAGATACTATACCACTAAGGGAGGCGTATGCTGCGTGCGTGGGTGTTCGCGGTACTGGCGCTAATCTGACGCTGCCTGGGGCGACGCATATCACCGCCGGGCGATCGGGGGGCTAAACCTTTATTCGGTAATAAACGGCGGGTGCCCTGACACTATAAAAAATAAACGAACTAACCAGCGTCACCCGTAACGGTTATACGGTGATCAGTGGTGAAAGGGTTAACTAGGGGGCAATCAAGGGGTTAAAACATTTATTAGTTAGTATATGGGGGTCCCTGTCGCTATAAAACACTGACGGCGAACCTAAATATTTACGTTCCTAACTAGCGTCACCAGCGACACTAATACAGCGATCAGAAAAATGATCGCTTAGCGACACTGGTGACAGGGGGTGATCAAGGGGTTAAAACTTTATTAGGGGGGGTTAGGGGGGTACCCTAGACCTAAAGGGGGGTAATACTAACTGTCCCAACACTAACTGTCACAAACTGACACAGCAGTAATCAGAAAAAAAAAAAAAAAAAATACTGCTAATGTCAGTTTGTGACAGGGGGGGGGGGTGATTGGGGGGGGATCGGGGGGCGATCGGGGGGGGATCGGGGGTGTAAAGTATGCCTGGCATGTTCTACTGTGTGTGTGAGTGTGTTGTGCACTTACATGTCATCTCCCCTCGGCGCTGGAACGGAAACTGCCAGACCGAGGAGAGATGACATCACATCCTCTGCCTGTGTGAAACGACACACAGGCAGAGGAGGATTTCCATTGGCTGGGAGCGATCGCGAGGGGGGGGCCACGATCGGATGGTCTCCCCCTCGCCTCCCGACGCTCCCAGTCAGATGCCGACCGCCGATGGCACCGGGGGGGGGTCCGATCGGACCCCCCGCCCGCGGGAGGCAGATCACGTACGGGTACGTGATTTTGCCTGCCCGTGCCATTCTGCCGCAGTATATCTGCGTTAGGCGGTCGGCAAGTGGTTAATAAGACTCATGGCCACTCATTACAATTAGAAGAAAAGAGGTTTAACCTTAAACTACGTAGAGGGTTCCTTACTGTAAGAGCGGCAAGGATGTGGAATTCCCTTCCACAGGCGGTGGTCTCAGCGGGGAGCATTGATAGCTTCAAGAAACTATTAGATAATCACCTGAATGACCGCAACATACAGGGATATATAATGTAATACTGACACATAATAACACACATAGGTTGGACTTGATGGACTTGTGTCTTTTTTCAACCTCACCTACTATGTAACTGCGCTTTCTATGTTGGTAAATTAGAGTGCAGACATACTACAGAAGATGGTCAGAGACTGCAGACATAATAGAGGAGATGGTCAGAGACTGCCGACACAATACAAGAGATGGCCAGAGACTACAGACATATTACAGGAGATGGTCAGAGACTGTATACATAATACAAGAGATGGTCAGAGACTGCAAACATACTACAGGAGAAGGTTGGAGACTGCAGACATAGTACAGGAGACAGTCAGAGACTGCAGATATGAGATGGGAGAAGGTCAGAGACTGCAGACATTTTCCAGGAGATGGTCAGAGGCTGCAGACATAATACAGGAGACGGCTAAAGATCGCAGATATACTACAGCAGATGGTCAGAGACTGCAGACATAGTACAGGATATGGTCAGAGACTGCAGACATAGTACAGGAGATGGTCAGAGACTGCAGACATAGTACAGGAGATGGTCAGAGACTGCAGACATGATACAAGAGATGGTCAGAGACTGCAAACATACTACAGGAGAAGGTCGGAGACTGCAGACATAGTACAGGATATGGTCAGAGAATGCAGATATAAGACTGGAGAAGGTCAGAGACTGCAGACATGGTACAGGAGATGGTCAGAGGCTGCAGACATAATACAGGAAATGGCCAAAGACCGAAATATACTACAGGAGATGGTCAGAGACTGATTTGTTCCCCCATTAAGCAGATTGGTCTTTATTTCCTGTCAGGACAGAATGTGAGGAGAATTCTCTGCAGTGCGGACCCCAATAAAGAATTATGTCTGGAAATGTGACCCTCGGAGGGCGGATATATAGGACGATTACACCATTTCAGTGGTGGGGGTGTGGCTTGGACTCCGGTGAGGGTAATTCTGGGAAATTAGTGTGTGGTGTACTTTAGCTCTCAAATGATCTTATCACTTCTTGTCCCGGTAAAAACCACTCTCAGTCCCCCTCCTGTTGTCACACAGACAGGAAGTGAGGGGAAATCTTCACAGAGAGATCACAAGATTAAACAAAAATTGAAACAAATAATTATTATATTATTATTATTATACAGGATTTATATAGCGCCGACAGTTTACACAGTGCTTTAGAACATTAGGGCAGACAGTACAATTACAATACAATTCAATACAGGGGGGAATCAGAGGGCCCTGCTCGTTAGAGCTTACAATCTAGGAGGGAGGGTCAAGTTATACAAAAGGGTAATAGCTGTGGGGGATGAGCTAATGGAGAAAATAGTGCAGTTGTTAGATGGAGGCGGGATAGGCTTCTCTGAAGAGGAGTTTTCAGGGATTGCCTAAAAGTGGATAAATTTGGAGACAGTCTGACAGATTGGGGTAGCGAATTCCAGAGGATGGGCGAGGCTCGTGAGAAGTCTGGGAGGCGGATATGGGAGGAGGTGATCAGGGAGCTAGAGAGCAGGAGGTCTTGGGAGGAACAAAGAGGGCATTTAGGTTGGTATTTTGAGACTAGGCTAGTGATGTAGCTGGGGGCAGAGTTGTGGATGGCTTTGTAACTTAATGTAAGTATTTTGAATTTAATCCGCTGGGCAAGTGGCAGCCAATGGAGGGATTGGCAGAGAGGGGTAGCAGACACTGCGCAGTTTGTAAAGTGGATGAGTCTGGCAGCAGCATTCATAATGGACTGAAGGGGGGATAGTCTATTTAAAGGTAAGCCAATGAGGAGGGAGTTGCAGTAGTCAAGGCGAGAGATAACCAGGGAGTGAATCAGGAGCTTTGTGGTTGCTTTGGTTAGAAAGGGACGTATTTTGGAAATGTTGCGGAGGTTGAGGCGGCAAGCTTTGGAAAGTGATTGGATGTGGGGCGGAAAGGAGAGTCCAGGATAACACCTAGCACGTTGACATGTGGGGATGGGTGGATGGTTGTGCCATTGCTCTTGACAGAGAAGTCAGGGGAAGAGTCACATGGGGGAGGAAATATTGCAAGCTTGGTTTTGGACAAGTTGAGTTTCGAGGAAGTGTTGTGACATCCAAACAGATATGTCTTTTAGTAAGTTAGTGATGCGTGAGGAGACTGATGGAGTGAGTTGAGGGGTGGAGAGTGAAGTAGAATAGTAAAGTATCAAACCAGGCAGAACTTCAGCAATGCAGGTTTATTAACAGCTGATAACATACAGGTTTATGTTCAAAGTATTACAAGATACAGGTCTAATTTATACAGTTTCTTACAATGTAAGCATATTAGATATAGGTATTCTTATCCTCTAACCAAATTGAAACAATTATGAATTGTTCTCACCTTGAACCAGAATGGGTCTTTTCTGACAATTCTTGGGAACCCGTCACCTGATAGGGACCAGTCAATCAGCCGGTGGTCTGGTCCCCTCACAGTTCTGGGTTCCAGCTCGACCAAGTTCGTGAGGGAAATTCACCTGAGACCACATTCTGGAACAAGTTAAGAAGTCTTCTCTGACTCGTATGAGGAGACAAGTTACGGACAGATACTTGCCCATTGGTTCTGACCTCTATGACCCTTGTAATAGGGCAGCATACACAGAGTTCAGCCTTATGAGCTCCTATCTGACTTGTCTGTCTAACAATTGTAGAGCTTGCATTTATATACCCTGTTACAAGTCTTATCTCAACCATCTCTCTTACAAATGATTGGTCGCTAAGATCTACGTCAATGTAACTAACCATAAATCTGACACCTGTTCTACAACCAGATAAACTTAATTATTCCCAAAATTCCTATATGTTCATTAAAGTGATTTATAACTGGTTTTGTCCAATTAAAAACACCTGTGTAGAGACAGCCTGGCACCCAGCTGTGTTATCAAACTCTTCTCATCTTGATAAGATTTAACTAAGTTCAAGAATTACAGATTTATGACTTTTGGGAAAATGAACTTTCAATAACCCCACCAGATGTTTTATATGTTTCACTATATGCATGTATTTTAACAGTTTTAATGAGAGCACAAGCAGACCTTTGTTTGACCCTGTCAAACTTAATTTAATGTGCTGTACATAACTTTAATTATTTCTAAACCACCTGTTTTCTTATCTTTATCTGTCTGATTTATATGCATTTGAAGACTTGAGACAATTCTATATAACTTGAATCTATTCAAAGAACTTTCACCCAGTAGACTATCTTAATACATTTTCGAGAACACCTGTGTACAAGTACTTGTTATAAAACAGAGGTCATTTAAAGTTCAACACTTAAAAATGAAGACTTTCTAAATCTGGAAAACACAGTATACATTATTAAAGATTAATAATTGTTGCTTTACTTATTGAATAATATTATTGATAAAACCACTACTATATAATAATAATAATAATAATGCTAATAATAATTATCAATAAAATATATGCAAATCAATATGAATAATATGAAATACATTGGCTAATATGAGATTCTACAACATTTCCCCCCTGTTGAGGCATAAGCCTCACAGCAATTACAGTACAGATCACCCATCATGCCCTTCAGAGACCCCATGCACCCGACACTTATCACATAAATTGTCCAAAAAATAAATAAATCAGTCCAAAAAAAAAAAAATAATAATTCAGTCCAATCAAAAACACACTGCATCTTCTTCTGTAGCTGCAAAGTCCTGCTCAATATGTGGCACGGAAAACATAGCTGTCAGTCTCAGTGGCATCGTGATCATTCTTGCCACAAAGTTCCTGCAACAGGCAACACTTACTCAGCAACAACACATCAAGGATAACAGGGAAGAGGAACAATCCGTTTAGCCAGTGAATGAAAGCCAAGCATGTGGTTCCAAGGAGCATTCAGCAGACTCAGTACCATAAGGCTCTGCCTTTTCCTGCATAGGTCTTTTCAGCTTAGCCAAGTGCTTGATGTTTTTTGGAGAGATCTCCTTCTTCATCATGAGTTACTGGTCCAGTATCATAGCACAAGCTGCTTTGGGAGGTAGGACACAAGTTCAGTGCATACCCGTTCTGCAAAGGTACAAGTCTCAGATGTTTCGGTTCCTCCTTTATTGCATGAAATCCTTCCATTGTAGTAATTAACATTTGTAACAAGTTGCATCATGTCTTCTGCGATCACCCGATTTGTCTGGATATAAAATATACTTCAAAATTATAGTTGTAAAAAATAAAAAAAATAGTCAGTGTCAGGATACAATAGGTCTCTGGCAAACATTTCAGGGCAACCTACAAAGCAATGGCTCCTACACTCTCATCTTATCTAATAACTTAATTCAGTGTGTTCCTTTTACTTCTACAACATCCGCTAAAATAACATACATGTATCTATATAGTTTTATCATAATACAATACTCTTAGAATATTAATAATACTTATCAGTATAAATCCCTTAAAGTACATGTTTTCACTACAAAGTATTTTATATAGACTATTCTTTTACATTCCCCAACCTATACTATTTCCCATACAATAATTGTAAAATTCTTATAATTTCTTAATCTTGACTCCACCTACCAGTCACTATTACTCTGGTCATGTCATACTGTCAATATAGTCAGTCCAGATATTTCATTAGTTTTAATTTTGTAGTCTTCCCACAAAGTTTGCTAAACCCAAAACCATTCACTTTTTGTCCATCCCTGCACATACTTTACTGCAGAATATTATACAATAACAGTCAGCATGGGTCTCTTCTGTCAGGCACTGCTATACTGTCTAAGTTAGTAGCCTACCTCTCCTATGTCTTAAAATATAAATGATAAAACATCATATTAAATAACTCTGCAAATATCAACATAAATAACATAACGTATCTTATAAAGCATCAATATTATACGAAAATGTCATACTCATTACATTACACCTCCCCACTTTAAAAAAAAAAAAATGATAAAACCATTTGTTTATAATGATTGAACATTTACTCAAAGTGGAACTCTACTCATAAAAATGTGATAAGATAAGGTTCATTAGCAAGAAAAATACATTCCACATTCATTATTTTGCTACCTTTTTACTGAAGCCCAGAACCTTTGAGCAGCAGTAGAATTTCAGGCTGTCAGCAGACTGGCCTCTAGATTTTAATCAGTGCAAAAAATAGAGCACAACTGAACCTATGTAGAGCAGGGTGGAACAGTGGATTTTAAACAGTATAGGCACTTATTTTTTACTGTGCTTCATAGCTACACCTGCAAAAGGGGTCAGCCTCAAGTGATCCAGCAGGAATTAAGTTTTTGACCAAAGTTCCACTTTAAGGTGTTCACAATAATACTACTTATAACATATATAACAAACAAAACAACTGTAAATCTCTACATACAAAGTATCAGATATAATTAATTAGAATTGTCCATTACTGAAATACTTCCAATGTCTTTGTCTGCAACAGTCTCTTGTATGTATTCCACTTGCACTTATGTGAATAACACTCCTGCTAATCTCACTCAGACTGTGACTACTATAGAAACTGAAATTGTCACAGTCACAAATGTGGATTCAAATGGACACTTGAATTGTGAATTCTTCCACTTCCTTTTATGATCTTTAATGTACTTGCAGTCATCAAGAGTTACTGACATACATTCCTTTAGTGGCTTTGATTGGAACAAGAGATCACATTTAAAACAAGGATCTGTTTAGAAACAAAACTACACCAATTTGGTTAATTATTTTAAACACATGAACATTTTATCTCCCACAGTACAGCATGAAGTCTAAGCAACTATCATTTGCCTCTAGAACGCCTAAAATTAATGACAAATCTATCCAAAGTTTCATATGGTCCACTAAATTGTATTTAATTTGGTCTACAACAGCCCATACAACCTATCCACCAATAAATATGAATGTGGACACAAGGTTCTATTGTCTATGCCAAGCATAGAGCAGAATGGAACTGATTTTTCATAAAAATCTGTACAATTATTTGATATCAGTGCTGTATACACTCCAATCCTGGGAAAAATGTCCCACATCAGACACTTAGTTGTTGTCTCGTACATTTGCATGACCATATGAAAAACTTTTATTTACTTTAAAAAGGAGCAGACATTTATTAAAGTATATCTATATCTACAGCTTTGTTCTTTCATTGCAATCAAGTCTATATTCAGGCACACAAAATAGACTTTGAAGAACTACATTTTGTGAAACTACATTGTGATTGTTCATAATTAAAAAGAAATCAAAATAAAATTACACAGTCACTTGCACATTCTGTTAAATCTAAAGAGGTTAAGAAAATGTGCATTACTATGTCCCTACTTAGCTGAAAGAAGAAAATAAAACCTGAAAACATTAATCAGTGTTATTATCAATGATGAAACAATGCCTATAGATCAACATCCTACAAACTTAAGATATCTAAATATTTGAGTATACCATCACTAGCAACAAATGCCACTGTTTATGAGCGAAAGAAAGCTTCACATTTTTATAAGACACAGTTTCTGCTGTCAGTAAAACTTTCTAAATGTAGGATTAAAATATATCATATGTCCTTTACAGGGGCCATAAGTAAATAGAATGTTATTACAGTTTATTTAATTACATTGGACACATTAGCACATTGTGCTCATGTCTCCATAAAACATTTTTTCCCACATCAATAAATGTAACCCTTATAATTGGTGACCAAAAACAAGCCACATATCTGGGATAAGGCTAACCCAATGTTTAATGAAGTAACAAAACTATAGATTGATCCCGTACTACATATATATATACACATACTCCTTGTACAATAAAATATTATACTTAATTAATTGGTTGCAGAATTACATTTCATGCTATTACTATGTATGATCCCCAAAAATCCCAATTTTAATATAATGTTATTCAGGAGAGCGCCTCATAAAATATGTCTCATGTATATTGCACCCATAGTTTCCAGATCTTTCAAAATGTTAATAGTTAACTAGAGTTTCCTTAAGAATAATTATATACACATTTTATTGTTAATTAGATCATATTAATGCAGAGTGACCCTAATCCAAAAACTGACTTTGCCACCTGCAGTAGCATAACTAGGAACTTGAATAATAAAAAAATCAAAAGGAGTGAAATTTTACAAAGTATAACTTTACATATGAAAACGTGCTGGCTGCTCCTGGAATAAAGAAACAAATTATTTCTTTAGGCAAACTAATAATCAGCCTGCTGATTACTAAATATTGTAATCAGGTAGGACAAAATAAGTTATAGCCAATACCAATAAGGGACCTTGCTCACCAGAGCTTACAAGCTAAGATTAAAAATTAAGACTCTAATTATCTAACTCACCCCTCTGTATGTGCTACATATAGCATATATAATAAGATGGTAGCACTGTTGTCACCATGCATCACTCTTCACTATTCTTTTTATAAAATAAGAAACAAATATAAATTTGGAGTTCCCTTTTACCAAATAAATAAATCCCATTGCTATCTTTGTGAATACTACTAAGTAGGCAAATATATAAAGATGATACTGTACAATAAGATAGGGACATGACAAAATAAACAACAAAAGCTACAAGGGAAAATAAGCACCCTATTTATAAGAGTGATACACTAATAATAAAATGCACCTTTCACTACTACAGTCCATAATATAAAGGACAGAATACCTATTATAACCTACAATTTATATTCTAACAAATCAAGACCTATTTCTATGATAGACATTTCCCTGTTTAAAAGCATAAAAATAAAACTTAACAAATGTTTAAGAATAAGAACGTATTCTGAGATGTTTTTTTTTTTTTTTGGTCAGCTGATCAAGTTTCTGTCTAAATTCACCAGACATAACTTCCCTAAACATGCCCCTTTCATCTTAGTACAGAGCACAGAGATGAGCTGTCACAAAAAGTGATTTAATGCTGTTGCACATAAGCTCCTAAACACATACTGAAAAAAAATACAGTATTTTATCTAACATGTAAAACCTACAACTGTAAAATCTGTTAAAGCATGACATTAATTATATTAGCAGCATTGAATTTATCTACAGATTCAAGCTATGCTGGGACTTGTGGTTCTACAACAGATAGTACTCAGAGAGCAGCTACAACAATAAGATATATACATACATTTTATCTAAGCACCCAATAAGGGGAGAGATCATTACAGTCATCTGTATCATCAAAACGTCTAATATTCTTATGACTATAAACTTCAGTATTATTTATGTCACATTGAACCCTCTGCCTATTGCAGTATTTCAGCAAGAAAAAGAGGCTAGCGACTATAAAACAAAACAAACCCTTTGTTTTCAGTTTAAGATGCTATGCTTACCTACATAAATTACTTAAAATGAACAACTTTCTTTTTTCTACAGTTTAAATAACTTCTAACTCCTCAGCCCATTCATGGCGCTATCCAGCTGAGGTACATATTCAAAAGCATATAAAAAAGATTAATGAATCATGCCTTCCACACACACACTCACTCACTGCCAATAACATTTAAAACTTTGACGCTAAAGTCAATCAGTCACCATAGATGTATCAAGCCCTAGCCTCTCCACGAAAGACACATACAATCATTCACATAGGGATTCATTTTACACTTCATACAAAAAACACACACACATATTTAACTCATATAAATATAAATCCGCCTATCAAATACTAATAACAAGTGTCACGAAATCAAAGATATGACACAGAAAGTTCTAATTGCATTTGTATGGAAGATACATACCATTTCCATATTCATCATACACTATGCAGAATTTAACATCAGTTGCATACTTATTACAATTCACTCATAGAACTAACACACAGGGTCCTTCCATGCCAACGTTTTTACAACCACTACAGACTTATTCTAACCTAATTTGGGAGATGAACATTCTCCCTCACACATACAAAATTCCCTAACAGTCTACAAAGATTACAAAGAAATTACCTTACATTTGTGAACATTCATTAACAAAATGTCATTATCTTCTGTTTTCTATATAGCAATACACAGTCACTCCACCTAGCAAAGTATGCATACACATGAACACAAATTCCTGACTATATATAAATATACGAATATTCACAGAATAATTAAAACTGACAGGTTAGTTAGTAATTACTTATGGACAGCAGTGCTCAGAGTAAAGCCAATAGGCACCGTAAGCGCATACGTCTCCTTACCAAAACACTTGTCTCAAGACATGAAAAACCGCCAAGCCCTGCTTGCCACGGTGATCAGGAATGTCTCAACCTGATCTTAACTCAGTTAGTACACAGACTGTTATAACAGATACATATAAACACATACACTTATAGCACAAAGACGATACATACCTTTTAACTTTGTTAACAAATGGAGCTCCAAAACCTTTACCTCATTTACCTGTCAGGACTTACCTCTCCTGATTTTTCTAAACTCATGAGTATTATTGTACACCACAATTTTTATGTTCAGTATTATACAAAACAAAGGTTCCTTTTTCTTTTAGGAACTAGGAACTACATATTAGTACTCATCCTAAAAAAAATATTTAACTTAGGCTTTCCAGGGCTCTGATAACCCTAAAGCCTCCTCCTGATTGATTACCAATCCAGGAAACCAACATGCATGTTACCGCAGGTTCTCCAGGGGTCTTTAAGTCCCCAAAACCTCATCCAGACAAAATGTTGCAGTCAAGGTAAACAACATGCATGTTACGCAGGTTCTCCAGGGGTCTTTAAGTCCCCAAAACCTCATCCAGACAAAATGTTGCAGTCAAGGTAAACAACATGCATGTTACGCAGGTTCTCCAGGGGTCTTTAAGTCCCCAAAACCTCATCCAGACTTAAATTTGCAGTCCAGGGAACCAACATGCATATTAACATAGGTTCTCCAGGGGTCCTAAATTCCCAAAACTTCTTCCTGACTAATTTTTGCAGTGCAGGGAACCAACATGCATGTTAAACCTACGTTTACATAGAGAGTAATTAACCCTCTACAGGGGTACCCCTTCGGAAAAGAAAGAATTGAAAGAAAAGAAAAAGAGAAAAAAAATAATACATTTTCTACCCAGGGTATCTCATCCTGTACAATGTACTTTAAGGCACCTACAGTTGAGAAAACCCAACTTGCCATCACAAAGATCTGCCTGGTGGACAGTGATACCCCAACAGCAACCACCTGCCCCTCCTAGCGCTAGCAAAACACGGCACAACACAATGCAGAACTAATAATAGGTGTCTGCTAACCTGATATAAATTGTGCAAAATTGTGTTGAGCTCAGTGCCTCACCAGCATGGAGTTAGGCAAGATCGGAGTTGAGGTTATGCTGTCCCCGTACGGGCCACCAAATGAAGTAGAATAGTAAAGTATCGAACCAGGCAGAACTTCAGCAATGCAGGTTTATTAACAGCTGATAACATACAGGTTTATGTTCAAAGTATTACAAGATACAGGTCTAATTTATACAGTTTCTTACAATGCAAGCATATTAGATATAGGTATTCTTATCCTCTAACCAAATTGAAACAATTATGAATTGTTCTCACCTTAAACCAGAATGGATCTTTTCTGCCAATTCTTGGGAACTCTTTACCTGATAGGGACCAGTCGATCGGCCGGTGGTCTGGTCCCCTCACAGTTCTGGGTTCCAGCTCGACCAAGTTCGTGAGGGAAATTCACCTGAGACCACATTCTGGAACAAGTTAAGAAGTCTTCTCTGACTTGTACGAGGAGACAAGTTACGGACAGATACTTGCCCATTGGTTCTGACCTCTATGACCCTTGCAATAGGGCAGCATACACAGAGTTCAGCCTTATGAGCTCCTATCTGACTTGTCTGTCTAACAATTGTAGAGCTTGCATTTTTATACCCTGTTACAAGTCTTATCTCAACCATCTCTCTTACAAATGATTGGTCACTAAGATCTACGTCAATGTAACTAACCATAAATCTGACACCTGTTCTACAACCAGATAAACTTAATTATTCCCAAAATTCCTATATGTTCATTAAAGTGATTTATAACTGGTTTTGTCCAATTAAAACACCTGTGTAGAGACAGTTTGGCACCCAGCTGTGTTATCAAACTCTTCTCATCTTGATAAGATTTAACTAAGTTCAAGAATTACAGATTTATGACTTTTGGGAAAATGAACTTTCAATAACCCCACCAGATGTTTTATATGTTTCACTTTATGCATGTATTTTAACAGTTTTAATGAGAGCACAAGCAGACCTTTGTTTGACCCTGTCAAACTTAATTTAATGTGCTGTACATAACTTTAATTATTTCTAAACCATATGTTTTCTTATCTTTATCTGTCTGATTTATATGGCTTTAAAAGACTTGAGACAATTCTATATAACTTGAATCTATTCTAATGAACTTTCACCCAGTAGACTTAATACATTTTCGAGAACACCTGTGTACAAGTACTTGTCATAAAGCAGAGGTCATTTAAAGTTCAACACTTAAAAATTAAGACTTTCCAAATCTGGAAAACACAGTTTACATTATTAAAGATTAATAATTGTTGCTTTACTTATTGAATAATAATATTGATAAAACCACTACTATATAATAATAATAATGCTAATAATAATTATCAATAAAATATATGCAAATCAATATGAATAATATGAAATACATTGGCTAATATGAGATTCTACAACAAGAGATAGATCAGCTGACCCAGGGAAGAGGTGTAGATTGAAAATAAAAGAAGAGGTCCAAGAACAGAACCTTGGGGAGCCCCGACGGAGAAAGGAAGAGGAATGGAGGAAGCAGAATTGTAAGTGACACTGAAGGTGCATTGGGATAGGTAGGATGAGAGCCACTGAAGACCAAGGGAGTAAAGTTTTTTGAGGAGGAGGGGGTGGTCAACCATCTTAAAGGCAGCTGAAAGGTCCAGAAGTAGGAGTACAGAATAGTGTCCGTTGGTTTTTGCAGTTAGTAGGTCATTTGTGAGTTTTAAAAGAGCAATTTCTGTGGAGTGTTCAGGGCGAAATCCAGATTGAAGGGGATCAAGAAGGTTATTCTTAATAAGGTGGTCACTCAGTTGGTTGTAAACCAGGCGTTCAAAGAGTTCAGAGGAAAAGGGGAGCAAGGAGATAGGGCGTAGGTTGTTAAGATTGGTAGGGTCCAAGGATGGCTTTTTAAGCATGGGGGTGACCAGTGCATGTTTTAGAGCATTGGGGAAAATGCTAGAGGTGAGGGAGAGATTGAAGATTTGGGTTAGAGAGTGTAGGATAGAGTCAGAGGGCGACCGTAGTGTTTGAGAGGGAATAGGGTCCAGGGGGCAGGTGGTTAGGTGGGCGTTAGAAAGGAGTTTAGCAACTTTGTCTATAGTAGCAGATTTGAATAAGGGGAGTGTCAATTGTACCTGTTGATATGGGGTCTTAACTGGGGGAGATACCTGTAGAGTAGAGATCATCAAATAATAAAACAAATCCCAATTTTTTTGTTAACAAAACACAATTATGTGTAAAAAAAACATATAGGCACAGTACATGTCATGCAGTACAATAGAAGAATGCGAAGAAGTCAGCGTCCGTTCTTTTGAGCGCAATCTCCCATATGCGTTTGTGGTGGTATAGTAGGAGGTTCCAGCTGTCAGCAACCCCTCTACCTCCCTTGCCTCTGATTAGTACTTGAATGGGAGAATGTAAGCTGCTGCCTGGCTTCATACATGTTAGGGTTTGGTATCTTAGTCCATCTGTTTTGTGGAGATGATAAAAATGGTAGAGTTGGACGGCTATATAGTATGAGTGGAAGTCTCTGAGGGCTACTCCTCCTGAGGAGGTTGGGTTTTTGAGAGTGTTATGTCTGCTAGGTCCCCAAATGAAAGTGTTGAGAATACTGCCGAGCATTTTGAAAATTTTTAAGGGTATTAGAACTGGAGAGTGCCAAAACATGTAGAGGAACTTAGGCAACAGGATCATTTTAGTAAGGTTGATCCTCCCCGTCACCCCCAATGGGAGTCGTGCCCAGGATTAACAAATCCCAATTTAATCCAAAAAGAATGAAATGCATCTTAGTCATCTCTATCGTGCAATAAAATAACGAACACTGAAAAACGAACCAACCCACCTCCGAGGTGACAGGCAAGCCCACACCGCCTTCTGCCGTCCAGCCAATCAGTGCCCAAAATTGAGTGACTGATGTTCGCCTGGGCCTATCGCTGCCAGGCACTCTCTGACAGCAAAAGGCAGGAAAGCGCGGCGGCACAATCAAACGAAAACAGCAAGGACGCTGAGAGGGGGCGGGTCAAGTCACCATGTTTGGAGGATGGTAGCATGACATACGAGGGCACGCAGTGGGCATGTGGTGGGGGGGGTGTCCCGGCGGTGGTTATTAACAGCTGAGGTCAGGTGGTGTGTACCTGGCGGGAACCGTGTCAGAGAAGGTAAAATGGCGGGAGAGGCCTGTGCAGGAGGGGTGGGTGTAATATGAGGTGTGGGAGGAATGGGGGATTGTGGGAGCTCAGAAACAGAGCATATAAAGGCCAGGTCATATTTATGCTCCTATACATTTATAGAGCCATGACAGGTCCTCTCCCCCTCCCCCCTGCGCACCCACAGTTTTAAAGGGCTCCAACATAGCCAGCAGGAAGTTCATCATAAAGACTTGCCTGAGTTACTCTATCCTGAGGGCAGAATTGTGTTCCATACAGAGTTTGAGTTTGAAGGCCTAAACTTAGCCCCTTTGTTTAATCTGTCCCTATCCGGCCTATGCCCGAATGGCCAGCCTCTCGTCGATTGGGGTGGACGTCATATGAAGTCCTCCTGGATGGAGCCGCGCAGCGGCGCGATCTTTCACTGGCTGCATTCATCGGACACAAATCACAGCAGGTCAAATGACAGTTGCAAACAATGGATGGCTTCTTTTCAAGCCATCTATTGTGTATAATTGTGTTGGTAGCTGTGATTGTTCACAGTGATCACATGGTACAGACTGGTCCAATCACAGCCCATCTGTGCCATGTAATCAGCTGTGGCCAATCACTGCTAATCACAACAAAACAAACTAAATTAATCGATTTCATTCAGTAAAATGCTTGCACAGAGCAATGAAATTCATTGCTATAAGTAAACATAATATGTACAAAAAAAATTAAAAATACTGATTACTTCCCTAGAGTAGTACAATGTTACTATAGTAACATTATAGTGCTCCGGTCAAAGTGTGTTAAAATAAAAATAGTAAAAAAATAAAAAACATATAATAAAAAAATAGAAAAAAAAAATGATTTACTTTTTTTTTTTTTTGTACTGTCACCAGTACCACCATGATAAAAAATGACAACTTAAAAAACTTCCCATGCCTCTTACTAAATACCTTGGACTGTCTACTTTCAAAAAGGGGTAATTTGGAGGATATTTGTACTGTCCTTGACATTTTTTGGGCCTCAGGAAATTAGATAGTCCATCAGTACATCAGGCTTGATCGATTTTCATATACAGTATATGTGTATATACAGTTGTGCTCATAAGTTTACATACCCTGGCAGAATTTATGCTTTCTTGGCCATTTTCAGAGAATATGAATGATAACACAAAAACTTTTCTTTAACTCATGGTTAGTGTTTAGCTGAAGCCATTTATTATCAATCAACTGTGTTTACTCTTTTTAAATCATAATGACAACAGAAACTACCCAAATGACCCTGATCAAAAGTTTACATACCCCAATTCTTAATAACGTGTATTGCCCCTTTTAACATCAATGACAGCTTTCCTCTTGTCAAAAAGACTCCAGTTCCTGTAAAGTCTTGGACTGTCTTGCATGAACTGCACGTTTGAGATCTCCCCAGAGGTCAGGAGACTGAGATGGCCACTCCAGAACCTTCACTTTATTCTGCTGTAGCCGATGACAAGTTGACTTGGCCTTGTGTTTTAGATCATTGTTATTTTGGAATATCCAAGTACGTCTCATGCGCAGCTTCCTGGCTGATGAATGCAAATGTTCCTCCAGTTTTTTTTGATAACATACTGCATTCATCTTGCCATCAATTTTGACCAAATTTCCTGTGCCTTTGTAGTTCACACATCCCCAAAACATCAGCGATCCACCTTGTTATATTTTGTGACCTTAAGTTACCAATACAGTCTGCTTATCCATTTAAGGGTTCTTGTGTAAAATTCTTGTGCATTTGCTGGGTGTTTCGAAACAAGATATTCTGGCAGTGTCAGCAAGGGTGAGGCTTCTCATAGGGCTAGACAAGAGCAGAGGACCCTAACACTACCAGCTGTGGGGGTAGCACTACTTAACCAGTTGCAGAACACCCCATGCACATATACTGACACTTCTGGGTCTGGGGTGCGCACGCGTGCTGCGATTTCGCCAGGACCCGCCAATCATTCAGGAGACAGGCAGAACGGTGGTCTGCCTATGTAAACAAGGCAGAGCGTCGTTCTGTGAGAGGGGAATGTACTGATCCTGCGTTTCTGCTAACCAGGAACCCGGATCTTTACCTTCCCTCAGTCAAAGCACCCCCCCCCCACAGTTAGTAAGTAGGGATGGGTCAAATGGACCCCTGTTTGGTTTGCACCAGAACTTTCGAACACCGCAAAGTTCGGACCCGAATAACGAACCCCATTAAAGTCAATGGGACCCGAACGTCAAAAATCAAAAGTGCCCATTTTGAAGGCTTACATGCAAGTAATTGGGCATACAATGGTAATAGGGATCCAGGTCCTGCCCTGGGGGACATGTATCAATAAAAAAAAAGTTTGTGAAAAACGTCATTTTTAAATGAGCAATGATTTTTTGATTTTTAAAGTAAAAGCCTAAAAATGAAAAATTCCTTCCAATATAGTGCCTGGGGGATCCCCTTAGTCTACCTGTAAAGTGGCAGATCTGTACCATGTCTAGAATCTGCTGCAGCAATAATTGCATTTATAAAGCCAAAAAAAGACATTTTCCCTGCAAGCTGCCTTTATTTTGCTCAGCAACAGCTGGGGAGCCAGTGTGTATGATGAGGCCACAATGTACTGCACTGGGAACAAGATTAGAGATTTTTTGAATACATTCTGGTGTCACTTTGACTTTGTATAGAAGTAACGGGTGCAGAAAAATTGGTCTTTGGATGTCGGTGGCGCCTTGCCACCATAACCCTATAGAGGTACTCTTAATGAAAGCAAGAATTGACCTTGCTGTAAAAAATTGCAATGATATGCACCTGTCTAACAGGTGCAGAAAAATTGGTGTTTGGGTGTCAGTGGCGCCTTCCCACCGTAACTCTATAGAGGTACTCTTGATGAAAGCAAGATGAAACCTATGCCAAAAACATTCTTCCAGATGAAATGATTGATTGAACAACCTCAAAGCTAGGCAGCATCAAAGTCCTACAGAGATTCCACATCCCAAAAAGACTTATTTAGTGACATCGACATCAGGGGCTTCATAGCTGGTAATCCAGGACTGATTCATTTTTATAAAAGTCAAACGGTCCACGGAGTCTGTGGACAGATGCAATCTATGATTAGTAAGAAAACCTCCTGCAGCACTAAATGTCCATTATGAAAGCACGCTGGATGCAGGGCAGCCCAACAACTCAATAGCATACTGGGCAAGTTCTGGCCAGTGGTCTATTCTCATAACCCAGTAAGTCAGTGGATCATCAGCCGGAAAGCTCTCCATCTCTGTTTTGGCCCTGAGGTAATCGTCCACCATGTGATGCAGATGCAGCCAATGGGATGTGGAAGCTGACAGCCCTGGGCAGCGAGGACTAAAAGAATTCCGAAATGCCTCACTTCGCCTCACGCTCCTCACGCTCCTCTCTTGACCAACAGAAGACTCAAAAGAACATTTTCCACCCCACTGTAACCTACTGGAGTCAGGAAAAATGTTCAATAAAATCCTCTTTAATGTGTCCTCAAGAGATTTTATCCTCTGCACTCTCTGTGGGGACAGGATGAGTTCTGAGACCTTCCCCACAGTCAAGGAGGTTGCCAACCAGTAATCATCCTTCTCCTTTATGCCATGTATTCATGGGTCCTTTTGCAGGCTTTGAAGTATGAGGTTGCCCATGCGCCTCAAATTTGAAGAGGCTTGAGAATCAGACTCTTCTGGGTCACTCAGGATGACAGCATCTGGAACTTCCTCCTCCCAGCCACGTACTACTCCCAAGGGTCATGAGGTTGGAAATCCATCTCTTACAGATTGCACTGTCACGGCTCACCTCCTCAAATGGTGACAATACAGTGCATGCATCCTTAATGATCAGCCATTGTCGAGGAGAAAAAAGTCGAGGCAGCCTGAGCCTGTCGTCATGCCGTATTCACACAGGTACTCATTGACGGCTCTCTGAAGCATGTATAGCCGCTGCAGCATTGGCAAATCGAGTTCCACCTGGTGAGCATGTCACAAATCAGGCGGTTAACGGGCAGGTGGATTTCCCGCTGAATTTCAGCCAACCGAGCACTGGCTGTGTATGACCGCCTGTAATGGCTACAGACTCTTCTGGCCAGCTTTAGCACATCTTGCAACCCTGGGTATGTATTTAGGAAACACTGCACCACCAAATTGAGGACATGTGCCAAGCAGGGCACATGTGTCAACTTTCCCTGTCTAAGGGCGGACAGGAGGTTTGAGCCATTATCGCACACCACCATTCCTGGCTCCAGCTGGCGTGGTGTGAACCACCTCTGGGCCTGTCCCTACAGAGCTGCAAGAATCTCTGCTCCGGTGTGGTTCCTGTCCTCTAAACACACCAGCTGAAGCACTGCATGGCACCTTTTAACCAGACTCTGGGAATAGCCCTTTGAACGCTTAAGGGGGTACCTGATGTTCATAGGACAATTCGGCAGAGGAGGGCTTGGAGGTGGCAGAGGAGGAAGAGGAGGAGGGGGGTAGAGCTCAGAGGTCTGCCATCATCACCACCAGCTGTATAGAGACATGGGGGCGCAACAAGCTGCAGCACCGAGCCCTGTCCTGCATCCTTTTGAGTTGCAAGCAGAGTTACCCAGTGTGCTGTGAACAAAATATATCGTCCCTGTCCATGCTTGCTGGACCACGTGTCAGCAGTAAGGTGGATTTTAGGGCTGACTGCCTTGCCCAACAATGCCAGAACATTCCCTTCCACGTGATGGTAGAGAGATGGATTGGCCTTACGTGAAAAGTAGTAGTGACTGGGAACCTGCCATTGTGGTACAGCACATTGTGCGAATTCACGTAAGGGGGCAGAATCCACCAGGCTGAAAGGCAGAAGTTGGAAAGCCAACAGCTTTGACAAGATTGCATTTAGATGCTGGGCATGTGGGTGGCAGGGACTGTATTTTTTTTACCGCTGCAACAGACCCTGTACTATACCAACATCCCTGTCAGTGGAGACTGCTGAGAGGTAATGACTCGGTATAGCAGGGGCAGACTGAAGTGGGTAAGGAGGAGGAGGGACAGATCTGTGCCCCTTTTGTTTGGATTTTAGGTGCTCTTGCCAACGGGCTGAGTGGTTGGATATTAAATGCCTTGTTAAGCATGTGGTACCCAAATGGTTGGTGTTTTTGCCACGTTTGATGTGCCTGAGACACAGTTTGCAGATCGCAACAGTTCGTTCTGCTGCAGATATGCTGAAAAAGGCCCAGACAGCTGAGCTTTGGTGAGGGGGCTGGGAGATAACAGCTGCAGAATGTGATGGAATAGCGTGGCTGCTCTCTACTCTTTCTTGATGTAGTCCTCCTTGGGGTTGTGCCACCTCACCTTCAGTTTATTCCTCTGCTCTATCTGGCACCCAAGTCGCATCAGTAAACTTATGCTCGGGCCGAACTGTTCGCACATCCCTTTTAGTAAGCACTCCCTAGGAACACATTTAATCCTTTGACAGTGGATATTTTTTTAGCACTGATCACTGTTTGTGTCACTGGTCCCCAAAAAAGTGTTAAAAGTGTCAGTTAGTGTCCAAATTGTCCACCACAATGTTGCAGCCCTGCTATAAGTCGCTGATTACCACCATTACTAGTAAAAAAAATAAAATAAAACAAAAATAAATAAAAACATCCACTAGTTTGCAGACGCTATAACTTTTGGGTAAACCAATCAATATACGCTTTTTAGGATTTTTTTTACCAAAAATATGTAGCAGAATACATATTGGCCTAAATTGATGAAGAAATTAGATTTTTTAGATTTTTTTTTATTGGATATGTTCTATAGCAGAAAGTAAAAAATATATAATTTCTATCACAACTGTCGGTCTTTTTTGTTTATAGCGCAAAAAATAAAAAACGGAGAGGTGCTCAAATACCACCAAAAGAAAGCTCCATTTGTGGGAAAAAAAGACAAACATTTTGGGTACAGCGTCGCACGACCGCACAATTGTCAGTTAAAGTGATGCAGTGTCGTATCGCAAGAAGTGGCCTGGTCATGAAGGGGGGTAAACCTTCCGGACCCCCTACATCCCCTGCATCTTCTCCTCTTCCGTACTCCAGTTCTCCTCATCTCAGGAGACGTCTACTCTGACAATCAGGCCGGTTCCCCTATCCCTGTAGTGCCCAAGCATTATCTACATACCCCAACCAGCTGTCCTCTTCTGAGTACAAAGGACTCTTTTGCATACTGGTGCATCTAAATCTATTGCTATTATTTACTACGCATTATTTATGAATGAATTTCATGTGCTTGGGGTGAATCTGTGGCTGAGTGAGGTGGCCATCTGCGCATGTCGATGACAATATTGTCTTTTTAATTGGTGATGGTACCTGTCTCTACAGTACACATTTTTGGATTGGTGATTATTGTGATTATCTTATTAAAATTTACATTTATATTCAAAAATTGACTACTGCATGTTCCTCACCAAAGAATTCCCCTTTTTCTTGTTTTTTTGATATATGCTATTTGAATTCAGAGGAACACACCCATACTTTGCTGGTGAAAGCAGCAGTCTATAATTTATACAGTCTTGGTCAATACCATTCCCAGTCTGTTCTATTAATACTTGAACGCAGAGTCTATATTGGTTCTTTTTTCGTTTTCTTTTGGGTAAACCTACCGGAGCTGACGTGGTTAAACAACACTGGTCATTATTGTAAACCATGTATAACAATAATGTTTTATTCAAAAACAATATAACAACTTTATTTAAAAAGCAGAATTTCTCCCATACAGATTTTGTCTAAGCAGCTCAATAGACAAACCTGAGAGTTTTCTGGTAGATATGGGAAAAGTCAAATTCAATGAAATCTAATCCCTAATTATAAATGCCTAAATTATATCAAGTCCTATTCCCTTTTAAGATGGAAGAAAGCAAAAGTGACATGACAATGTTGCTCCTGTCCCCTCCCTCCTACTGATTTCTCCTTTGCTTTGCCAAGAGATCTAAATCTTTGAGCAATTAGGAAGTATAATCAGAATTGCATCCAGTAATCACTTAAGACTGACCCAGCCGTTGGCATTTTCATAATCCATGCACCTCTTTCTTAGGAGTGATGTCTCATTTGAAATTTTCCGGCTTGCAAAACTGACACTTGTTTTTCCTGGCTTTGTAACTGTTAGGACTTCTATTCGGATCTAGTTCTCTCCTGGTCATCCCAAGGCTACATGATCATGAGCAAGCTGGTACATACGTACATCGCTCTTTTTGACTTCAATGGCCCAGTGAAGGGCGACTTAAGTTTCAAGGCTGAGGACAGACTTCAGGTTGTGAAAACAGAAAAAGGATGGTGGCAGGCCGAGAAGATAAACTTTGACGGCAGCAAAACTGGCGAGAAAGAACTAGTACCGTCTTACTATCTAGAGGAGGAAGGGACAAAGGAGAACAAGACGTAAATAGAAGCACTGGCCTCAGGAAAGGTCAGGAAGGCCAGAAAAAAAAATCATAAAGGGCAGCTACCTTCTTAAAATGGAGCTGTGGGTGGGGCAGAGTGATGACTTTGTGAGTAAGTCACAATTTGCATATCAAATGTGATCTGGCGAGTGTAAGAAACCATAAGATTCCTGATATTCAATGTAAGAGCAAGTTAAACTTACATTCAGCCTACAGGCAGTGGCGGCTGGTGAAGTTTTAGGATGGGGGCGCAAGACCCCGCCCTTCCTTTTTGACCCCTCCCACTTGGTGAAAATGGGCGTGGTTTCAGTTAAATAGTGGGCGTGGCTCTAAGGTGGTGTAGTTAGCGTCTGAGATGAATGAGGGATGGAGGGAGAGGGAGAGAGGGATGGAGGGACAGCAGGCCCAGATCCTACAAAACAACAGAAATATGTGTATTCTAGAAAGTTTAACAATCAGCAGATAAAGATACTCCAAACACCTGGTGTTAGCACTTCAATCATCCCGGCACCATGGTTGTTATGGTGTCAGGATGATTGAAGCACATTAGTTCTATTATTACATTGTAATATATAATGAAATCATTCAACTCACCATAATGCAGAATCAGTGGGAGCCCTGAGCGTGTCGCCTGCCACCAGATGGCCTCAGGTGTCCCCAGCAGAGTCCGTCCTTACATCAGGTGCCCCCAGCGGAGTCCATCTTTACATCAGGTGCCCCCAGTGGAGTCCGTCCTTACATCAGGTGCCCCCAGCAGAGTCCCTCCATACAACAGCTGCCCCCAGTGGAGTCCCTCCTCCTTACATCAGGTGCCCTCAGCGGAGTCCCTCCTTACATCAGATGCCCCCAGCAGAGTTCCTCCTTACATCAGGTGCCCCCAGCAGAGTCCCTCCTTACATTAGGTGCCCCAGCGGAGTCCCTCTTTACATCAGGTGCCCCCAGGAGAGTACCTCCTTACATCAGGTGACCCAGCAGAGTCTCTCCTTACATAAGGTGCTGCCAGCAGAGTCCCTCCTTACATCAGGTGCCGCCAGCAGACTCCCTCCTTACATCAGGTGCCCCCAACAGAGTCCCTCCTTATATCAGGTGCCCCCAGCAGAGTCCCTCCATACATCAGGTGCCCCCAGTGGAGTCCCTCCTTACATCAGGTGCCCCCATCGGAGTCCCTTCTTACATCAGGTGCCCCCAGCAGAGTCCCTCCTTACATCAGGTGCCGCCAGCAGAGTCCCTCCTTACATGCAACCTGTGTTCCATCAAATGCAGCCTGTGTCACATCAAATGCAGCCTGTGTCACATCAAATACACATCAAATGCAGCCTGTGTGTAACATCAAATGCAGCCTGGTTGTCACATCAAATACACATCAAATGCAGCCTGTGTGTCACATCAAATGTAGCCTTTGTGTCACATCAAATGCAGCCTGTGTGTCACATCAAATGCAGCCTGCGTGTCACTTAAAACCCCCCTCCCCCTTTCTCCGCGGGAGTTTCGGACCGCCACAGCGGCACTTACCTTGCTGTGTGGTGTCCTCTCCTGCTGTGTGGGCACTGGCAGCGGCGATGGAGGAGTCCACTCCTCATACTTCCGGTTTTCTCTCTCGGGCGCAATGGGAGAGAGAAAACAGGAAGTGACATCTAACGCAGATGTCAATCAAACCGCCCAGCCGTAGTAATAGATACTACGAGCGCGGGCGGAAGCTACTGGGCACTAGCAGAAAATGAAGCGCTGCGTCCTCAATTTCGTGATTGCATAGACGTGGCGCTTCCCATAGTGCACTGTGTCCGGCGTCTGAACACAGTGCACTTAAGGACCTTTTTTTCTATTTTTTTTTTTTAAAGGGCCACCACTGCTAGAGCAGGAACTCAAGTAAAAACCAAGATGTCTACACCACAAGCTCCACACATTGAGAACCACAGAAAGGCCTATGAAGGGTTTTTCAAAGAATCTGTCCCAGTTCATGAGCTATGAATGTGTCAGCCACCAGAGGTTTAATAGTGGCTACCTCCTGCCCCTCTACCATTATTACCAGAACCCCCAGAGGAAGCCTTGGGTCCTGACAATATTACACAGACCACCTGTCACCCAGTATAGGTCTATGCTCCCACTCTGGAGTCCTCCAAACCACCATCCAGACATGTCGCTCGGATGTGTAACACGGCCATCGCCAGCACCAAAAAGATCAGAAAACATTCAAAAAAATGCAGATTGTTTATTCAATTGTGGGAAAGGGATAGGGGGGAGCTAGGAGAAAAAAGGTTGTATTGAATGATGTTGAAAATAAATTCCAAATAAACATGGATTTTGTTCTGAAGGAAGATTTCCAAGGACAATTCCTCAAAACTAGAAGTGTTCCTGCAAACCAGAAAGTGCTGAGAACAATGACTAGGACTCAGCTAGGAATGCTGCAGGGCTGATAAAGGACTGATTAATTAATAAAGATATTAACTTCCACAGGATATACCTGTCCATGCCTCCTGTGAAATGATGGAGCAGGGTTTGTGCTATCACTTTAAATGCACTGTATGTACAATGGATTTCATCACAGATCCGGAAAAAGGAAGTGATTGTAGATGGGAGTGTGTGTGTGTGCACAGAGCGGACACCTAGCTATGGATCCATCACATGAGGATCTCCGGGCTATCACACACCCCGGGAACTGCCTTCTACTATGTGCTTAGTCATTGAATGGGAGAGCAGCGGGACCTGACCGGGAGTCCATTACATGTCTTCTATACCACACACTGCATGCAACTGGGAGCTGTGCAGGTGAGCTGTGCCTGTGTGTATACATTGTGTGTACGCATTGTGTGTATGCATTGTGTGTACACAACTCTTCATACACCCGGCCATTCTATCACTGGAGGCTCTGAGGGACAAACTATTCAGGTCAAAGACAACTGTCTATGTACGGAAATCGCCAGACACTGGACTATCCCCCTCCTCCCACATTGTACTGGGGATTGTTTACATGTATTAATT